>VZTY01006931.1:0-117264 GCA_013400935.1 Turnix velox
TATGATTCTATGATTCCTTTGCCTCTAACAGCATTTTTATACCTGCCTTTCAGGTTCGTGATGTGCGAATGATTTCGGATAGAAATTCCAGGCGTTCAAAAGGAATTGCTTATGTAGAATTTGTTGATGTTAGTTCAGTGCCTCTGGCAATAGGATTGACTGGACAGAGAGTCTTGGGTGTACCCATCATAGTACAAGCCTCACAGGTAAGGAACTGCAAAGCTCATATGTATTCATGTTGACTGGGAAAAGTACCATTGCAAACTTTGGTTACCACTGACTGTTTTGAAAACCTTAACAGGAATTATTTAAGCTAATTAGAACTGGACTTTGTTTCCCAATAACTGACAGGTGAGTTAAAGCAGTTCAAAATTATGTAAATGTGTTTTTAAAATACAGGTGTTAAGAAAGTAGCAATAATGAAACTGAAATGGAGTTACAGAATTACAGTGTATATTATGTATTCTTTCTGCTATCTGTACAAAGTAACGTGTTAATTAACTAGATACAAGGCAGAATTCAGCATGAAGGCCTTCAATTTGAAGGCTTTGGGAAGCTGTGTTTCTGTACTTGGTCATGGTCTTCAATTTCATAGATTTTATGTTTAAGTCCAATGGATATTGTGCATATCATGTATGATCATGGTATTTTGTGGTGTATCTGCTAGTTATAATGTGATAGATACTAAAGGCTTATGTTGGGGTTTTTTATTAAATTCTTACAAGAGATGAATTTTTCTTTTATTCCTTTTCTTAGGCAGAGAAAAACAGAGCAGCAGCAATGGCAAATAACTTGCAGAAGGGCAGTGCTGGGCCTATGAGACTCTATGTGGGATCATTACACTTCAACATAACTGAAGATATGCTTCGAGGAATTTTTGAGCCATTTGGCAGGGTAAGTGTTAATGTAGCACATTGTTTTACAGTTGCTTAGCTAAAAGCTTCAGTTAGTTGTTAGTCACCCACAGCTTCTAGAAACAATTCAGTTTCATGCCTGCTAAATAAACTTTTGTTTGTTGTTCCTGCTTTTCTGTGCCTGTACATGTACAAGACATTAGATAATACATAGTTAGAATTTGAGAACAAATGGGAACCTTAATCTGTGGTACGGTCCAGCTATTTTGAATGGCAGATCTTGGAGGGTACCTAAAACTTGTAAAACAAAACGAAAACCTCCCCGCCTTCCCTCCTTCAGTCCTTATCTTAGACTCTGCTTTTGCAGCATGTAAATACTCCCTCCCCCAAAATGTGATTGTGAATGTATTAAAGCATGAGCACAGAATCAGTTTCAAGTTGCTCGTGCTATTTGTTTGTGGGATTTTTGTTCTTAAGTTTTAGCTCATGTCAGTGTGTCCCAGGCAGCACCAACACAGACCCCTTTTCACACCTGATAGTTATGCCCAACTTTGCAACATGGCAGTGTATTTTTTGAGAGAGAATTTTGAAAATGAGCAAATCAAATCTAGTTTCTGGTGGAGTCATAGTGTTATCTTACTCTGCTGACTTGAGGATCATAAGGAAAAAGTAATACACTCAATGCTTGATGCATCTTTGGTTATTAACATACCACATACAGACTGTAGCTGTGCTTTTCAGAGGCTTTATTCAAATTTAACATGTTCATCTCTTTAATTCTGTTGTGCAAAAGGCTGGGAAACTGCAGCAATTTTTTAAAATTTTAATCCACATAGCTGTTCTGGTTCTGTTTTCTCTGAAGGTCTGCCTGTAGAACTGAAGTAGTGTAGAAGGCTTGTAGATCTAGAAAAATTCTTCCTTCTTATTTCTTATACTCCAGTCTTAAACTCAGTTTTTCCTTTTACTTCTCTGTTGCTGATACTATTTTATAACTCATGGATGACTTACTGATATGTTTCAAATTCAGTAACTGTAGACTTGTAGGAGTTTCCTTATGGCACCAATTTCTTAAAATACACATCTTCAACATTCTTGGTCAAAGTAACACAAACTGCTTTTGTTACTCCAAGATGAAGTTTCTCAGCATGTGAGATAGAGCTTTTCAGTTAGGATTTTATATCATCTACATGCTCTTTGTCTTCAGGCAATTTGATTTGCTTCTGTTATGATTTCAACATACATATATGTAGCATTATGTACCCTAATTTTGACTTGAAGGGAAGGAATGAGGAGCCAATTCAAGAAGCCATTTCATGTTCATATATTTGCCAGGACTCTATTCAGCTTTTGTCCTTGTATCTTGTGGCTAATTCCAAAATGTCTGATATTAAGTAGCTTTGTTCTTATTTTTCAGATTGAAAGCATTCAGCTGATGATGGATAGTGAAACTGGACGCTCAAAAGGATATGGATTTATTACGGTATGACTGCAGTTGCCAGGCTACTTAGATTCTGAGTGTAAACTTGCCATGTAGTAGTACAGCTTACTTGGTTGTCTTGAAGTGTAGAAATATCACATTGCAGGATGGTCAAAGGGCTGGAGCAACTGCCCTATGAAGACAGGCTGAAGGAGTTGGGGTTGTTCAGCCTGGAGAAAAGAATGCTCAGGGGGGACCTTATAGTAACCTATCAGTACCTGAGGGGGTCCTACAGAAAGGCAAGGGAAGGACTTTTTAAGATGATATCGGATGGAAGGACCAGAAACAATGGATGTAAATTGGAAGGGGGTAGATTTAGACTTGACATAAGAAAGAAATTCTTTACAGTGAGGGTAGTAAAACACTAGAACAGGTTACCCAGAGAGGTTGTGGATGCCCCCTCTCTGGAGGTGTTGAAGACCAGGCTGGACATGGCACTGAGCAGCCTGATCTAGTGGGAGGTGTCCCTGCCTATGGCAGGGGGGATTGGAACTCGATCTTTAACGTCCCTTCCAACCCAAACTATTCTATGATATGCAACAGTGGCCTTTTTCTTTGTTTCTGCCAGTTGTCTGTGGATGCTGTGATTAAGCAGTGCACATGTTTAGAACAGAAAGGTAACCTTTGTGGTCAGTGCCATGTAAAGAGATGCTGTGTTCTGCAGGCAAAGAAACTAGTAAAAACTGGCATGTTATGAGCTTTCTAGTTGAAATGAAGTCTTGGAGGCTAAAACTTTCACTTGAAAACATTCCTCTGTCCTCTGATATGTAGTTCTAGTTCTGTGAACTTGAGTTTCTCAACTGACCTGACAGTTTGTCATGGAGGGGGAACCCCATTGGTTGGGGCTTGTGGCATTTGAGGGCAGAGGAACCTAGGCTAACTGTGTAGCTTATGCTTTATGGTTTTAAAACTGACTAAATATTTAATTTGGTGCTACACAGCATAAAGTAAAACACCTGTTAGAAAATGCAAGACAATTACAGGGTTACAAGTGAAGTGACTCTCGTTCTTGCAAGTGGTGTAAGAGAACCAAAGTCATGACTTATTTTGATTGAAGTATCTAGGTGCTTTGGTTTCAACAGTAATACATTTAAGTGCAGTTTTTTCTGTTTTAAGTACTTAAACTTTTGTGCAGTCAGTTAAATGGAAAATCTCATCATGTTTAAGCTAGCTTGTCGTGGCTAACATAATAAACACTAAATTTTAGTTAACCATGGAGGTTACAGGTAGTAAAAATGGTGCTGAACCCTGTAGGCAGTGTTACTAAATTTTTTTTTTTTTTTCCCCAATCTCCAGTTCTCAGACTCTGAGTGTGCCAAAAAGGCCTTAGAACAACTGAATGGATTTGAGCTGGCTGGTAGGCCTATGAAAGTTGGACATGTCACTGAGCGCACTGATGCTTCCAGTGCAAGTTCATTTTTGGACAGTGATGAGTTGGAACGAACTGGAATTGACTTGGGAACAACTGGTCGCCTTCAGTTGATGGCAAGACTTGCAGAAGGTATGTGTGATGATGAATAGAAAAATATATGAAAACATGGAAGTTTACAGAATTTAAATTATACCCCCCCCCCAGAACATTATGCTGAATGCATGGGACTGTTCTTAAGCTTATGAGAACAGTAGGATCTGTGATACTTGTGTTGCTGTGTAAGAAGTGCTTGCTACAAAATATGTTCGCCTTCTCTTGTAGGAACTGGTTTGCAGATTCCCCCTGCAGCACAACAGGCTCTTCAGATGAGCGGGTCTTTGGCATTTGGAGCTGTGGCAGGTACAAAATAATGACTTTTTATTTTCTGAAAATGCTTTATAATTTTGAGAGGAAGTACCTCAGTACATTTTGCGGTCTTCTGAAATGAGAACAAAGTTATTACAGCACAGTTTACAAATTGCAAAACATTGCAAATCCATGAGCCAGGTAGTAACAGTGTATGATAACTTTGGTCATGGTTCACTCTTTTTTTTTTTTTTTTTTTTTTTCCCCCAAACCTGTTATGGTGCACTTAATTCATCCCAAGCCTTCATCTCTGTTTTCACTATTTCCTAATTTACTGTTGGGGAACGTTTATGTTCTACTGCAGTGTAAATACTGATAGCTAAATGCTTGCAGTTGGAAGGGGATTGAGCCTTCTGGGAAAGAAAATGGCAAGGTTATTAAGACATTGTGGGCAAAGCAGCAACTAAGACTGCAGTGATGTTGGTTTGTACAGTGGATGTCCTGGTGAAGGACACTGTACATGGAGTGAATTCGTGTGTTTGGAATTGGCTATAGTTTGTGTTTTGCAATTATGTTATGAGAGGGAATGAGGCTGAGGATATAATTGCTGCTGCTAGTTCATAGCTGGCCTAAACAATAAAATACTCCAAAGGGCTTCAGAACTAGAGCACTGAGTAACCTCCTGCAGGAGGTGAGGAGTTGGTAGAGTGAAATTTCTTAACACAAAACCAGAGCATGAGACTGTCACAGCAGTAAAAGACTTGAATGTCTACAAATAACAAGATATCTGAATGCGTGAGAAGTAGCAGAAATTGCCAAAGGATAGGTGGTATTGATTTGCTTGTCTCCCACCAGGATTTGGGTCAGACATGATTCAGATTTAAGATAGGCCTGAATCATGTTACTGATGTTCAGGTGCTATTCTCAGAAAAATGTGCAAGGGAAATTGTAGACAGCTGCCAAAAAGTATAATGTGTCTTACCTTCCAACGATGTAACTATGGAAAGTGAAAGGTAAATGTAGGTTGTGGAATAAAGCTTTTGTTTCCTCAAAAGATGAAAAAGTCTAGGACGAGAAGGAAAGACAAACAACACTAAAATTAGACCACCATATTGTAGGTGATAGTAGCGTGATGGTTGTCTTGAAAACAGGTGTAGTGTAGTCAATGAGAAATGACAGAAATGTATTTAAACCCCAGTCTCTTTTCACTCCAGTATTTGAAACAAACAAGCCAAAGAAATAGCATGAATCAGGAACATGGCAAAAATATCTGATACAGCTGAACTGTCAGGATAGCAGGGGGTCAGTGAGAGAAAATGTGTCTGAAGGAAAGTATGCTAAGGCTGAATACAGGTTTTTGAGGAATGTGCATGTTTAGTAAGTGTGGAAATGAAAGTGGCAGGAGTAGCATTGCTTGCTCCACTTTATTGTACAAAAGGAATAATGCAGATATTTGCAACTTTGCTAACTTGGGAAAAAGATTAAGCTTTTTACTACCATAGTCGTGAGCTATCCCCAAGGTCAGATTTGGTTATGGATTAAAGGTCTCTTTACTCTTGCTAGAGAAAATTACCAGGAATTATATCATTATGGGAGACTTTAACTTCCCTGATACAGATTGGAGAAGAATTGCTAGTAATAATGGTGGGGCCCAGATATTCCTGGATGTGATATCCGACAAATTTCTTCATCAAACACTCACTGAGTCATGAAGAGGGGATGCTATTTTAAACTCTATTTGGTAAGTAATGAGGATGGTGTGGATGAGAATAGAAATGACCATTGACTTGAGAGATATGAGTTGCTCAAGTTTAAATGGAAGGATAAAACAGGTCTGGAACTAAGGCTTCTGATTTCAGAAGTAGTGGTTGCAGAAACATCTTGGGTGTTTGACCAGGCAGGAAGTAAAAAGTTCTTCAGTTCCAAATTTCTAAGAAAGAAGGAACAGTCCTATTAAGAGCAGTCTTTGCACTGATGTGATTGATTGATTTCCTCAAAGGAAATAAGGACAGAACCTGTGAGGAGTAGAAAAAGGACTGATGATAAAATATTTTCAGTTTGGGAAACAGATAAAATGAGACTTGCCAACAGACTGAGTCAAACCTTCCTTGTAAAAACCATGAGACCATAAATGAAGATTTGCCACCTTCTTAATGGAATGAAAAGGAAGTGGGGCTGGGGTTGAATGAAAGAATATTCCCAGAATGTTTCAAAAAAATCTGAGTACCTCAGTCTCTGGTGGGAATGCTGGTCTTAAGTTTGGAGTTTGAGGAAGGTAAGCTAGGAATTTGGGTTAAATAATAAAATTATTCTCAAAGAAGAAGTCAAGCTAAAACTAAAGCTAAATGTACTCAAAGTAGTAAGAAAACTCATCAAGTTCGTGAGGGAATAGGTATGTGAAATGAGTATATCTGGTATTGTCAGTAAATATTTCAAATCTGTAATACAATCAATATATAGCTAGAACATGTAATTGTAAATTGCCTATGCTTAAAATGAAGGAAGAACATCATGATCTGGCTGGTTCCCTGTCCTGTGTATGTGACTTGACTTCTCTCCTTCTGGAATCATCCTGAAGGGTTAACTGGAGAATATTATTAGCATACTCTTGGAGAAGCTACCAGCCTTTGATAAAACTGACTTTGCTGGACAGAGGAGTAATAGTAGAAGTCTTATCTCTGAACTTTTGACTTGTGTCATTTGGAACCTGGTAAACTAGAGAAATGACAAATACAGAAAGTAGAAGATGGGTAAAGAAGCTCAAATGAAAAGAAATTTATTTCATATAAAAGCCATGAGAGCTAGAGGTTGTTGTTGAAGCCAGACTTCAAGTGTTGGGCTGACTGCATTTAATATTTCCATGAATAACAATGGTCTACAAGAATAGGAGTGAGGTGATTAAATAAGGGGTGCTATCAGTAAGGAACTCCTTGGATGTTGTGGGTTTTTTTTTCACTTGTTTGGGTTGAAACAAATTCTAATTCAGAAGCTTGGGGTCTTGGCCAGAGAGGAGGGAATGGGCAGATAGTCCATTTTATAGGTGAGTGAGTGAACTATTGAGCGTGATGCATTTCTGAAAGGGCAGCTTTGTTCCTAAAGGCAGCCAACTTGAGCATCTGAGGTGCAGCCTGCACATTTCTGGCTACCTGTGTTCAAAATGGGTTGAATCAAAATAGGGAATTTCTTTTATAGAAAACTTGGGTAGGGAAAAAGTCTGGGAGGGAAAGATAACTGAAGAGAACTGATTGTGTACTTTCTCTTTTCTAGTGAATTCTGTCTGAAAACCTGAAAATATCCATGGTGCTGCAGAACACTGGTGTAATGCTTTGTGGGACAAAACATTCCTTACTTTTGGAGACAAACTCTCTGTTTATGAAAAAGATTGAGAGAGTGTACTGCAGTATTGGAGAAATAGGTCTTATCATCCAGGAGATCTGTTTGATCTGCTGTTCTGCTGCAAGTAATTACTTAGAAAACTGGAGAATACTTGGCAGGCTTTGTTTATTTCCAGCCAGCTGTGTTTCAAAAGAAACTGGCAACTTAATTTAAAGACAATGCTAATTATAATAATGTATCAATATATAGTTGTATATTACATATTGTTGTATTTTTCTTTTTTCTCTCATGTACCTAGTCTTGCTAAACTTGCTACTCCTACTGAGTGTGTTTATAGCACATATTGAAAAAGTTACTTTGTTCTGAACTTGACAGATGTATTTTTGTTTTCATATGCTATTCAAAACTGCATGTGGGGAAGAAGAATAATTTAGAGTGACTAGTGACAAATCTGTATATTCTGAGTTGGGAAGTCAGAGGAGAAGACCATTCACAGCCATGACCAACAAGAAAATGAGTTAGGTGATGTGGAAGAAGCAACATGTTTCAGAGGTGGTAATTAACCACTGAAACTTGTTTCCACTTGTTAGCTGAGCAGCTTAGGATGTTTGGAAAAGATTTGACTCTTGGATGCAGATGGAATTTGAACTGTGTACATTAGCCCCATTTGGTGCAGATGGGCTGGAATGTTTGGCTGCAGAGCCCCAGGCTGACTGACCTAGGTGAGTTCAGCTACACGTGATGTACACATGCCACTGTCTCAGAGGTGCAGAGGGAGAAGTCTTTGTCCTCATCTAACTGGAGTGATTTAGGAGATTTGTAGGGTTATTCTTTAAAATTAATCTGTTTGGAGAATGATTAACTAGGTATTTAGTTATAAATTTGGCCAAATCCATGCAGTTTTTCCAGAAAACACAAGGCAAGACAGTCTTCCCTGTTACAGTATTTCCCTCTCTGTGGAGTTGGGGATTTCTTTTGTGTTCAGGTGCAGATAGAAAACAAGCTAAACAGCCAGTTCTTGTTGCTGCTTGACCTTCAGAGTTTGCTCCCTCCTTCTCTTATTTTTCAGTATAGTTCCCAGTATGTGGTGTTCAGTGCAAGGCAGTTGGGAAGGCACCTGAAGAATTCTTGTCTTTGGGGCTCTTGATGCCTAGTCCTTAGAGCAAAAAAAAGAAATTACTCCTGTGAATTCCCCAGTGTTACAGATGAGGCTTTATTAGAAAGGAGGAAAAGAGTGTTGATGCCTTATGGTGTTGGGTATTTCCAAGCTTGCTTGGAATCCATAATTCCTGTTTCCTAAGCAAATGATATTGGTGAACTTCAATATTCTGACCCCTTGTGTTTCTGTGAATGAAATTGGAACATAATCAAAGAGGTTTATGCTACATTTCCTGTATTCTGAACTTTTCTGTTGGTGTGAAGATGTTGAGCTTAGGAGTCAGATATTTGGAAATGGTTAGAAAGTCTGCATCTGTCTGTTCCCATTACTTCAAATTGGGATAGCTGCATGTTATCAGTCATGTAATTAGTGTTTGCTTGGCAAATTAAGATGTTCTGTACACTTGAAAATGTTTTGAATTTGAAAAATACCAAAGTAACTTATCATTATGACACTTAATGAAAAGATAACGGGTAAAATATTACCTTTCTCTTTGAAATAAAACATTCTGAAAGCAGTTATCAGATTACATTTGAATAATTGGGATTAAATGCTTTCTGTTAGTGAAGATGCCAGACTTCTAACGTAAGAATAATTGGTAGTATTTTCTCATGTCTTGTGAAGAGTTAAAGCACAGCAAAGGCAAAGTGGAAACAATAGGTTGATATACAGGATATACACTGTCATGCTTTTCCTTCTAAGATAGTGCTTCTCTTGGAAATAAGCTTTCCTTCGTGGCCATGGAATGTCTATAATGTACAGAATACTTGTGCTGAGAAGCAGTAATCAGTCAAACCACACACATCTAGTGTGGGTTGAGGTACTCTTAAAAACAAGCTCTTAAAACTCTAAACCACAAGCTGAACAGCCTGCCTGGTAGGTGATGCTAGCACCCATGCTAATTAATTTCTGTATATTTTTTCTTTAGATTTGCAGACAAGACTATCTCAGCAGAATGAAGGTAAACTTGCCATCAGTAGTTTTTGTTGTGGATTCCTGTAGGAGAAATACTTGTGGTGTGGAATATAACAGCCTGAGAAATTGGGTCAAAATTGGGTTCTCTAGTAATTGTGCCATGTATTGATTATTACTGACTGAAAATAGCAGAACATCATGTTAAACACTTTGCCTTTTCTTTGTAGCATTTCCTCAGCATTATTAACTGTGTGTCAGCCTTACAGAAAACACAAACCCACGCATTTTCTATGTGGGATTCATTGTGGTTGGATTCAGGGTTTTTCCCCTGCCTTAGAGGAAAGGACTAGAAGGATCATTGCCAGGGACACTAATTTGGGATTACTCTCCCTGCATGAGTCATCCTTCTATTCTGACTGCTAAGCCCCTTAGTGTCTGCATATGTAGAGATGAGGTGGCTGTTCTTTGAGATCAATTAGCAGAAGCTTACAGCCTAGGGAAGGGGCCTGTAGGGTGGTACATAATGAGATGTACTCTGCTGATGAGCAACAGGAAATGACAAACAATTATTTCATAGTTACTGGAAAGCAGTACAGTTAAAATATTTGAGCTCAGTGTACTCTGGGTTGCAGGTTTCTAGGGGATGGAAGTACACCTGTATTTTTTGAAGGATAAAAATGCCTGAAGTACATTTTGAGCCACCTCAGAGATGCTGGTCATATGGGGTTGTACTGCTCCATCCTGACCTGCTGCTCACCTTCCATGAGGAAGAAAAAAATGAAAGGTTCTGCAGGCAAACAGCTCAGGCAGAATTTTTAGCATGTGTGAAGATGCTCATATCTGTGTTCATACTTTTAAATGGAAAATCTGCCAAAACCAATGGACAGGTCTTCTCCCTTTTCTGCTTCCTTTCTTCTCTGCTGTTTTCTATATTGATCAGTTTACTATTTCTGTCATGGATATTGTGTATTTACAAGTTTAGCTTTCCTGCCTTCTTTTTTTTCTTTTTTTTTTTCCTTTAGTTAAAGCTGCTGCTATTATTGCTGAATTTTGGCATTTTAAAGAATAGATCAAAAAATTGTAATTTTTATTGGAGCCATTAATTCTTAAATTTGTTACTGTATTTTTCCATTACAACAGTTCTGGCTGCAGCTGCTTCTGTACAACCACTTGCAACACAGTGCTTCCAGCTTTCCAACATGTTTAATCCTCAAACGTAAGTGAATTAGTATCTGTTTCTCTTTGACACAAATGTTGGTGACTTCGAACATGTGAGGAAGTGTCACAGAGGTTTTTCTGATGGATTTTGTCTGAGTAATAACAATTCTGTCTGTCCTGTTCTTCCTCCAACCCTTGCAGTGAAGAAGAAGCTGGCTGGGATACTGAAATTAAAGATGATGTGATTGAAGAATGTAACAAACACGGAGGAGTTATCCATATCTACGTAGATAAAAACTCAGCTCAGGTATGCCTGGTTCTAGGGAGACAGTGAGCAAGTTCTGGTTACGTTGCTTTGTAGTGTATAGAGCATTACAAATGCCCCCCCCCCCATTCTCACCCCCAAAGTGAATATAATTACTCGAAGTTACTCTGCAGTTTTTGCAGATTGTCTGTCACCTTCAGTTTCACTGCTGGGAGGGACTGCTGCAAAGCAGAAACCTTTCATCTTAGTCTTAGGGAAAACTGTTCTTCAACAGATGGACAAAAACCACTGCCACCACCAAAAACCAACACAGAGCTCCCCCCAAAACCACCACCTGCAAAACCCAAAAACACAGCAGCCCTCAGCTTGCCTCACATAGAGCACAAGTGTATAGACCTGTTTATATACCTGCTAATAGTTCCTGTTGGCACATGGGGTTAAAAGAACAAAAAATACAGATGCTGTGTTAGTTATATGAGATCTATTTTGTCACAGTAGCCCAGTGATAACCCAGATGTAATATACTGGTATTTTAAAATACTCTATCTGAACACCAGTTTCCCCTGTGTTAGTCTCAATGTCCCTCAACACAAGAAGGACATTGAGCTATAGGAGCGGGTCCAGAGGAGGGCCACGAAGATGGTCAAAGAGCTGGAGCAACTGCCCTATGAGGACAGGCTGAAGGAGTTGGGGTTGTTCAGCCTGGAGAAGTGGAGGCTCGGGGGCCTTCATAGTAACTTATCAGTACCTGAGGGGGTCCTACAGAAAGGCAGGGGAAGGACTTTTTAAGATGATATTGGACGGGAGGACCAGAAGCAATGGATGTAAATTGGCAGGGGGTAGATTTAGAGCCGACATAAAGAAAGAAATTCTTTACAATGAGGGTAGTGAAACACTGGAACAGGTTGCCCAGAGAGGTTGTGGACACCTCCTCTCTGGAGGTGTTCAAGACCAGGCTGGACAAGGCACTGAGCAGCCTGATGTAGTGGGAGGTGTCCCTGCCTATGGCAGGGGGGTTGGAACTCGATGATCTTTGAGATCCCTTCCAACCCAAACTATTCTATGATTTTGTTTTCCAGGCTTAGATTTTTGTCACATTATCTCTAAGTGTTTTCACCTCCTGCCTTTTAGGGCTGTTTCCCAGCCATCCAGAGTTCCCAGCAGCAGTCAGCCACAATGTGATTTGTTGTGAGTTGGAGAGTCCCAACTGTACTTGTAGGGCTGTGCTGCACAGATCCTGCTGTGATCTGCTATAAGGGAAACTAAAGCTTTATGCTGCTGTGCCCCATTTCAAGCCCTCTGCAGCTTGGGTGCAGGGGGGAGGTGGGAATAGGAGTGTCTGTGTTAATTAATTACTCCATGCTGTGAACTTCAACCCCTGGTCTCAAGTTTTCTCCCTGAGAGGAATGGGTCAAATCACAGCTGAGCATAGTTAGTGCAGGCAGGCAGAGGTGCCTGGAGCTGGGTTCAGTCTCTTAGTATATTCTTTGCCTCCTCTCTCCACTAGAATCTGAGCTGATCCAAGAATTACTGGTGATTGTCTGTTTTTAAGCAGGTGGCTTAAAAATACGCACATTTTTCTATGGGTGTGTCTTAAACTTGTTCAATGTGAATATTACAGAACTCTAGGCTGGTTTGGGGCTTGATTTGTAGATAGAAAACTTGGGGTATCTCTGGCAAAGTTAAGAGATCAGTCTGTTGTTCACATTAGGAATTAGCTTGGGGCCTTGCCCTGCTGTGACAGCTTTTGTCCTTCATCTCAGTCCTTTTTCAAGTACAGACAGATCGCTGGAGTTTATGTATGAGAATTTTCACAGTACCAGCCATCTCCAAGTGCTGGCCATCCTTCCTGCCCTTGGAATGGTGGGGGTACTTAATCCCTTTCAAAACCAGACTGACCTTTCACATGCAATGAAGCTTTTGTGGTTGAAGTCAGTGATTTATTGAGTCAGTGATTTATTGAAGCCCAGTAGGGGCTTTTGTCTTACATGAAGGTTGTAATCAGGCTGTCCCAAGGAGTAAGAAGTCCATTCAGATCAAGTTCACATTTGGTCTGTTCTGCAGAATCCTATTGAGAAAATTTGTATGCTGGGATGACTTGGTACAGAGTGGGAGTGCATATGAGGAACAGACTGACCACTGCTGCTTTCTTACGGGCATTCTGCTTTAAGAGTTGATAGGAGTAGGAAAGGCAGTGTGTGCCTCCGTCACAGCCATGCCAAGGAACTGTCCTCAACTGTCTCGTGTCCTTGGTCATCTCCCAGGCTCCTAATGGACTGTGACACTTGTGTATTGCAGGGCAACGTGTATGTCAAATGTCCTTCCATTGCTGCAGCCTTCGCGGCTGTGAATGCATTGCATGGGCGGTGGTTTGCAGGTGAGTGATTTGTGTAGAAACCTGCATTTACTCACTCATTGCAGAAATGGCCCAGTACTGATTTTCGGTTCTTTTTTTGCTCTTCTGACTAGGTAAAATGATCACAGCAGCGTATGTACCTCTTCCAACCTACCACAGCCTTTTCCCAGATTCTATGACTGCAACCCAGTTACTGGTTCCTGTGCGACGATGAAGATGGATTTAGTCAGTTTTGTACATAGTTATTTTTTGGAGGAAGATTGAGTTATCTTTTATTTAGATAAAACTAAAGGAAAGGACTTAATGTCATTTTGTGTACACTTCCTGCTACCTTTAAAAATAAAATGAAGTAAGCAGAAATGCAGTGTGTTCATTCTCCCTAACTAGCATTTCCACTGTATACAAAGCTGTTGACTTCTTGTTCTGCCTTGTAATTCTTGTACATTTCTAAGGTGATCTGTAGGAACTGAGAAGTAGCTCATAGAAAACAAGTTCTCTGTAAAAGGCAGATGGGACATAAAGGACATTTCTAATGTTTCACGAGCCTTTCTTTTAATGCAGCAATTACATTTTACATTTACATCACTAAATGTAGGTGATCGATCCGCTAAAGGTTAATACCAGAGATAGAATTTATGAAGGGACATATTTAGTGTTTTGTATAAATGGAAAATTCAAAAGGCTACTGAAAGCTGACCCTCGACAGCCACTCAGCTTGCTCTGTACTGGATAATTGGTAAGAATAGAAAGATTGAAGGGGTTTATTTCTTGATGGTAACTTTTGATTAATGTATCTGTAAAAGTTTCTTTGTAAATACTGTGTGAGGTGTGTCTAAGTTTCCAAACAAAACGATCTCTGCATTTCCAGACAGGTTTCTATGTACGCAGTGTGACACAGGTGAAGGATTTCAGCCCAGTCTGAAAATGGAGAGGAAATACAGAAACGTGTTTTGTTCTGGTTGCATATAATCTTTGCTCTTTTTAAGCTCTGTGAGCTCTGAAATATATTTTTGGGTTACTTCAGTGTGTTTGACAAGACAGCTTGATATTTCTATCAAAGACTTTCATATTGCAACAATCTTTGTAAGAACCACTCAAATAAAATTCTCTTAAAAAGGCCTTCATGAAGCTTTATCTCTCCACTCTCCTGCCGGCAGTGAAGCAGTGCGTGCTGAAGGGGGCAGGTGAGTGACCCCTCCAGGAGCACACACTGGTGCCTCCTGCTGTAGCTGTGGCTGCAGAACAGTCTTGAGGCTTTTCTCCCTGCACAGGCACCCTCCAGACATCCAGGCAGGAAAAGTGCCCCTGCCTGGGACCAGGGTGATGGTGACATGGGCTGCTGCAGTGGGCAAGGGGTGGGAGCCACAGGACTGAAGGGACTGGGCAACAAAGTAAATGTGAATGTGGGGGACAAGCCAGGACTGTGCTGCTGAAAGCCAACAAAAACTCGTCCTTGTTTGACCTTATTTTTTTTTATTGCCAGTATTAATCCCTGCAGTAGAATTTGAACTGCTCCGCAGCAGCCATTGTCACTCGCTGGTTGTTTGCCCCGGGGCAGACTTCAGCGGTGGATTTTGTTCTTTAAAAGTTGTAGAGTCAAATGGTCGAGTGGGTAATAGTTACAACAGGCCCTGTTTCAGCTGCTGCTACCAGCTTAAACGGGAAAAAAAAGAGCAAGGATCAGCTTTATTTTAGAAAGTAAATAACGGGCTGTTCTAGCACTAGGGCCACGGGGGCAGGTGAGGGGCTGGGAGCCACCCCCTTCTCCCCACGAAGCCAAAGGAGGTAGATCGCAGCAGCCCCTGCGGGGAGAGCCCCCTCCCAGGTGCAGGGAGGGGAAAAGGCCGGGGCAGGTTCCCCACAGCGCTGCCCTTCCCAGCTCGGGGCTGGCTGTGGAGCAGAGCACGGGCATCAGGCTGATCCTCTCACAGGAGAGTGGAAAACAGCTCCTCTTCAGGAGAGAGCTCTAGGAGGGACATTGCTCAAGGTCTGGCAGGAAGGTCATACCTCTAAGTATTACACAATATCAGGTGATGGGAGTAACTTTTCATTTCCATGAAAATTCCCATTCTCCACTGCCAGAAAGTGCCCCAGCTGCTGTAGCTTGCCCTGGACTTGCCCAAGTCATGGAATCACAGTTAGAAGGGACCTCCAAAAGCCATCTAGTCCCAGCCCTTGCAGTGACAGGGACAACATGCACTAGATCAGATTGCTGAGCCTCAACAAGGCTGGCCTTGGTTGTCTCCAGGAATGGGGCCTCCACCACCTCTCTGGGCAGTCCATTTGAGCATTCTGTTCAAGTTGTGCAATCATTCCTTCTGGGATCCCTTGCTTTCTCTAAGGTGTTTGCCCCAGACTACCCAGAACTCTGGAACAGGGACAGCTTCAACACAGCCCACTTTGTAAGAGAAGTTATTTAGATCTCAATTAGCCACAAAGAGTCAGGGATGCACACTGACACATCAGGAGCTGCCAGAGCACCACTGGGAGAAAGGCCTGGAGGTACTTCATGCCTGTGAAATGAGAACTTTCATCTAGTACAAAGGAGGGAAGAAAATAGAAATTTGGCAATAAGCAGAACGAGGAGAGGTGCTGCTTCAGCATTTCATGAAGAGCTCTCACTTCTGGGTATCCAAAACTTTATTATGGTACAGAGGAGGAGGGGCTGGATGGGGCACTCGAGGTGAAACTCAAGCTCCAGGTCAGCAGCGGATTCCCATGCCAATAGCCATGAACGTCCCAAAGGTCCCACCGCTCTGCATCATTGTTTTGCCAACTCCACCCATCAGCTCTCGTCCTCTCATGCCAATCCTGAGATAAAGAAAAACACACAAATCACATCAATGCAGAAGCCTGATGAGTAACAGACAGCACAAAATGCCAGACTGGTACCACTTACAAATGCTGCCCAGGAATTTGTACCTTCCCTGGAGGGGCTCAGGGCCAGGCTGAACAGGGTATGGAGCAACCTGGGCTGGTGGGAGGTGTCACTGCCCAGCAGGGGGTGGCACTGGGTGGGCTTTAAGGTCCCTTCTAACTCAAACAATCTGTGATTCTATGAGACATCAAAAACTCTGTCAGACTCTGTGCCTTTTCCTCCTTGCTACCAAATAGTTCCATGGCTCAGCAAATAATTCCCCGTGTTTAATCACAGATTAAAAAGCCTTAAGCAGAAGGAGTTCCACAAAATATGGATGCGTGCCAAAACCAGTCAGTGAGCAGTGCAAGAGCCAACTTGGAGCACTGAGCATTGTCTGTTTTCACACCAGTGGCTGAGGGAACATCGAATGTTGTCCCTGTCTGATCCACAGTGGGATTGTGCCACTGCCACCCACAGCTTTGCCCACACTCTTGCAATTTGGATTTGGGATCCATATGGTAATTGCTCCCACGAGGGGGATGTGACCTGCAGAGCAACCACAATGCAGATGGTGAGAGCCTGCAGGGTACCTCCGAGAGCATTAGAGAAAGGAGAAGGATGTGTATTTATCTGCACAGATAATTTGCCCACCTCCTCCTGGAGCTGATCCTGCACAGCCTCAGCTTCCAAACAGCCTCCCCTACAGAGGCAGGAACAGGTCTGTGAAGCTGCAAACCCACCATCACCAGCCTTTCCCATTTCAGGCCAGGGCTGGCAGCAGGCTCTGGAGCTGTAGCTAATCCTGAGCCACTGGCAGAGTTTCACCTACAAGACACCACAGGCCCAGACCCACACAGAATTTCTCTCTGGCTGTTGCTGTGCCACAACCTCTCTGCAGAAACCATTTCCTTGGCGTACCTGAGGCAGGAAAATGTGCCGAAAAGTGCTCCCGCAGCCATGCCCACTGCAAAGCCCATCATGAAACCCATCTTTACTCTGTCAAAGCAGCTGGGCTGGGATTGCCCGTATGGGCCCACGGTCACAGGCATCTAAAAAAGAAAGGACAAAATCCCACACGGACTTTGTGACTGCTTTGTCTCAAACCTGTCCAAACCCAAAGCGGGCCACAAGTTTCGGTGCCCCTCAGGAGTGAGGCAGCAGAGGCTTCGCAAGCTTTCGGCCTTCTCTCCTCCTCCGCCCGCCCAGCGGGGCAAGTCCGGGAGGGAAGGCCGGGGCCTCGGTGCCGGTCCGGTTTCGGCCTCAGGAAGCCCTCGTGGGAGCCGCCGTGTCCCAGAGCGGCCCCAGCACCTCCCTCAGCTTTCCAGCTCTCGGCCACCCGCCAAAGCCTCCCCGCCGGGCCCGACCTCCCGCCGGGCTCGTAGGCGGCTCTGCCCTGCGGCAGCAGCGGGCCGAGGCGGGGCTGAGGCCGCAGAACCGCCTCAACAGCTTCCCCGGGAGGGCGCGGCCTCCTCCTCCTGCCCAGTCCCGCACCCCTCGCGGGGGTTCGGGCTGCGGAGCCCGGACGGACCGACGCAAGGACGGACGGACGGACGGACGGACGGGCCGCCCCCCTCGTACCTCGCTCCCTCAGACCGCGCTGCGCCCTCCGCCGCCCCCCGCTCCGGCCTCCGCTTCCGGCGCGCACAGTGACGCAAAGGAAAGGGGCGCCGGGAGCCCCGCCCCGCGGCCNTGTCCGCCGCCGTGTCGGGCGGCCGGCGGCAGCTTGTCCTCCCCTTTCTCCCCGCAGGGCGAAGCGGCGATGGAGGAGTCACCCCGCGACCGCTCTACATGGACGTCCAGGCCACCACCCCGCTAGTGAGCGCCGTTCCGGGCCGACTCTGTGCCCGGCTCCGCGGGTTCTCCGCGGAAGGCCCGGGAGAAGGGAGAAATAAGCTCGGCTTCTGTTCCCCGCGGCGCCCGCCTGTTTTCCCAGCCTCGGGCTCTCCCCGGGCCCGCCCGCAGCGAAGCGGCGTCGTTGGCGGCAGCGCCAGACGCGGTTGTTTTGCGGGGACAGGGCCCTGCTCCTCCGGGCCTCGCCTCGGGCCTGCCCCCCGAGCCCGGTGCTGGGCTGGGCTCGGGGATCCCCTTGTTCCAGGGGCAGCCGCGGAGCTGCTGCCTTCGTCCGCGGGAGTGAGCCAGCAGGAAATCGATAGAATCATAGAACGTGTTAAAAGGGACGTTCAGAAACCATCCAGTCCAGCCCCTGCAGCGACAGGGACATCCTGCACTAGATGAGGTTGCTCAGAGCCTCAGCAAGTCTGGCTTTGGATGTCTTCAGGGATGGGAGACCACCTCTCTGGGCAACCTGGGCCGGTGTCTCACCACCTTCAGGGGGAAGAGCTTCTTCATGTCTCATCTAACCCTGCCCTGCTCTGATCTCAAACCACTGTCCCTCGTCCTGTGTTTCCATGCCCTGGCAACAGCCCCTCCTAACTTTCCTGGAGCCCCTTCGGGCACTAGGAGGCTACTGTGAGGTCTCCCCACAGCCTTCTTGTCTCCAGCCTCAACAGCCCCAGCTCTCTCAGCCTGTCCTGAGATTACCCTTGTGGTCTCGACTGGATCCTCTCCAACAGCTCCATGTCCTTCCAGGGCTGGACACTGTACCTTCAGGTGGGGTCTCACCAGAGCAGAGGCAGAATCCCCTCTCTCCACCTCCTGGCCATAGCTTTGCTGATGTGTTGGGTTGGACCTTTAAAGGCCTTTAGAGTCTGACCTCCAGGTCACAGTTGGCTTCTGGGTAGCAAGTGCACACTGTTGGCTCATGTCCATCTTTTCATCCACCAGTACCTCAAGTCCTTGTCCACCGAGCTGCTCTCTATCACATCACATCTGTGCTGATAATGAGGATTGGTCCAGCTCAGGTGTAGCACCCTCTACCTGTCCTTGTTGAACTTCATCAGGTTTGCAGAGGCCCACCTCTCCAGCCTGTCCACATTCATCAAAATTCACTTCAACAGAATACTCACCTTTGTGGTTTTTCTTGAGTTGTTGACACCTCGTTTTTCTCCCAAAAATCCCATTCTTCTGCTGTCATCTTGGTGCAGATGGGGGTTGTGTGTGGGCTCAGAAGAGACCTGCTGGATACTTGTGTTTGCCTCTGGCAATCGCTTGTGAGATCTGGCCCAAGCTGAAGTGACAGTGCAGCAGAAGTACTGCAAGTGCTGGGGCAGGTGGGGAGAGTGAGATGTGTGGTGGGGACAGAGATGTTTTACCTTCTCCATTTCCTTAAGGGTGAATGGTTTGTATCCCACAGGATCCCAGAGTCTTGGACAACATGCTCCCCTACCTGATGGCCTACTATGGCAACCCCCACTCCAGGACCCACGCTTATGGCTGGGAAAGTGAGGCTGCTGTGGAGAAGGCGAGGCAGGTGAGTCTCCTGGAGGTTCTCCTGCTGGCTGGGAAATTCAGTGCCAAAAGAAAATCAAAAGCAGTGATAAAGCAGTTGTTGTTAGTTCTCTGTGGAGTGGATTTAGCTGCTTCCTCTTTGCTCAGCAGCTTTGTGGCAAGAAAAAAACAGTGAGATTAGGGTGACTGAAATGGCATAATAAGGTGCCTTAGGGTTTTTGGTTTCCTGATGTCAAAGTGTGCTGCACTTCCCCTATAGGGCAGGGGAAGAAAGGCAGGCGAAGGAATTTTTAATATGATATCAGATGGGAGGACTAGAAACAATGGATCTAAATTGGAGGTGGGTAGATTTAGACTTGACATAAGAAAGAAATTCTTTACAGTGAGGGTGGTGAAGCACTGGAGTGGGTTGCCCAGAGAGGTTGTGGATGCCCCCTCTCTGGAGGTGTTCAAGACCAGGCTGGACAAGGCACTGAGCAGCCTGATCTAGTGGGAGGTGTCCCTGCCTATGGCAGGGGGGTTGGAACTCGATGATCTTTGAGGTCCCTTCCAACCCAAACTATTCTATGATTCTGTGTTTTATCATTCTCCTCATCTTAGGTTTGGGTCTTTGTCATTTCTTTTTAAAGTAATGTCTTCTGGATTTTTGTCTGTTTAACTTCTATGTTCTTTTAGGCCAGGCTAATGCTTAGTGCCAGTATTGCTAATGAGTAGGAATTCCTTATGGCATTTGTATTGATATTTAGACTATTGTACCTGTAGCAAGACTTCATTAGATACTGGCTGGAACCCTTTCAAAGCTTAAAGGGGTGTTCCTGAAAACAATTTGCACAGGTTTTTGCTGTAGTGAATTCATTGTACCTTATCTTAACTAATCGAATTTGTCTTTCTTTTTAAACAGCAAGTTGCAGATTTAATAGGAGCTGATTCGAGGGAAATTATATTCACCAGTGGTGCAACAGAATCGAATAACATGGCAATTAAGGTAAAAGGTTTATGGTGATTATTTATTATGTTAAAATTATGCTCTTAAGATTCTTTCTGCTCTTTCTGCTCTTAAGATCTTTCAACGGTTTTCATGTTAATGTGTTTGCTTAGTTAGCAAATGTTTGCATTCCTGGATTTGGATTCCTCTGTAGGGCTCCATTGCATGTGTGGAGAAAATACTGGGATGTTTTGGTACCCAGGACATGGTTTTGAGGGCAGGGTATAATGCTCAGTGTTTATCTTACATACATCAAATACAGTCCTTCTGCTTGCCTCATTAAAGTTTTTATCTTGACATACAGCAGATAACTTTTTCTAATATTAGGTTGTGTTTTAACCTCTATTATGTGGTTATTTGGGCTTCTCATTGTATATGACTGCATTGCAAATGGTCTTTTAAAATCACTTCTGTAATTGTGTCTGGAACTTACATCAGATAGTGTTTTCACAGGCTTTTTCAGAAGTGAGATGGTAAGATGACCATGAGCCAACAATGTGCCCTTGTGGTCAAGAGGGCCAGTGGCATCCTGGGGTGTATTAAAAGGGGTATAATCAGTAGGTTGAGAGAGGTTCTCCTCTCCCTCTACTCTGCCTTGGTGAGACCACATCTGGAATACTGTGTCCAGTTCTGGTCCCCTCAGTTCAGGAAGGACAGGGAACTGCTGGAGTGGGTACAGCACAGAGACACGGAGATGATGAAGGGATTGGAGCATCTCCCTTCTGAGGAACAGCTGAGGGAGCTGGGTCTCTTTAGCTTGGAAAAGAACAGACTGAGAGGTGACCTCATTAACGTTTATAAATATGTAAAGAATGAGTGTCAGAAGGATGGAGCCAGGATCTTCTCAGTGACCTCCAATGATAGGACAAGGGGGCTTTTTCACAGTCAGGGTGACAGAGCAGTGGCACAGACTGCCTGGTGAGGTTGTGGAGTCTCCTCTGGAGACATTCAAAAGCCATCTGGAGAAGTTGCTATGTGACCTGGTGTTCCGGCTCTGGCAGGTGGATTGGACTAGATGATCTCTTGAGGTCCCTTCCAATCCCTGATATTTTGTGATTCTGTGAAATATGTGTAGTATGAATTACTTAGTCTTTATATACAATGAAACACAGATTATAGATTACATCCATGACTTTGGGATGACAGTCACTTTGTGTAAAGCTGCTTTTCTTCAGAGATCTAATAACCAGGTTTTTGTTCATGAATTGTTCCTTGCAGGGTGTTGCACGGTTCTATAAGTCCAGAAAGAAGCACATCATCACTACCCAAACAGAGCACAAGTGTGTGTTGGATTCCTGCCGCTCCTTGGAAGCAGAAGGTTTTCGAGTCACGTATCTACCTGTTAAAAAGAATGGGCTTGTAGATTTGGAGGTATGTTGTTCATGGAAACAAAATGAAAATAGAAGAGGTTCCTGCTTCAAACTGGTGCTCGAGAGGCCCCTGTGCTCTTGACGGTGTAAAGAAAAGGATGATAACTATCACAAAGTAGAATGGGAGGCACAGTAGGAGAATTTTCCATTCCTTGTGATGTCCTAATCTTTTTCTCAACCAAAGCATCTATCCCTCATCCCACTGTTCTTCTGTTGTTTTTCCTTCCCATGTGCATGGAGCTTCTACATATCCTATAGAGGCCAGTACATGACTAGAATGGAGCTGGTTTTGATACAGGAGTTAGTGGGAAAATTGCATGAGCTGAGCTACTCAAAGTGTCAGATACAGTGATTACAATGGTCCTTTCCCATTGCTGTTCATGAACTGACCCTTCTGGGATTTACAAGTTCTATTCATGTGCTCATTTCATCCTTTGTGTTCTGCATCAGCTTTATTTCTAACCCCATGCTCTGGCTTGGAGAGATGTTATGTGCTTGTAGGGGGCGGGGAGGGCTGGGGTAGAGGGATTAGTGTTGCAGGTGAAGAAGTTCTCAGAGAACTTTACTGGCAGCCTCCTTTGTAAGGTGCTTTCTTATAAGTAATGCTGTTCCTTAATACCCACTCTCAATTTGTCCAGTTTTGGCTTAAGGTTTTCCCTAAGTGGTGAATTCACTAAAGCAAATAGTTCAGAGGAATGTATGAGATATAACAAAAGCATATACTGACTTTATTTAATCACTGACTAAATTTAATCAAGTCAGGTGGCACCATGCATACCAGGGTTAGGATGTAGAGAGAAGCAATTGATCACACTCTTCTTCCTACAAGGAAGTTCATAATCATACGGAATAATGCCCTCCACCAGATCTGTTTGCCAGAACCCAAGAGGTTTGCTAGTAATGCACCAGTAAGGGGCTGCTGCTTGTTCAGATTTGCTAGTGAATGGAATCTGCTGTTAGTCACAACTTCTGTCTGAATGAATTTCTATTTCCCCAGGAGCTGGAGGCTGCATTCCAGCCAGATACAAGTTTGGTTTCCATAATGACTGTGAATAATGAGATAGGAGTAAAGCAGCCAATCAGTGCCATTGGTAAGTGTGCTGTGGTGTCCAGAGGCCAGCTGGTGTCACTTCTGCTTTGTTTAACTTCATGCTTTCATTGACAAGTGCTCTTGATGCAAAAGCTTAGGTGTAGTATGGTTAAGGAATGAATAACACTGTCCCAAATAAAAACATACTTCAGAAGAGATATTTCATGGAGTCATAGAATGGTTTGGGTTGGAAGGGACTTGAAAGATCATCTAGTTCCTCCCACTAGACCAGGTTGTTCAGTGCCTCATCCAGCCTGGCCTTAAACACCTCCAGGGATTGAGGGGGCATCCACAACCTCTCTGGGCAACCTGTTCCAGAGTCTCACCATCAAGAATTTCTTTCTTATATCCAGCCTAAACGTCCCCTCTTCCAATCTGCGTCTGTCTCCTAGTCCTGCCATCCTGGACCCTATTTTAAAAGTCCTACCCCAGGACTTCTCTTGCCCCCTTCAGGTACCGAGAAGCTACTACGAGTTCCTTCCCGAGCCTTCTCTTCTCCAGGCTGAACAACCCCAACTCCTTTAGCCTGTCCTCAGAAGAGAGGTTTAACAACATGACCCAAGCTGTGAACAGATGCTTTAGGCTGATTGTTGGAATAATTCTGTAATTGTAACCATTAGATGAGATAACTTGCTTGTGTTTTTTTATTACAGGTGAGATTTGCCGTGCACGTAAGGTTTTCTTCCACACAGATGCTGCACAAGCAATTGGTAAAATTCCCATGGATGTCAACGATATGAAAATTGATTTAATGAGCATCAGTGGCCATAAAATTTATGGTCCCAAAGGTACTTAGTGAAGTGTTTTTGTAGTGAATTGTTTCCCTGCCTACCTTAAAGTAACTACACAAGGTATGAAGTTAAACCCTGGTTATAGTGACTATTGTTTAAACAGACAGAAACTATTCTAAGGCTGACACCAGACTGACTTTGGCAGAATTCAGGCACTGGTGCCAGGCTTAAAACTGCGATTAGTGGATCCTCAGTGCTGCTGAGATGTGCCTTCACTGAAAAAGACAGGATTTGATAATGGTGGGGAGTGGCTTTTCAGGAGTCATCTGCCTGGTGTGAGGCAGCACTGGTGCTGAAGTGGTTGAAAGTCAATCACTGGATTATAGGGTAATGTTTAGACTATAACTTGCAATGAAGAGATCAGAAGGTAACTGAAAAGTTTAAATTCTTAGTAATTTTCATTGTCTTCTACTTCAAATGGCTCCTTCGCCCCTAACCTGTGTTGTGCATGTTCATTGCAGACTGGGGTTTAAAATCTGGCTGTGGATTTTCTAGTTGAGTCCCCAATAGTATGTCTGCATTCTGTCTGGGAGTACAGCTGTTACCACTCTAATAGTCCATTTAGCTTGTGACACTGGGTGTAGATAGCCAGAACTCAGCTTTGCTGTATTCTACGTGTTATTCAGAAACAAAAGATGAAGCTACCATTTTTTCACTGTGTTGTATTTTTCTGTCTGAGCCATCCTAAAAGCTGAAGACATCTCTGGATCAGGACTCAGTTTTCAACCAGTGACTTTGGGCAGGTGACAGAAATAAACTTACCCAACTTATTATGACCAGATATTGCAATTATTCTTTCTTGTATCTAGCCTGGTACTACCCTTTTCCAATTTACATCTATTATTCCTAGTCCTTCCATCACATATCCTATTAAAAAGTTCTATCCCAACAGGATGAACTTCAGCTCAGCAGAAGAATTGTGGGAAGTAAGGCAGGTTCCAAGTGGTACTGAAGAATACTGGGAGAAACTAAATGGCTCCTGTGACTGAAGCTCTGGGAGCCTGAATTGCAGGGGAAACAAACACCATTTCCCACAACATGTTGTATTTCCCTATGTGTTCACTGTTTTTTCCCCACTGAGGTGTCCCAGGGTGTTTGCTATGTAAATGAGGAATGTTTCCAAAATCTGTTTCTGAGCTCACAGTTGCAGAGCTGTGGATGTCTTCTGATGCAATTTTCCTTCTTTCCAAGGGGTTGGTGCCATCTACATTCGCCGACGACCACGCGTCAGGCTGGAACCTCTGCAAAGTGGGGGAGGCCAGGAGAGAGGACTGAGGTCTGGGACTGTGCCCACTCCTTTAGCAGTGGGTCTGGGGGCAGCATGTGAAGTGGCACAGCAAGAGATGGAGGTATGTGAGAGGAGATGTTTGTCCTGGATATTTATACCTGGGACATAATAATATAACAGGAAATTATCCAGGAAATCCTGTAACAGAGCCAGGTGGATCTTAGATTCCCAAAGCTCTTTTGTGTCCATGTGCCCGAAGTCAATTTGATTCTCCTGTTAAAACATGAAGTAAATGTTTTGAGATTTTCAGGGGTATTTTTTGATAATTGTTAGTTGATTTTATGCTTTCTTATGTTTCTTTTTTCTTGAAGTGGATAGAATCATGGTTTTCAGTTTAAGAGAAATATGGAATTAGATGCTTGTACTTATCTCTCCCTTCTACTCCCTGTATTTGCAGCATCTCTGAAATGGAATAAATCATATTTCTGTAATTTATATTTGAAAAAATAAGACTTTTTTAGTTGATTTTATACATTTGTTAAATGTATATAAATTCAAATTAATGGCAACTTTGCAACTAAGAATTTTTTTCTTAGCGTGGGTAGTAAAATTTATTTGCTAAGTCTGGTGTCCAAGCTTCTCTGTTACACTGGATCTCTTTGTGGGCACCAGTGCATTCCTTACAGCTGGAATGTAAGAATCCTTTTATATGGTGCCAGTGGAATGCAAAAGCCTGTTACTTGTACACATGGGATCAAGCTTCTTCCTGGAAGAGAGATCTGCCATCTGAGCTGGGTGATTGTGGAAGCCTTGTGAGAGGCTGGAGAGGCTCAACTCTGCACCAGCCTCAGGTCTGGGTTCTCCTCCTTGCCTGGCAGAGTTTGGGCATTTCTAAGCTATGTAATATTTTGAGAAAGCTTTGTTTGCTTCTGAAGCTTTTTCAATTACGTAAAAAAGCTTGATTCTGACTGTGTCTGTGCACTGGAGCTGATACTTCACTGCTTTTCTACCTCAGTTTTAGTCTGGAATGACACCTTCCTCGCATGTGTGCAGCTCTTGGTGTGTAAATCACATGTTGTAAAGGCTGAGTTCACAGCAGTCTTTACATAGTAGAGACTGTGAGCTCCTGGGGAAATGAAGGGCACTTGCCATAAAAGACGCCCTTTCTTGTGCTGAAAAATGCAACATCTTGTATATTATCTAACTTGTTTTTAAATGCAAAGTGCTTTTATGAAAACAAATTTGGCAACTTGTCTATAAAGAACTTCCTGTGTGGTTTGGGATATTTTTGAAAGCTTAAGCTAGTTATGACCAAACTGGTAATTCTTTTTTAAAAGGACCTCTAGAGTAGCCAAAGTTTGACAGTTTAAGTTCCCTGGTCAACCAAACCCAGCTGCTGGGGTTGGACTAAATATTTTCTAAAGGTCCCTTCCAATACAGCATGTTCCATGATTCTATGATTCAGCCTGCTCGGGGCAAGTGACGTGGAATAGTTGAAGTGTCATCAAACTGTACATTGCCATTATTTTGATCTCTTTTTTGATTTCTTTGCCAGTATGACCACAAGAGAATTTCACAACTGGCAGAACAACTGGTTACAAAAATAATGAATGAAGTTCCTGATGTGGTTATGAATGGAGACAGAGAGCATCGCTATCCAGGTAACAGCAGCAAAATCCTCAGCCCATTAGAACTGGTACTTTACAAAGTGAATAATGTGCTTTAGCTCCTTATTGTGCAAGTAATGCCATGTAGGGTAGGATTTGCCTTTAATTTCAGTTGATAGAAGTTTTTCTTTCTGTGTTTCATTTATTTGTATGTAGGATGCATCAATTTATCTTTTGCTTATGTGGAAGGAGAAAGTCTTCTGATGGCTCTGAAGGATGTGGCTCTGTCTTCAGGAAGGTAGGTGGAATGTATAGGAAGGATAGCAGTATATTTTGGAGAGAAAATAACATCTGCTAAGGAGTAGTGTCCTCTGTGCTCTCTATTTGCATATTCTGTTAATGGGTCAGCCTAGCACTTGGGCAGCACTACAGGCTTGGGCCAGAGTGGCTGGAGAGCTGCCTGGCCATCTAAATATGAGCCAACATTGTGCCCAGGTGACCAAGAAGGCCACCAGCATCCTGGCCTGTATCAGGAGCAGTGTGGTGATCAAGGACCAGGGAAATAGTCATCCCCCTGTACTGAGCGCTGTTGTGGTCCCACCTCAAGTGCTGTGACCAGTTTTGGGCTACTCATTACAAAAGAGATTGAGGTGATGGAGTGGGTCCAGAGAAGGGCAGTAGAGCTGATAGTGGATCCAGAGCAGGAATATCATGAGGAGAGGCTGGTGGAGTTCAACCTGGAGAAAAGGAGGCTGAAGGGAGACCTTCTCACTCTCTCCAACTCCCTGAATGGTGGGTGTAGCCAGAGGGAAGGAGGCTCTTCTACCAAAGAACAGGCCATAGGACCAACTTGAGGAAATGTCCTCAAGCTGTACCAGGCGAGGTTTAGATTGAGTATTAGGAAAAATATTCTGAAAGGGTTATCAAGCATTGGGAGAGGCTGCCCTAGGTTGAGGCACCATCCCTGGAGGTGTTGAAGAGATGGGCAGACACTGAGCTCAGAGGTACATTTTAGCAGTAATTCTTGTCAGAGTTGGTTTGATGGTTGAACTCCATGATTCCTTTCCCCAGTGCCTGCACATCAGCTTCTCTGGAGCCTTCCTATGTTTTGCGAGCAATTGGAGCGGATGAGGACCTGGCTCACTCATCTATCAGGTGTGTGGTCTTCCCTCATGCTTCCAAATGTTTTTGTTCCACCCCTCCATATGCACATCGTTCTAGTCCTTTGTGGTTTTCTTTTGTTTTAGATTTGGCATTGGTCGTTTCACTACAGAAGAAGAAGTGGATTATACAGTGCAGAGGTGCATACAGCATGTTAAAAGGCTGAGGGAGATGAGGTGAGCCTTGTTGCTGAACAGAAAGAGTTCTTAGCTATAATAAGGATTTGAAGAGTTAGATTTAGTTAAAAGTAATTGTTTGCTTCAGAAAATCTGGTGGTGTCCCTGTATAAGCATGCAGTGTTGCCAGACTGAGGAGTGGACCTGACATTGACAATAGTAACATAATTTCTAACCAAACAAACCTGATCATAAGCCTTTTCCTGAATCTTGCCTTTGTAGGGCAAAGCACATAGAGCAGTTCTGATAAGTTTCTAAGCCAGAGTAGATATTACAGTATTAATGTATCAGTAAGTCGTTTGATTTTTGTGAAATGTGAAAGACTCTTAACTCATCGGGACAGCATCAAATGAGAGGGCTAGGTTTCCAAGAGAATTTATACCCGTTCTGGGAGCCCTCTTGCCTCTTGTGGTTTGGGTTGAGGACTTCAGACTGATCATCTGAAGCCCCCAGACCTCCAGAAGGGGAAGACAGGTAGACAGATGTCTCCCAGTTTCTTGTGTAGATGATGAAACTCTCTGTTTGGTTATTGTTGATGTGCACTTTAGATAAGCCCTCATTTGCCTCCTTTCTTTACAGCCCCCTGTGGGAAATGGTGCAGGATGGAATCGACCTCAAAAGCATTAAATGGACTCAGCACTGAGAAAAACCTGTCACTATCCATGGACTAGATGTGGATTAAAATGCATTTTCTGTACATTCCTGAACAAATTATGCAACACTTTTATTTTTTGACGCTTGCAGTTTGACTGGAGAACTACCCTTTCTGATCACAAAGTCTGAGAAGTCAAAAATGAAATTAGTCTTTACCCTGGAGAAAGGTAGATGGTGTGACATCCACTGCATTTATATTGACACGCAGAAAATTTATGCTAAAATGTAATATATTTGGAAATGTGTTTTCTAATAAGAAAATGAAATCATTGTGTTACTCTTGGGTCAATGGAAACATGGCAAGAGGTTGTTGTTCCTCAGTGTAAAACATCCCATGTAGCTGTTCTGTTTGCAGCACAGACCTATTGCCAGCACTGCAGTTCTTTCTGTCAGAGGTGGGTATCCTCCAACAGCAGAAGGTTTTGTGCTGCTCACATGTGTTGTAGTGTAGGAAATTCTCAGACAGGAAGAAGTTTGGCATTTGTAGAGGAAAAGGATGCCTCAGGGTCGCAATGTGCCTTCACATCTAAGTTGTTAAGAACAATTTCTTTTTTTTTCTGAAACAGTATTTTTGGCTTTTTTTCCTTTGTTTAATTTTTTTCTTTTGAGTGATGCTTGTACAGACCAAAGTGCACTAAATCCAAAACATCCTTCTGCATTACAGAGTTTATGACACAACAATGATGCACTTTGCTGCCCCCTCCATTTTGTTTTTCCCATGTAATTTTTTTCTAAGTAAGGAAAGGAAACTTAATGACTGGAGAGGGGAACAGGCAGAGTATGTCAGCTTCAGTTGCAGTATTTCCAGCTTAGCTGGAGCGTGAGTGTTGGCGGGGAGAGCAGATAAAGTGCAATATCTTAATGTAGTCTGGATTTCTTGTTAGTTTGTTGTTTGAGGTTTTTTTTCCTCCTATTGTGGAGTCCTCTGCTGTTACTCAGAGCTTGCCCATGGGCAAATTATCACATTATGGAGACTTGCCTGGTGTTGCCTGTATTTCTGGAGGTGAGAACGTGCATGTCTGGAGTTTTCACTGGGTGAGACTGTTGTTCTGTGTAGACAGAGCCCTACATGGGAGTCCATTCCCTGCAAATGCTGGCGAGAGGTGTCTCTTTAAAAAAGGTTTGATGAGACTAATTCATATCAGTGTTTCTTCTTTCTTACCTTTGTTGATCTTTTTAGTAGGAAACTTATCCCTGTGTTTTGAAGTGCCTTTGTACCAGCTGCAAAAGCAGATGGCTCTCAAATTAGTTTGCGGATTGCTGAATGCTGTATTAGCTGCTGAATTTAATGAGTCCTTATAAGATGGTATGTCTTCAGTTCTGGATGGTGCCTACTCTGAGGATGAACTGTGTAATATAAAAGTTGAAACCAAGTCTCCCAAGGTGGTTTGTGTCACAGAAGCTTGGTCTGGTTTTTGATACCAAGAACAGATTTGATTGTCGGTAATGCAAAGCTAATCCTCAGTTGTTCCATTTTTCAGATTATTAGCTCTAGCAGGTTTCATTTCATAGGACTGGCACATTTATATTTCATCACAACATTTTTAAGACTACTGTATGCATAAGTAGGTTTTAGAGGTGTGTGTGCGCTGTGTTTTATCTTTGTGCCATATATGCTTTCTGGATTAAGCATGTGATACCACTTCCCCAGCGTGTTTTAGAACTATGTGTTTATGAAATTATTCTTTGTGTTTCATTGATAATATAAAAGAATAGATGAGACTTTAAGTTCGCTACTTTCAGTCTTTTCAGATCTACTCTTACAGCTGAACTATTCAGCACCATCAGTAAGTTTCTAAATCACACCCTTTCACTAGAGAACACAGAAAGAAAACGAAGTTTTCTGTGAATGCTATTAGAAGCAAAGTGATTATTTTGAAAAAAGAGAGACCTAAACCATGACGATTCTGAGCACCTGTTATGAACTATGATTAAAAATACAAATTCTACATGTAGAATCAGTTCACCCTGTTAGCTGATACATGTTGAAAAATGCTTATAGGACAAGATGAAGTAAAATTTGTAGTGGAGATAACTTTTCTCCATCATAAAAAGAAGTAGTTCCAAGTATGAATGTCTGGTTGTACAACACTGAATGCAGTTAATGCTTTTTGTATGGTGAAATAAATTTCTGTGGGAGGAGAATATTTACAAGTGGAACTGCCTGTAACTCAGAAGTGAGGAAGTTGTGGGGTTTTGTGGGTTTTTTTAGAGATTAATTGAAGCCATCTCAGGGCATTGAATTAATAATATAAAGGGAGAATACCAAAAAGGTGAGTATTTAGTGTCACTATTTTCCAAGTACAGTAAAAACTGAACCGTTGTGACAAATGGAAATAAAATAAAAATCTCTGAGTGCAAGATGGTTGGGTAATACATAAGCAGCACAAAAATCATACTCAGTGGATTTAGTGTTTATAAATACTGATAGAGCAAGTCACTGAACTACCAAAATTTCTTCTGGAAATATATCTTCTGCAATATATCTTGATCTCCAGTGTGCCTTTGTGTCATGGCCACAGTCCAGAGGCCTATTGAGGATTATCTGCTTTGGTCCTGGTGTTTCACTGGTCTACATAATAAGTATCATAAGTAAACACTGCAAACTACATGAGGAACACAAAACTAATCCCCTGACTTGTCATATTGCAAAAAAAGCTGAAAAGTCTTCTTGTAACCTGGAGTATTCTGTTGCAGCACTTTAGTTGTCCCTCACCTCCTTGGTGCAAGGAGTCTGGGACAGCCTGGGAGGTGTCACAGTGCCATGGAGCCAGGCACTGAGGTGCTCCTGGTGTCCCTTGCAAGCTGCTCTCCATTTCTGGAGCACTCAGCATAAGAAGGACATCGAGCTGTTGGAGCAGGTCCACAGGAGGGCCATGAAGATGATGAGAAGGCTGGAGCACCTCCCTTCTGAGGACAGGCTGAAGGAGTTGGAGTTGTTCAGTCTGGAGACGAGAAGGCTCAGGAGAGATCTCAGAATAGCTTCTCAATACCTGAAGAATACCTATAGAAAGGTTGGGGTAGGACTTTTGAATAGGGTCCAGGATGGCAGGACTAGGAATAATGGATGTAAATTGGAAGAGGGGAGATTCAGGCTGGAGATAAGAAAGCAATTCTTTATGGTGAGGGCGGTGAGACACTGGAAGAGGTTGCTCAGAGAAATTGTGGACGCCCCCTCAATCCCTGGAGGTGTTTAAGGCCGGGCTAGATGAGGCATTGAGCAACCTGGTGTAGTGGGAGGTGTCCCTGCCCATCTGGTTGGAACTAGATGATCTTTAAGGCCCTTTCCAACCCAAACAATTACATGATTCTGTGACCTGTAGGGTGGAGCAGCCCCAGGACTGAACCCACCGCCTCAGGGCAACACGCCTGAGATGCCACCTGGCCCTGGTGAAAGACAACTGAATCAACCCATTGCTGGAGCAATGTTTGCAATGTGTTTCTTGTAGCAGGAAGTGCGGGAGCCTTTGATTGAAAAGCACACGGCTGCAGTGACAGAGAGTGTCCGGTTGTTCTCCACATCGGGAAACCGCCCTGTGATTTTGTACTGCGTGTGGATTTAGTCCCGCGAAGGCAAAACACGGATAAGGGAGATTACACCGCAAAGGGCGTCGTTAACCCAGAGTAACCTGGCTTACTCTTTAGTTCTGCAACCGCACCCTCAGCGGCGAAATGATACATTACTACTCTCAGCGCCCTCATTTGCTGCCAGTTTGACGCGTCCTTTTGAGTCCTTCTTTACTCAGCAATAACCCTCAGCCGCACCGTGGGTCATTTCCCCGGCGTGTGCCAGTGCCACCGCTCCGCGCAGTGTCTCTCGACGCCCCACGCAACGCAGCGGAGGCCACAGTCCCAGCACAGGCCCCACAGACTCCGGCCCGGGCCCACCCCTCGCTGCGCACGCGCTCTGCGCCAGGGGCGGGAATCTCTGCGCGCGCCGCGGGCCCCGCCCTCCTGGGGCGGCTGGGCCGAGTTCCAGCCCCCTCTCTGGCGCCGCCGCATCAGGGCGGCCATTTTGTGGCGCGGGGCGGTCGGTGGCGCTGGGCTCGGCGCGGAACGGGGCACGGGGCGGGTCGGCTCCGGTCTCACCCTTTTCCCATTCAGATTCCCTCGGTAAGAGCGCGGCGGCGCCCGGGCGGGCCGCGCTGCCGGCTCCGCTGCGGGTCCGGGGGGAAGCGAAGGGAGGGAGGGAGGCCGAGCGTGGAGCGGCAGGCACGCGTCCCCAGCACAAAGGGCCGGGCCGGGCCGGGCGTCGCCTCCTCCCGCGCCACGGGCCCGGGGNCGGGCCGAGCGCAGGCGCCGTGGGCCCGGCCGTCGGGGGAGGCCGAGTGACCTTGTTCCGATGGAGGGGCCGGAGCCCGAGTCGTAGCTGGAGCGCGGGGACGGTGCAGGCCGGGAGCGGCGTGCCCCGAGCGGCGGCGCAGAGCCGTGTCCGTGCCGGGGCCCCCGCGGCGCGCGTCCGGCCCTGGTGGGCTCGTCCTGGGTGCTCCCGGTGGGACTCCGGCAGCTGCTCCGCACTCGGCCACAGGGGACTCAGCGGGGAAAATGGTTGGAGGATAAAGAGGTCCCTGGTGCCTGCGGATCTGCCGCCGCGCGTCGGGCTTTATCCTGTGACCACCAGTGACATTGCTGCGCAGTGACATAGTGCTCCTCTCCGCTAATAAAAATCAGATCTGTAATGAAACACAACTAACTATAAACCCTGCCTAGTGTTGAAGTGGATCCCAAGTACGCTAGGAGTTCGCGTAAGCTTTCTCTTAGGGGATAAAACCCAACAAATTCTTGGCTGTGTTTTTAGGTACTCTTAACGCACTCTTGGTGATTTTCCTACACACCTGGAGTTAGGCAGAAAAATCAGCTGGTTGTTTCCTCGGTGGACTGCTGTGAAGGTTGTTTCATTGTCTGGTTTGCTTCCAGAGGATGGTGGCTCTTTCTGTCTAGAGGGTAGGTGTGGAGAGTCTCTCCCGTGAGGTCTCAGAGGTGTGTCAGCGTGTGGGGAGGGTGGGAGAGGGGGACAGGAGCAGCACCTGCGCCCTAGTCGGTGTTTGCCTAGTTAATACACTCTTTGTGCATTGGGTTGATTGGATAGGGTGTCTTTGCCTGAGTGATGGACAAGGTTTTCTTTGAAGTTGAGAGAATTAAGACTTGCAAGCGAAAGTAGATGGTGTTTGGTGGGAAGTTTACACCTGGCAGAATGGAGTTTAGCTCCTTTTCTGAAGAATGCTGCTTGGTTTTGCTTATGTTACTTCACATTGAAGCATGTTATCTTATTCCTCTGTGAATCATCGGCTTGTTTTCAGTGTCATGAAGAGGAACGTATGTGGTTGCAATGCTGGAAATATGTAATATAATTTGGGTTTTTTCTTACAAATGGAAAGATTCTTGTGCATGAAAGTTTATCTGCTTCTTAAAGCAGGTGTGGTTTTGCATGGAACTGTTTTTTTCAGGTGACTGCATAATTTCCCTTGTTGTAGACTACTGTTTGGCACTGCTAGATATGAAATTATACAGTTGAATTGCTCTAATAGAGGTTTGCTTGTTTCTCTTAAAGGTCTGATACAGAGAAAAAAGGTCTTTTCCTAAATGCATTTGCTGTTTTAAGAGCTCAGTTGCATCTTTCTCGCTTCTAAATGTGCTGTCCGTGTTCTGGAAGATGTGTGAATACTTTTGTTTTAAATCCCTCTTGTTAGGGAGATTGTGGATGGTTTGGTAGTACTTCTTTCTCAAAGTTCGCTTTGGGTAATGATACTTGAACTGAAAATGGCTTGTTTGGATTGTGTGAGGAGGATGCAGTTAGTTGTTTTTGGTGTGATTAAGTTTTCCAAAGAATCACAATTTTAGCATGAGATGGTCTAGTAAGTAATCAAAGAGCAAGGGTTTTCCATCCCTTCTTTAAATATAAGACATGTGTTGCCACTTTAAGTGTTTGGGTCTTTTGTTGAATTGTGATCCAAGAAGGTCAATTCGTATGAAGGGGTGAAAAAACCTGGGCATTTGGGTAATAAAAAACTGATTGCAACTGCAAATAATGAATCTTGGTGGGGAATTCTTACTGTGTTTTCTGTAGAACTCACTGCCAAGAGGTGGCTGTGAAACATCAATTAGTTTCAACCGTTTGTGTGATACCTGAAGAATTCTTCATGTGCAGCTCTAGAGAAGTTTTCAGAGGTGCAGCATATGTTGCTTTGTTCAAGTAAAAAGATGCACAGTTGATGGAAGGTCTGACGTTACCGATGGAGGAAGGGCTGTTAAAATAGCGGATTTCCAAGTATTTAGTTCTTGCTTTTTGTCTTGGAAAAAGTGATTACTTCACTTCCTGGTGATGGGAGAACTTGAAAGATCCTCTGAATGTTTTCTCATTGTTTTTATATGCTTTTTTGGAAAGACATTCATGTCTTGAAGCCGTACCCAAGCTGTACAGTCCAATTACCAACAAGTCATACAGGGATAGGATATGGAAAAATGCATTCTTGTGGTTGTTGTATGTCTTGGTGCCTTGTGGTGGACACAGGTTTGAACTTTCTATTTAGACAGTTCTTTGTGGACTGTTACTGCTGTTGTGTTGCCTGCATTGATTTTTGCCTCCGTTTATTCTTTATTGCAGTCTAAAAGTTGGTTTTAATTGGTTGCCCACAGGATTGGCTTGGCTTCTGCTACTTGTTAAGAAAAAAACATCTGTCTTTGCAGGTAAGAGCCTTTGAATTGAAGCCTTCTTTATGTGCATATTGAGTATAACTTTAAGAAAAATGTGAAGCTTTTGGAGTCTGGGAATTTGGATCAAAAAACATGGGTCAAATAATATGTAGCTTGGTCTCTTTACTTTGATTCTCACTGGTGATGGTGGTTTTTGTAAACGGAATTTTCTTCAAAACTAATGTTTTGTTGTTACTTCAGCATGTGGTAGTTTGGAATTCTCTTCCAATTGTTTTGCACTGTTGGAAAATGTAGCTACTTTGCTGCAGGCCATAGGTCTGCGTGTTTTTAACTGTTGGAGTTCAGAAGTGTACGGTAATCAGTTTTGCAGCCTTTAAACGAGTCAGATTAAGATAAACATCTCTGGGCTAATTTGCATCTAACAGGTTCACTTCAGTCTTTCTAAAAGGCAAAACTGATCTGCAGTTTTAGCTCTTAGTGGATAGTCTCAGCTCAGCCACTTTAAGGTTCTTCCTACAATACCAATTTTATTCCAGTTCTTAGTTTTCATTGAAGAACTGCCAAATGTGTGTGTATAGCGTATGGCTATTGTACTTCCAGCCTAATGTGGAAGTATGGGTCATCTAAAGTTTTCTTAATTTGAAAGTGCATACATGTTAAAGCTAGTCTGGTGTTTCTATATATTTATACTTACGACCCAGATTTTGCTTGTTTTACTGACTAGCGCATAGCTGGCAGATAGAAGAAGTGATACTGTAAGTGCAGTTTTCTAGTGGAACGTCAGTGTTTTTAAAGATGTTACTGCCAAGCCACAAACAAACTCTTAAAGTTCATCAGATGAGTTGAACCTGATATTCAGCATCCATTTGCTCTGTTTTTTTCTCTCAACTTGGTAATGGAGTTGGCTTGCCAATTGTGCAACTCTAGGATATTGTGCTTCTGGTGTATACAAAAATATACCAACTACACAAAATGACAACAAAACCTACTTTTGCCTCAGAGTATCTTTTTGTACAGGGGGAAATGCAGGCAGCCTGTGAGCATCTCCAGCAATAGCTCAATTAAAAGCCTTCAGTGCACACTTAATGGGCAGTGTACTGTTCTGGTGGCATCTCTGCATGTACGTTACAAGTGAGCAGAGAAATATTTGATCAGGCTTTGCTTTTCCATTGGTTGGAGTTTGATTGAGTGCATTATAGAAAAAATCTGACTTGTGAGCATTTGAAAAATTTGAAAGTTGTCTCTTTTGAACTGTGTGATTTTTCATTAAATCACGGATGTTAAATTAATATTTTCTTTAAAATGTTGGTGATTTGAAAAATTTGAAGCATTTCTGTTTTGAGTTGACAAAATATTTCTTTTTATTTTTGCCAAAAGTACTTGATGTGAATGAAGAATTCCTTAAAGGTGTTTTATTCATACCATCTTACTACTATCTTTTGCCTAATAGCAAGCTTGGAATTAACTATGGTGAAATTGTTGCATCTGTTTGGTTTTTTTTTAGCAAGGATGTGCCTAAGCAGCTCACTGGGACAGGGAGATGGAGTTGTCAGTAGTGGTGTAGTGGACCCAAATAGATTATTTAATATTGAAGCTTCCAAGGTACCTCTTAGCTTTTATAGTGAAGTTTTGAATTTAATGCAAGACTGAAATGCTTGCATTATCCCAGAAGTTACACATGTGAGCTAGTAGGAATTCTTTTATGACCTTCTTTTTGGGTTTGTCTTTGGAGCTTCATTAATGGAAGCATTCATAAATGCAGTTAAGTAGCCAGGTGTTAATACATGATGTTCTGAACTAGCACATCTGAGCAGAAGAATCTTCCTAAATTGCCTTTGTTCAACCAATGACTGTGTTGGATTGTTGTCACTTATGTGGTAGTAAGGAAATCACAAAATGGTAAGTAGTTTGGAAGAGGCTAAAGAGTGTCTACTCCAACCCCCTTGCTGTGACCAGGACCATTCCCACCAGACTGGATTGCTTGAAGCTGTGTCTAGCCTGACCTTGAAACCCCTCCAGGAATGGGGCAGCTGCAGCTTCTTGGGGCATTGTGTTCCAGTGCCTTGCTACCCTCAGAGTAAATATTTTTTTCCTGATGTCTAGTTTAGTTTCTCATCTTTCAGTTTAGAACTGTTCTCCCTCATCATATGATTCCACTACTTCATCTGGCTTTTCTGGAGCCCCTTTATTAGGACTGGAAGGAGTCCTAAGGTCTACGGAGGGGCTTCTCTGCCCTAGGCTTAACCCTTCAACTCTCTCAGCCCCCCCCTCTCAGCAGAAGGACTCCAGCCTTCAAAGCATCTCCCGGGCATCCCCTGGCCTCACTCCAGCAGCTCTGTGTCCTTCTGCTGTTGGTGCCCCAGAGCTGGAGGCAGCTGCAGAGGGGTCTCACAGAGTGGAGCAGAGGAACAGAAACCCCCCACCTTGCCCTGCTGCCAGTGCTGCTAGGGATGCAGCCAAGGATGTGGTTGACTTTCTAGGCTGCAAACACACATTGCTGACTCAACCAACACCCCCAAGTCTTCTTCAGTGCTGCTCTCAGTCCATTATCCTCCAAGCCTGTATTTGGACTTGGGATTGTCCTAATTCAGGTGCAGCATCCTGCACTTGGCCTGGTCAAACCTTATTAGATTCTTAGGGGCCCACTTCTCAAGCCTCACCAGGTCACTCTGGATGACCTCTCTTCTTTCCAGGATACAGTCTTGCTGAAAGTGTGCTCAGTCCCACTGTCTGTGTCACCAGCAAAGAAGTTGAGTTGTATGGATCCCAGTACCAGCCTTTAAGAAATGCCACTCTGTGCCCGTTGGACACAGAACTGTAGACTGCAGCTCTTTGATAGTTGTCTCCTAAATAAATAAAAGTGAACTTGTGTTTAATATGAGAAACTTCAAATATCTAAGTCCTGATGCATAAACATTTTGGAAGCTGGTTTTGCTGTGTATAATAGGTTATAGAGAAAAGGTCAGCCTACTAGCAAGTTTTACAATTAGTGCTGCTTTAGTTTTGAGAGCACGGGTGCAGAAACAAGGGTGCTTTCATAGCCCTTGCTTGCCTTCGGATCATCTGATCTAATTTGAGAGCAATCCATTGGTGTAATGCAGTAATGATTTTATGATATCCTTTAGTATGACCTCCCTAAAGTAGGCAAAATTTTTATTTTACCTTAACTTCGGGAGTTTGCTGTCTTTGTTAGGGAAATTAAAACTACAGAATCATTTACAAATACTGCTGTTCTAAAATGGCAAGAAGTTGCATGTGCTTTCTTAATTGTGCCTTGACTTGTTTTTCACATGGACCAGCTATATTATTGCTAGAAAATGGTTAGGCAATTAATTTTATTCTTGAGTTAGAGTTAAATGCAAGATGCTCTTTTGTTACCTTGCCACAATTATGCTGAATTTGCTTTAAAAAAATTATTCATGAAGCTTACTATATATTCCCATTGCTGCTATCTCCTGGTGGAGTAGGGGTTTTCTTAGTGATATTTACAGCTAGATTGTTGTTGTTTATTTATTAATTTTTTTTTTTAGACCTTATGTTTGTCTTGCAAGTTCCAGTTTTTGTTTCAAAACAGTGTCATAGGGAATTGGACATTCATTTGCAGTAGCCAGAGCAGCAGAGCTGACTGTGCCAGTGGGTTTGTCTGCACTTTCCTTGAAGGGAAAAAGGTCCTTTGTGCTCTTCTGGTGTTTACTGTATGTGGGCCAATGCCCTGTAATACCCTGGTATGTTGCTTAGTATATGGAAGGGGTTGGCTCTCATTTATTTGATAATAAAATTCTTCAGTACCTCTTTGATTAATCTGAAGTTCCATCGTGCTAGCAAAAGAACTGATGAATGTTTTGGGGTTTTTTTGGGTTTTTTTTGTCTCTGTAGAAGAACTGATGCTCTTGTTTTCATTAAATACTTAATTCAGCTTTACTTAATGTGATTAAATTGTTGAGTAGTGGCTTTATGTAGTAGTTAAGGATGTACTCAAGGCATGTTTACTCTGAAGCATTAGAAGGCATGGATGGACAACTGCAGCAGTGTGCTGGGATACTTAGCTGAGCGTGAAACATTGGCCATAGTTGCTGATTGTAGTTGGTCGTAGCTTTAGTGTACAGCCAAAAGTCTTTGGTGGTGCTCTGTCTCCTAGTGTTGCATTGTGTGGTCTGGTTCATTCTTGATGACAAATGCCTCTCCAACACCAATTGTATGTGACTATTGGGAGTCCTGAAGGTTTTCCTTACAGATACTGATCTGACTTCTGCATAGAAAGTGGAAGAAATTTGAGGTGAAGTAGCTCTAGGTGAAGCAATATGCCACTACTGATGGCTTATAGAGATTCACTTCTGCTCTGATGACTTGTACTAGGATTAGTATGATGCTTTTAGTGTTCACTGAAGGTTTGTTGAGAGTAAGCCAGTCTTACCTGATGTCCTGTGTATTGTGAACTTCTGATCTGACCTCAGGCTCTTCTGTAGAATGTGTACAAGGTGACTGTCAGATCTACCTATTCAGTGTTGGTCTTAATCTTCCATTAACTGCATGCGTCTAAGAAGATGGAGTATAAGACAGAGAGAGCATCTGTGACTAATAAATACTACAACCTTGGTTTTGAAATTTGTAAAAGCCAAATATCTAGCTAGGATATGCATAGGTTTTAATTGGTCTAGGCAACATCTGTATAGTTACAAAACATCTAAGACTGGTTTATAATAGCTTTGTGGTCAGCTGGACATCTCACCTTTGCTAGGAGGAAGATCAGTACAATTTTGATGCTCCCTGTCAGGGACTATCCCTGCTGCTAGTTGTTCATGATGGGGTTTGTTCATAACCAACCTACTGCTGAGGTTCCTAGTTATCTTCTCCTGTCAGGAGATGAAATTGGCTCCCAAATGAAAGAGAACTGGTTATTTTTTGCATGTGTGCAATACTTTTTTGCAGTCCCTTTGCCAGGTACAGTGGATACTTTACTGGTTTATGACAAAGTCAGTTTTTCTTAGCTAAAGTACTCATGTTAAATATTCAACTACTGATATAATAGTTATGATTTTTGCTCTTCCTTATGTGTTGTGTTGTTTTGGTTTTTTTTCCTGATTCTTGGTTTAACAGCCATTTTGGAATTTTCGGTGCAAAATGTATACTGATTTCGTTGGTAAATGTTTAATACTTCGATCTGTATGAAGTAAACATCAATAAGGAAATTTGGGATATAAATGTGCTTAATCTTTGCAAGATGTTAGGTGTATCTAAACAAGTACAGTAGATGGTGTCTGTAGGTAATTGCATGGTGTCACAAAACAGTAGTCTGACATGGCCATTGCCTTTTCTCATCTGCAGGTGTGTGTTGTTTCAGCGCAGCATGGCTGTGGTCATCCGCTTGCAAGGTCTTCCGATTGTGGCGGGGACCATGGACATTCGCCACTTCTTCTCTGGATTGACCATTCCTGATGGGGGCGTGCATATTGTAGGGGGTGAACTGGGTGAGGCTTTCATCGTTTTTGCCACTGATGAAGATGCAAGGCTTGGTATGATGCGCACAGGTGGTACGATTAAAGGGTCAAAAGTGACGCTACTGCTGAGCAGTAAAACTGAAATGCAGAACATGATAGAACTCAGTCGCAGGCGTTTTGAGACTGCCAATCTAGATATGCCACCCACAAATGCTAGCAGGTCAGGTCCCCCACCTAGCTCGGGGATGAGTGGAAGGGTTAACTTACCTACTACTGTACCTAACTTTAATAATCCATCTCCTAGTGTAGTAACCGCTTCTACTACGGTGCATGAAAGCAATAAGAACGTGTCCACATTTTCTACTGCCAGTATGGGGAGTGCACCCCCAAATCTTGGTAGTAACTTTGGTAACCCAACGTTTAGTTCAACTATACCCAGTACAGCATCCCCGATGAACACAGTACCTCCCCCACCAATGCCTCCTATCCCAGCTATGCCATCTTTGCCACCAATACCTTCTATTCCCCCAATACCTGTTCCACCTCCTGTTCCCACACTGCCTCCTGTTCCTCCGATACCTCCTGTGCCTCCTGTACCTCCAATGACACCTATGCCTCCCATATCGGGAATGCCTCCTATGAATCCTCCACCTGTAGCACCTTTACCCTCTGGAATGAATGGGTCTGGAGCAGCAGTGAATATGAACAGTGGCTTGAATCCATTATTTATGGGTCCCATGAATCCTGTAAATCCTATCCAGATGAATTCTCAAGGTAGTGTCAAACCAATTCCAATCAATCCAGACGATTTGTATGTCAGCGTTCATGGAATGCCCTTTTCTGCAACAGAATCTGATGTGAAAGATTTTTTCCTTGGGCTCCGTGTGGATGCAGTCCATCTGCTGAAGGATCATGTAGGTCGAAATAATGGAAATGGACTAGTTAAGTTTTTTTCTCCTCAAGATACTTTTGAAGCACTGAAGCGAAACAGAATGCTGATGATTCAGCGCTATGTTGAAGTTAGTCCTGCAACAGAGAGACAGTGGGTGGCTGCTGGAGGCCATATAACTTTCAAGCAAACTATAGGTCCCCACGGGCAGTCACACCCTCCCCCTCCCCAGGGTCATCCTAGATCCAAATCTCCTGGTGTGCAGAAAAGGTCACGGTCAAGATCTCCCCATGAGCAGGGTTTCTGTGTTCATTTGAAAGGTCTTCCCTTTGAATCGGAGAACAAGCATGTGATAGATTTTTTTAAAAAGCTGGATATAGTTGAAGACAGCATTTATATAGCTTATGGACCTAACGGGAAGGCAATTGGAGAGGGTTTTGTTGAGTTCAGGAATGAGGCTGACTACAAAGCAGCTTTGTGTCATCATAAGCAGTACATAGGGAATCGCTTTATTCAAGTTCATCCAATTACTAAAAAGGCCATGTTAGAAAAGATAGATATGATTCGTAAAAGATTGCAGAACTTCAACTATGACCAGAGAGAAATCCTCATGAACACTGAAGGAGATCCGGGCTTGCCAAAATTGTGTGCACATATATCTAATATTCCATATAATATAACGAAAATGGAAATACTTCAGTTTCTGGAGGGACTGGCAGTAGAAGAAAACTCTGTACAAATACTTGTTGATAATAACGGGCAGGGTTTAGGACATGCACTGGTTCAGTTTAAAGCTGAAGATGATGCTCGAAAGGCAGAGCGTTTGCACCGTAAAAAGCTGAATGGAAGAGATGTTGTTTTGCGTTTGATAACTGTAGAAGAAATGAGAGATATTGAAAGAGACCCACCATCTCAAGGGAAAAAGTTATTAAAAATACCCATACAAGGAAATGCAACTGTGCCGGGGGCACCGGGTGCTGGTGGGGATGAACATGCCTTTCTGGGGGGAAATGCTAAAGATGCAAACAACGGTCCTCCATTTAATTTTCCTGGTAACTTCAGCGGGTCTGGCACGTTTGGTCCCCCTCTCCCGCCTCCTGGAATAGGTGGCTTTCCTGAAGCTAGACCAGGAATTCCTACAGTTGCAGCGAGTGGTTTACCTGCTGCAGGTATCGAGGTCCCAGGTTTTGCAGGTGGTCCTGGAAATTTGAGTGGACCAGCAGGTTTTGCAGGAGGTCCTCAGACTTTTGGTAACGGTCCTGGCAATTTAAGTGGGCCCCCAGCCTTCACTGGTGGTCCTCCAGGAATTGCTAGTGGTCTTGGGCATTTAAGTGGACCTCCGGCATTTGGACCTGGACCAGGTAATATACATATCAGTGGACCCCCAGGGTTTGGATCAGGGCCTGGGAAGCCAGGACCAACTGTCATTAAAGTGCAAAATATGCCCTTCACTGTTTCAGTGGATGAAATTTTGGATTTCTTTTATGGTTACCAAGTGATTCCTGGTTCAGTGTGCTTAAAATACAATGAGAAAGGCATGCCCACTGGAGAAGCAATGGTTGCATTTGAGTCTCGTGATGAAGCTATGGCAGCTGTTGTTGACTTAAATGACAGACCTATAGGCTCCAGAAAAGTAAAACTTGTTTTAGGGTAGCTGTTAATATGAAATAGTTGTAGAATAGATATTCATAGTGCTGTGATAAATGCATCCAGATTGGGTTTTATAGTATTTCCAGGATGGAACCTGTGGATCGTTTAAGTTGTAAAACAGGTTGGTTTTGATATGACAGAGCACTGGATTAGCCATTACATGAGAAACACTGCTGAGATAGATGTGGAGTGGATTTTCCTGTACGATTATGTGGAGAAACTAGACAGATTCTTACTCATCACAGAAGTTTGGTAAACTACTGGACACGGTGCTTAAAAAGGAATTTTGATTGGTTTGCCGTAGTTTCGGGTAAGGGAAATAGGTGAAGTCAGTGAAGCTCTTCAGTGGATGTTCCTGCAAGCCATTGTAAAATAGGTAGCTCCTTCTAGACTTGGTTAAAAGCTGGCTGAATTTGCTTTGTTTACAGGTCAAAGCTTTGTTTAAAGTCCTGATTTTACTCTGCAACTGAACAGATTCTCAGTGTATACAGATAAATTGTTTCGTGTATGTATCTTTTTTTCCAAGATTCTCACTGTATGAACAGTTGAATTATGCCCATTGCTGATGTGTCTACCAAACTAATTCCTATGAGTATGAGCAGAATCGTCCTGTAAAATTCAAGCTGTTCTTTGTGGAATAACCTTTAGTTATTTATATATTGCAATTATTACTGTGCAGAATAAGACTTTTGCCACAAGTATAGCTAACCTCAGATGTTACCATATGGGTTTTATAGTACACTTATAAAACATTTGCAAGTAGAATAACAACTTGAAAATACTCATTATTGTTTAAGTAGCTTGATTTGTTAGGATTTCATGAATCAGTTGAGATAGAGACTTTGACACTAGTTGGATATTGTTGTATTTCTCATGTGTCTCTTGAACTCCTTACATAGGGTCTGCTAAGAGAACCAAAGTGGTGATAATTAGTAGAAGATTGGAGTCCAGCTAAAGTTTTAAATTAGTTTATATATGAAAGAAACTTCTATCTTCAGCAACTCTGTCATGAATTACTGCTATGAGTGAATTCAGAGATAAAATTTATTTTTTTTTTCCAAAACTTGAAAATACTGAGTTTACTATATTTTTGCAATAAAGTTGTGCTGTTGTATTCAAAGTCTGTGAAGAGTTGCCATTTTCTTTGCTGTGGAGTTAAGCCTTCTTTGGAAAAAAAGAGAATTGGAAAGGAAGTAATTACATAAATGATAAGTAGGGTTTTTTTTAATTTTTTTTGGTTCATCCTTGTTGGTCTATGATAAATTTAAAAACTTGGGCATTGCCTGAAAAATCCTGCTATTCCCTGCAAATCATTGTACTTAAACATAGTTAAACTGTTTAGTTTTTTGGACAAAGAAATACAGTGCCTTTTGGTATTGCATATCATGGAACACTGAAGTGTCTGGTCAGGCAAAATTGAGAGGTGCAAGTGGCAACAGTTTTATTCATGTGGTGTGTGGGAGAGATTTGAAAACCTGTGCAGCGCTACGTCCTGAGAGGATTTCACAGTACAGGAGTACGTGGAAGGATTGTATAAAGGTGTGCTTCAATAAAGAGGTGGTTGCATTACACAGATGCTTCTGTAATTCATTAGCATAATCTTCACATATTACTAGGTGGTCCCAACTTTGGAAAAGTCATGTGATTTGTATATACTGTTAAAAATTAAGCCTCCTGTTAATAAAACTGTCTGTCTCTGAAGCTTCATGTTATGCGTTTCAACAGTCTTTGGGAGTAATGTTTCAACAGCAGATCTTTGTTTCTTTTTTTTTTTTTTTTCCTTTGGAAGTCTGAAAATCTTGCTGATGTCAGATGTGTGATTAGGAGTCAAGCCTTTCAGTTCATTTTTAAAGTTATGCTCTTTGTTTTTTAAACACTTTTATTAAAGTTTCATACTATATTGGAGTTACTTGGGTGCTTGTTTCTTCATGTTTCATATTAGAATAAAATTATTGAAAAGGAAAACTTGGCTTTGTTGTTCACCGCATTGATTTAAGATATTAGTATATATTGACTTGCAGAAACTGGTGATAACTGTTCTCGAGTTCAAGTGAATCACAACAATCCTGCCTTGTTGTGAAATGTAATTACAGGTGTCTGGAATTAGAAACAGTTCTTTGTTACTGTCTTTTTTTATTTCTTGTCTCAATCCTCTTGGTAATAGGTCCAGGGTCATTAGTGTTTGTGTTGGGCACATGCTGGAAATGTGCTTGTGTGCCTCTTTCTTTTGACTTTCTAAGTGCAAGTTTGTTTTGGAAATCTTTCCTTTTCTGATTGTTGATTTTTCTGTATGGTCTAAAGATGTTTAAAAGCTTACCTAAAGTGCAAACCCATTCAAAAAGAACACTGACATAGATGAGTTGCATTAGTGGAGGATTTGGGGGTGGGGAAGGTGCTCTTCATCTTGTCAAGCAGTTGGTAGTGCTCTATGTCTTTTAGTGTTTAAATTAGAAGTAAAATACTCAGTAAATATCCCCTTCTCCTTGAGAATAGGCTCTTGGAAAAGTAAGGAAGGCTTAGGAAGTTCAGAATTTCAGTATGTAAATAATACTAGCCCATAAAGTTACAGTTGATCCTTGCAGCATATATAGAGAAGTTTATTATCAGGTGTTACTTGCACATCTAAAAAATTGTCAGTAACAACTTGCTTTCATGTTAGAAACAGACTTAATGTTATGCCAAATTGTGAAGATACCTTTCTCTTAAGAGACTGTGTGTGGCTGGACTTGATAAAAATGCTTACTTTGTACATTCTACTGGTAAATAGCCTTAAAAATAAGAGCTTGGTCCTCTGAGGTAATTTCTCTAGTGCTGCAGGGTTGTAACTGGCCTTGTCCATACAACCCCAGTCTGGCTGCTGACAAAGGTAGCAACAGAAAAACTCAGCTAATGGACACTGCTGGAGTTTGTGGTTGTCCTGAGCAGCCTCGTGGGAACAATTCAGTTGGTGACACTGATGGCCCAATTTCTTCAAGTTATGGAAAGCAGGTACTTGTTATATAACTGGCTAAATTGGTGTTTTTAGCAGTTCCTCAAGCCTTAGTGTCTCAAGTACTGCTCGAGGAAAAACTAAAAAAAAAATCAGATATGATTTGTGTTAAACATACATATATTGTGCTATCCACTAGAGAAAGTATGAATATAATAAAGTATTCAATGATAACCTTGTAACCTGCATGGAAGTACTGGAATGGTTAGATGAAAGTGTGACTTTGCATTTAACAAGTTCTCGAGCAGTTACACTTGGTGGTGTGGTTTCTGTTTTTAATGTTGCAAATCATGTTTTTAACAGAAGTCAATTTTCTAATATCAGAGATAACATTTAAATTGTTGATGGATGGCTGCTACATTCTAAATGTATTTGTACGAGGAGTTCAGGGTTTTGTAGGTTTAAAGAAAACTGAGGAATTCAGTTTTTCAAGAAGCATTCTAATCCTTCAATGCCTGTGCTCTGAGTTTGTTTTGAGTGGAGGAAGATCGATGGACAAATGAAGACTGTAGCTGTGTGCCAGTTGACATGAAAGGTCTGCCCTGTGAGCAGTGTACCTGCTACTCAGCTCTGCTTTGCTTGGGATTAAATCCTTGTTGCCTCTACTGCATGACTTTGGCTTGTTTCACTGAGACTGTTTTGGCACACTAAAAATGGTGGAATTTTGGTGTGGAAAAAAAAAAAAATGCAGTGATCTCTAGGCACCCACCCTGGTGGTATGTGAACTGGAAATAATTCTTTCAGCTTCTCTATTTTGTTCCTGCGTAGTCTTTTGCTGTGGTGGTTCTAAAGCTGCTGCTTCCTGTAGTGAATGCTGTTGGTCCTCAGCATGTTGTTCAGCAGTGTGCATCTTGGAATGGTGATGGCCTTCTCATCTGCAAAATTGAGCCTCCTGTGTATTAAAGACCACTTAGAGCCTCTGGTTGGACAACAGACCGCTCTGAGAGCAATTGTTTTAGGATGTTTATCCTGAGATGTATGGATTAGCTCCTGAATGGAAAGATTGCAATTCTTAATGTGCAAACTCTAGTGCAAACAAAATACTAGTTTCTGTCCTTGACAATTGGTTGGAAAGAAGCTGTTTCACAACTGGTGGGCTCAAAAGTTGCCTTGAGGCATACACAAATTAGTCTTATGTCACTTTGTTTCCTTAGACACTTGGCATATCAAAAAGGAAAAAAAAAAGATATGGTAAACAGTGTTGCTGTAAAGTTTTGAGGAACAGTGCCTTGCCCTGGAAGCAATCTTGCCAAACATACTTACTGGTGTTTGCCCTTTTACAGGTTTGCTGATCTCTCTTCTGTGGCTGTGTGGTTTTTTTCATGGTTTTGGGAAAACTGAGTTAGTGTACAGTGTGAATGACCCTTCCTCCTGGTGGAAGGGGAAGTGAAGCTGTCAGTTCAGTACACAGAAGCAGGAGGAGTCACCTCGAGGGTTTCTCTTCAGTCTTTGGCAGTGAAAACCTGATTGCTGTTAAAATATTAGGATTTCCCATGGAATCTGGTGGTTGCTGGTGTGCATTTGACTTCAGGTTTGTGCCTGCATGCACTTCTTTTTCCCTGTCACACCATCAGGTAGGTGTACTGTAGCTCGTTTTTTACACAGATGACTTTTGTTACTAGTAATTTGTTTCTGCATGGAATATTTGGGTGCTGTTTGTGCAGGGACTGCCTTTCGCCTTCCTGACCTGGTTCCTTTTCACTTGTGGATGTAAAGACTATGTATGAAAAGCAGCTGTGAAAGTATTCCTTTTCCATGTCTCTGGACCGAACACAAGATTGTTCAGCTTGTGAATCTTTTCACCCACAGGCCCCAACTCCTGAGCAACTGCTTTTACTATCATTCTTCTGGTTTTGTTTGTGTATTTGCAATGTGGCAGCTTAGGAGAGAAGCAAACATGAATTCTGTGTTCCTTTACTGCTTCTGCAGAGTCAAAAGCATTTGTGGCTCTTCCTCTCTTGTATGTTCTTGGATCTATGACATTAAATTCAAATGGTCTTAGCAGTTGCTTCCCGAATGTGTTAAAGTAAGCTTTTGTATTCTTCCTTTGATAATAGATAACTGGGTTAACTTCAAGGGATAGAGTAGGAGTTGCCTTTAGTAAAACGTGGTTAAGGGAATAGAGTTCCCTTCAAAAGTTTAAAACTGACAATTTAGGTGTTGGAAGGCTTGTGCAGGGAAAATGGGAGTTGATCCTGCCCAAAACTCTTAAGTTGCTCTTTGGACCAGTCATTGCTTCTGAAAGCCTGGTGACTCTTTGAAGCCTTCATATTATAGCTAACCACAAGATAGATAGGTAGGATGGTATTGATCCAGTTTGTGACCATCTGAAGGTAGGTGAAACTTCAGCTGGCTATTTCATAGTTGCAAACAATTAGCTTAATTCCAGCCATTTCCCATTAGATCTGACTGGATGTTGTGTTGCTGTTTGTTACAGCAGGAAGCTTAGAAAGGCTTTCTAATCACTTAGGCTGATTTTGGGACGAAAACAGCCATGTAGAAAAAACCTAAATTGTTTCAAGAATTTCTTTTAGGTATTTCAATTTAGTGCCCCTTATGATAATAAAGTTATAGGACTGTGACTAAGATTTCAAGCCTCTACCATCTGTTTGCTGAGTGACATTGCTGTAGTGGCTTTTGCCAGAACCTTCTCTATAATGTGAGCATTTACTGAAATGTTTGTTTTCAGCAGCATAGGCAAAGCATTGCTGCTTGTTTTGATGGGAGGATGGGTATGGAGTGGGAATTGTCGCTTGTTTGAACAGGAAGCTCAGCATGAAAGTGGATATGTTTCATTATTAGCCAGATTTTTCTGATAAAGGAGCAGTATTTCTAAGTCCTGTTCTGTTGAGAAACGCTAATACAACCAGGTAAAAAACCAAAACGGCTAATTAAAGTAAAATTAAGCACTGCAATTTGTCAATTGGGTGTAGGAGAAACCCTATCTTTAAGTTATTAAATGTTGCTGATTAACTTTCTTTGGATTCCCCCACCAAGTGCCAGCACTGCTGCAGAGCCAGGTGGCTGTGTTACACATCCACTCTAGCACAAATAAACCAAGTGGGTTTTGTAACACTTAAAACTCTTTCATCTATGGACTTGAATGCTTTTAGGAGGTGAGGTAAGTGTCTGTGTGGTGTTGTATAGCTAATTTGTCTCCTTGAAATTAGTAAGTCAGTGTCAGAATGTTTTTATCTCCAATTAAAGGCACATCAGTGGAATGTATCAAGTTTGAAGTTGAAAAGTTGAGGCTGAACTTTCACAAGCAGCCAAGTGATGATCTTGTTGTGAGAAGAATGTAGTTCAGGGTGTCAGCACTGAGCTTCTGTGAAAAATAGGAGAATAAAGCAGTGAGTAAACCAATCCAAAATTCAAATTCAGTTGTTAATGATAGAATGTGTTAGAAATGTCATTGATCTAAATTGTTTGCTGTTAAATCTGAGGTCTGCACAGTCTTACGTACTGTTAGATTGTTAATCAGAATTGGGTTTGATTGTAAAGTTGTTTTAGTATTTTTAAACTGCTGTAGTTGTTGTCATTGAAGTGGGTGATAGCCTCTGTGTGTATATGAAAGCTCTTTGAGGAAACTGGATGCATCTCTTAAATAAATCCTGTCAGGTGTGTCTGAAAAGGTGATATCCACAACACCAAGGTGTATTGCACAAATGTCCTGGATTGAAGGCCTTATATCATCTGAACACTCATCTCCCTTTGGGTTACTGGCACTGTTAAGACAGTAATCAGACAGCAAGCACTGTGTTGTCTGTGGCTTTGGATGAGAAGATAGCAGGATTACAGCTGGAGCAGGAAGGAGACTGTACAGTGTTTTCCTTCTGCTGAATGGCTTCTAAAGCAGAGTATGTTTGCAGAAACCAGAAATGCTTTGGCTTATAAGAAAACCATTAATCAATCAACATAAATCCTAATATGAGTCTGCAGATAGTGTGATATCCCTGTGAAGTATGGGCTGAAGACAAGCAGTGACTTGTCCGAATGTGACCATGGTATCATTATTGAGTTTCTGTTCTTGTGCCGAGGGAGGGGATCCCCTGTAGTATGAGTTCTGCTCCAGCCACAACGTGATAGCATTGTATGGAGCTTTTCTCTCCATTGCACTCCTTGGAAAGGGGTAAGAACCTGCTGTTGGAACAAGCAGCCCACTCTCCCAGGTCACTTACACGTTTACAACCTGAAAATGGATCCTTTTGTGACCTTTCTGTAGTCTCTGTTCCCTCTGCTGCTGCATTAACTGCACATCAAAGACGTTGTTGATCACCAATCTGTAATGACCAAGATCCTTTCTGATGTTTTGTCCTGGCTTGGCGGGGCAGAAGGTGCTACATTTGCTCTAGGTTTTTCCTCAAAGGTTTTTTGCCTTAATTTGGTCATCTTTATTAAAAATCAGTTGGAACTATTCATTTGGCTTTGAGAAAATAAAGATGTTCACCCTTGGGGCAATCTAGACCTGACCAATATTTGGTAGTAAGGATTTGCAAGTTCTTAACTTGTGGTTTTCTAAAGAGTGTGGAACAACTTGGTAGCAAACACAAACTTAAATAACAGCAGACTTTTTTAGGGTCTAGGTTGAAAGGTGCTGCAGTACATACATTGTGGGTAGCAGACAGGGAGGAATTACTTGAGGAATCTCTTTTCCAGGGGGATTCTGGGGTCATTTTGTCCCAGATAGTGCTGAGACAAGTAGAATAGCTTGAATTCATTGTTGTAATGAGTGTGCTTTTTGGGGGCTACACTGTCAGGAGCAACTGGATCTGAAAGAGAACAAAAAAAAAGGGACACAAGGTCAGTGTGGCATTTTGTGGCTTTCAAATATTCTGTCGTTATCCTGTATGTAAAAAATCTAGTGCCTTATCCTTTCCTTTGTACTACGTTGGTGTCAGGGTTTTGTGATGGTAGCTCTTTTGTAACTTTGTTTTGAGGCATCATTACTCTGCAGAGGATTGGGATGGAGGAGTGAAGGTGTTCTTACTGCAGATGGGATAATTAAGCTTCAGAAAATTGTTACAGGGATGTATTTTTCTTTCAACGAAGCATATACTTGGAAGGAGATAAAAGGACTGGAAAACAATGTTGGCATAAGAAAGGTTGAACTTGCAGTGGGTAAACTGTAGAAATCACTTTCTTATGAGTACTGCTGAAGCAATATTGTGGTAATTTCTTCCAGATAATTTATTTCATAAGGATTTGGATTCTAGGTTAAAGTTTGTAAAGAAAGCCTGAGTTAGATAATGAAAGAGAGTTGGGAGAGACTCTTCTGCTTTATGTCTGTGCTTGTTTTTTAGGCAGAAATTGTCACTGTGCAGTAATAATTCCAGGGCAAGTAAGAATAGTTTAAAGAGTTCATCTGGTATATGTCAGTCTTTTCTTTGAATGGCCTTTCATCAGTGCAGCGCTAACAAGAAATATCACAAACTTTACTTCAAGTGGCTTTTGATACTTCAAGTGGCTTTTGATACAACGTGGTCACCAGAATTCTTCAGTGATGTGAATTTATTTGGGAAAATGTGTTGCTGGTGTATTTACAAAGGTTAGTGTGGCTGAGCTTTCATGTCTATTTCAATTAAGTTGATGTTTATACTTTGGGAGAAGCAGATTACCAAAAGAATTTGAAAGGAATGAAAAAAAAAAATCTTACTTGGTGGGAGAAATCAGGGAGTGCTTCCAGGATAGGAGTCACTGCTCCAGCTTCAGCCAAATGAAAGGGCTGAGTTTTCCAGGGAAATGTTTTTTTTTTCTCTATTCTACTAGTAAATGCTGTGAAGAACTTTGGAAAAGTAACTTAGGTTTTACTTTCATTCAGGTGTTGTCTTGAATCCCATTACGTTTTGATGTATTGCAGATTAGTATTTGAAATAGGATGAATGTTGATCTATCAGTTTGTTCTCCACTTATCTGAGAAATAATTAAACATACATAGCAAAGGCACACATAGGGCTGCTTTTGAGCTTGCTGGATGAGATTAAGGGGGATATCCATGCTGTATGAGTTAAAAAGTGAACATTGAACAATGTAAAGATGAACTTGTAGAAGATGGTGTTTCCCTGGAAAGGTGAAGGTGATGAAATGCCTGAAGTTCTTGTTTGTTTTTCTGCTGGAAATTACAATCTCATTTGTAAAGTTGTCTTTACTAAATTGCTTTTCTTTTTTCTTTTTTTTTTTTTTTAACTGTCCTAAACTTGTTATTCTTGTTATCATGGACAGGAGCTTTGCCTTCTGAGTTTCTGTGACTGTGGTGGTGGTTGGGTTGCCACGTGACTTCTGTCCATGGGTTAACTCCAGGTACAAGCCTCCCAAAGGTGTGACATGATACTGGAGCTTCAGGATTCTAGTGGAGACAACTTGGGAAGGAGAACTAGGTTGTAACTTCCCTGCATATTCAGTTGCCTTAAGTTGCAGTAGTCAATAATAAGGCTTGTAGACAAATTCAGAGCTAGAGAAGGTTTATCTGGGGTGGTGGTTGTGTTACTGCTCACTCTGGTCATGCCTTGGAGAGATTCAGTGTCTGCAGAACCTCACCACTGCACCCTGAGGAGAACTAGTCAGCTTTCTCTGTGTGTCCCATCCCTTAAATTGAGGCTGGTTGATGGACCATGGACACTCCACACCAGAACTGAGTTGAGCTGCCAAAGCAGTTTTGTTAAAAAGGTGTTCTTGATAGTGTTCAGTATTCCGTTTCTTTCTTAATCATTAGGAGATGCCTTTTGTTTCAGGTTTTACATAAAATTTGTGGTAAAAGTTAATTAATCCCATTCCCACAAAGTTTTGATTGAGCAGCCAGAAGTTATGGTGACAGATAACTTGAAACACAATACAAAGGATACTGGTTTATTATGTAATAAATAAAGATCTTGTGGATCCCCTATTCCTGGAAGTGTTTAAGGCCAGGCTGGATGGAGGAATTGAGCCAACGTGGTCTAATGAGAGGTGTCTCTGCCCATGGCATGGGGGTTGGAACTAGATGATCTTCAAGGTCCCTTCCAACACAAACTATTTGATGATTCTAGTACCTTTTGTAACCCTTCCCTCTCCAAGCCAGAGTAATAAATGGTAGAAAAAATTTATAGCCATTTACATTCTCTGCAGAGCTTCTGTCTGTGGGATAAGGCTCTGTGGCCCATGGAAGAGCTTCTGTGCTGGAAAGGAGTTGTATTTACTAATGATTTTTGTGGATTGTGGTCTTTCTTGTGAGACTCTCTTAATCTTAGTTTAAAATAAAAATGCTTTTTAGTGCATCCAGTGATATGAGCATAGTTTTATGCTTTCTTTTACAGCCTCCAGGGTTCAGGAAAGTAGTATCACACCAGAATTTTTAGTTGGATAATAAATTAGAGTGTGATGCTGTTACTGCCTTGGCACCTGCATCATCTTTGTGATATCAAAATCCAAAACACACACTCTGTCCCCTGAAAACTGAACCACTAATTTGAGAAAATGTTGCTTCTGATGGTGCCTTTGCATTTAAGAATCACAGCAGTGGAAGAAGCTGTTTAGAAGGGAGGTATCTGCAAGATGTTGTATCCAACTGAGCAGTGGACAAGGAGAGGATTACATTAGGCTGTTGGAACACTCAAGATTTATCAACTAGGTTGGTCTGGTGCATGTGTTGGGGGTGTTTCTTGGGTTGTTTGGTAGAATAAAGCCAAGACAGTGAATGCAGTTTGTATGTACTGCTGGGAGTGTTGCTGGTGTTTGTGTTGTGTTTTCAGTCAGAACACACGGCAGAAGCTGTAGTTGGTTCAGTACAAAACAAGCCTGTTGGAAATAAGTGCTCCTTAACATGTCTATTAAAGCATCAAGCTTAGGATAACCAAGTTGTTAAATGAATGTGTAATTGGTGTACACTGAAATAGTGTGTTGGGTGCCCTGTGTAGGGTGGTGTAAGTGATGCGAATTTATTGGAGTGATTAACTGGGAACAAACTACAAGGGGTTTGTGCTGAATCTTTGCTTGTATGCTGTTTTACATGGGGTGGTGGGACCAGGCTGACCCACACCACTGCATTCTGGGTAACATCAGCATTTTCTTTCCAGTAGATGTGAGTCCTGGCACTACTGAAAATGCTGCTGGTGATGTTTGATGCCATGAAGTTATTAGATAATTCTTGTCCTTTGAGTGACTTGGTGGCTCAGTGATGGGCTTCCATATTGGGGTGATCTGAGTCACCATCACCCTGTCCTCTCCAGCCTGAAGGGAAAAGGAATGGCAGCCTCTGGCTTTCAGGCTTAGTGTGATACAGAAATGTACAAGAACTCTTTTTGTAATTCTCACCTTTAGGTGTCCAGTACTTAATTTTTAGTTAACTAAACAGTGCCCTGCTGATTTATCCCTGCAGATGGATAAATACCAGAGGAGTTTGTTTATCCTTCAGACACACATATATGGTGTTTTGGGGAACTGAGACCCTCCAGAGCTCTGAATAGGGACAGTTAAAATTTCTTGGCACTCTTGTGGACTTTGCTTCAAGCATATGTGGGCAATGCTTTCTTCTGCTTGGTTTGCTTTTAAGCTTCGGTTAAGCAGAATCACTAGAAGGATCATATAAATTCCTACTAGCCTTTTGTATGGAGTTGATGTTTGCATTGGAGAATGTTCTTTCTTGTGTGAAAGGAAGGTAATTTTTCTGTAGAGGTTCATTTAAAGAACTGGAAGTTCTGAAATACTTACCTAAAATTTCAGAAAGTAACAGGTGATTCCTTATTCTTATGAATGTAAAACATAGAACCTTTACGTGATTTCTCTAGAACGTAGTTGGGGTTTTTTGGTCTTGGTTTTAGTATTTAGGACCAACTTTGCTTGTGTGCTTCAACTCCATGTAGAACAACTTGATTGGAAATATGAGATTTATCTTTCCATGTGTGTTATTCAACAATTGCGAGTTCATGATCTTTACAGGAGAGGCAGTGGTGTTTGAAGTAAAAACAGTTTTGTTTTTTTAAACTGGGTCTCAGTTTGATTTTCTGATCACCACTTAAAGAAAACTTGTTGTGGAGCCATTTGATGTTTTACTTGAATGACTGTGAGTGATGTCTTTTTGAGCAGAGGCCTCAGCAGACCTCTGGAATCTTGCAGACTTGTGTGAATAAATATTCTGCTCCATAGTTTGTAGAAGTAATGGAGGTGTGATGTATTGTTTGGAATAAAAATGTGGTGTCATATTGTGCAATTCTAACTAAAGGCAAAAAATACGGGTGTGTGATGGATCTGAAGCAGGGTGGTGGAAACTCCTCCTTTGAGAACGGAAAGTGCAGAATTCATCTGAAGATGAAGCTTCACTCAGGCAGTGCCTCTCAGCAGTGAGGTCCCTGAGTTGTGGATGTGTGTGGAGGCTGTTGTTGATGGTGGCAGCATCACATACCCTGAGCTGTGATTTTTCAGGCTGTCTCTGACAGCAGCACTTACCCAGGGCTTTGCTTACACTGCCTTTTCTCAACCTGCTATGCTGGGATGTACCCAGTGGCTCTGTTTGAATTTTTTTATCACTTTTGGACTTCATTTTCACTTGGCAAACTGAATTTCTGATGCAGTATTAGTTTTGTGACTTCCAGACAGACTTATCTGCCAGTGGTAAGTTGGAAAGACTGGCTCTTAAATTGTCATCTCTGTAAAATGGTACAGATCAATCTCTAATAAATCCTTTGTAAATGGAATGGTTTTAATACCTTTACGGAAAGCAGTTAGCTTTAGCTACTGAGTTGCTTTGGAAACAGCCATTGTCTTCTGTAAAACAGAAACTTCCCAGAAGAGAGCAGCTGAAGCTTACAGAGAGATGTTTTTTTGAGATTAATTTTATTCCTGGTCCTTTGTGCTTTGGGAAGAGGAAAGGTACCTCCTGGTTCTGTCTCCCTGTGCTATGGAAATCTCTGTAGCAACAGAGGAAAATGGAAATGTTGGCTGGAGAGCTGGCTGTCCTGATCTTCCTGTTGAACAGCCAGTGCCACCCAGATGTGTTGGGTTGATTATCTAGGACTGCAGACTGCACAGACATCAGGATGTGTGAGATGTGAGCTGGTCTGATGGAGTGGGATATTCGCATAAGGAAACAGCCTGATACCTCTTACTTGTGACTTTGGGAGAAATGTATTAAAGACAATGCTTTGTTTTGCAAATCTTAACTGGTGTTGAAGGCGAACTGAAGTGATGGCTCCAGCTAGCAGTTTGAGCAGTTGACCAGACTGATTCAAGCCAGCCTCATTGAAAGCGCTGGTGTTAAAGGAGATGGTGATGACAGTCTTAGTAGAAAGCTGAGCTATGATCCTGTTTGCCTAAAGCTTTGCTGGTTCTTACTGAGCACTGGTTTTGTCCTGCCACCATCACTAGAACACCCAGGTGCAGCATCTGTGCAGGGTGAACTGCTGACCCCAAGCTCTCAGGGATTAAATGCTTAATAAAAAGCTCACCTCTTCACTGAGATAAATATTTACACCCCACGAGTGTGGAAAAGCCACGTGGATACTCAAGTGCTAGAAAGATCAAATGATTGTTTCTCCATTTTTCCAAATTCTCGGGGGGGGTTTCTGTAAAATGCATCTGAAGCTCTTGCCGGAGCTCTCAGGCTGTCCCATCTCTTGAGAGCGTTGATGCTCGGAGGCTTATCTTTTAAACTGGCATTGGGAAGTTGTAGCTCTTCCTCCAGCAGAAGCGCCTGCAGTTTGATACACGATTAAATGTAGTTGCCCCCCTGTCGGTGTTCTCTGGGGGCAGAACCGCAGAGGAGCGGGTTCTGCGCTGCCCTGACGGGAGGGACCGGCGCGGGAGGCTGGGGCAGGGCTGCGGGAGCTGCTTCTAGAGGCTCCTCAGCCCCTGGGGAGGGCAGTGGCGGCTGCGGGGGAGCCTTTCGCTCCGCCTCTCGCTCTCCCAGCGGCTCCCGCCCGCAGCCGGGAGATGCGGGAGCCGGCGGGGCCGGGCGCGGCGGGAGGGACGGAACCGGTGCTTCCCGTGGAGCGGGGCGAGGGGCGGGGAGAGAGAGGGTCGCGGCGAGCGCCTACGGAGGAGGCCGGCCCCGCCCCCGGTGGGTCTGACCCTGTGCTCTGCCCGCAGATGGCCGAGTGCGTGACCAGGGTGCAGCTGTCGGTGAGCTGCCACAGCCTCCTCGACAAGGACCTGGGCTCCCGCTCGGATCCCCTCTGCGTGCTGCTGCAGGACGTGGGCGGCGGCCGCTGGGCTGAGGTAAGGGCGGCAGGCTCTGCCCAGCTTCCCTCCTTGCCCCGCTTCCACCCCATCCCCCCCGTTCTGCCCCGGTTCTGCCCTGCGGAGTGTCCGGTCCGCCGGGCCCGCTGCTCCTCTTCGGTTCCGCTGGGAGCTCCCGGCTCCTTGCTTTTGTGAAGTTCTCTCCTCATTGCTTACGCTTGCCTCCTGCTGCTTTGCCCGGCGTGGTCTCTCCCTTTTCCTTTACCCCTCAGCTCAGAGCATTTCACCAGCCTTTTCCTTTCTAATTTTCAGAATTTTCTATTCTCAGTGACCTCCCGTGATAGGATAGGGGGTGTTGGGTGCAAACTGGAACACAGGAGGTTCCACAGAAATATGAGACAAAACTTTTTCACTGTGAAGGTGACAGAACAGTGGCACCGCCTGCTCAGAGAGGGTGTGGGGTCTCCTTCTCTGGAGACATTCAAACCACCTGGATGCCTTCCTGTGTGACCTGACCTGGGTGTTCCTGCTCTGTCAGGGGGATGGGACTAGATCATCTCTTGTGGTGCCTTCCAATCCCTGACATTCTGTGGTTCTGTGATTAGCATTTATTAGTTAGTGCTGTTCCCTGTCTTGTTCAGCCCTGATGGCAGTGGCCTGGTTTGTCACCCTGCCCAGGGTGCACCATGGGACTGGTTGGACCAAGGCAGACGACTCTCCAGGGCTCATATAAAAGTGCAGGTGGGAGAACATGTGCTTTTTACTCATCCTTTAACAGCTTTTCCTTCACATTTTTGCAGCTGGATCGCACAGAGAGGATCAAGAACTGCCAAAGCCCTGAATTCTGCAAGAAGCTGGTTGTGGACTACTACTTTGAGAAAGTGCAGAAGCTGAAATTTGGCATCTATGATATTGATAACAAGACCTTTGATTTAAATGATGATGACTACCTTGGAGGGACTGAGTGCACGCTGGGACAGGTACGTGTAGGGGCACAATAATCTACAGGCTAGAATCACGTGTGGGTATTATGAAAAACAAGGTGAAAGATGGCTTTATCACAAGCTTTGATGCATTCAAATTTGAAAACATCTTATTGAACAGGTTAGTTTGCATTATGGAATCATAGAATAGTTTGGGTTAGAAGGGACCTTAAAGACCATCGAGTTCCAACCCCCCTGCCTATGGCAGGGACACCTCCCACTACATCAGGCTCCTCAGTCCCTTGTCCAGCCTGGTCTTGAACACCCCCAGAGAGGGGGCATCCACAACCCTTCTGGGCAACCTGTTGCAGTGTTTCACCTCCCTCACTGTAAAGAATTTCTTTCTTATGTCGAGTCTAAATCTACCCCCTTACAATTTACATCCGTTATTTCTGGTCCTCCCATCCGATATAATATTAAAAAGTCCTTCCCCTGCCTTTCTGTAGGACCCCCTCAGGTACTGATAAGTTACTAGGAGGTCCCCCTTGAGCCTTCTCTTCTCCAGGCTGAACAACCCCAACTCCTTCAGCCTGTCTTCATAGGGCAGTTGCTCCAAACCTTTGACCATCTTCGTGGCCCTTCTCTGGACCCGCTCCAACAGCTCAATGTCCTTCTTGTGTTGAGGGCTCCAGAACTGGACACAATACTCCAGGTGTGGTCTCACCAGTGCCGAGTAGAGGGGGAAAATCACCTCTCTTGACCTGCTGGTTAAATGTGGTTAGAAAATCATGGTGTTAATCACAAAGTGAAGGTTAAAGATATATATGGTTTGCAGTTAATTACTTGACTTAGGAGGTGCTCATAGTAGTCTGGGAATAATGAAGGCATGGTACTTGGAGAGCTCTAATGGAGTTTCCTTTTTACAGAATGATTATTTGGGGGAATAAAGCTATTTGAGGTTCTGTATTCATTTCCTGAGGAGGACTTTGTATAGCTAGGTAGGAGAGGTATCTGGGGCGGATGATAAATAGCCTTTTCTAAATTTTAGATTTCTGGCTGTTTGTCATGGAAATGCTTGTTGTCTCCCAGGAGTGTCAAAAATAGGAGGCTGAAGTTAAGTTTGGAGACATGTTAGAGAATAGTGGGAGATGATAATTTTCAGGCTGTTCAGCCACTCAGCAGCAGAAACTCTGATAGTTGTTGCTTGTTGGAAATGTGTTTAAATCCTTTTAGGTGTTGTAGGAGAGTTTTGAAAATTTTACTCCTGAAGAGTATTTTCTTGCTTTTTTTTCTAACTTGACATTGTCTGTCTTTTAACCTTAGATAGTGTCCAGCTCAGTGTTCACTCGACCATTGGAACTAAAGCCAGGAAAGCCAGCAGGAAAGGGCACTATTACAGTAAGTAAAGTTTGTGTGAAAAAATGGTTTCTCATTCATTCATGTGTTGTCTGTGACAAAGTAGTACTTCTGTTTTTCAGTCAGTCTGTTTTCAAATTCAACACATGTGCCATGTATAGATTTAAAGGCAGATATTTATAGCTACAGTTTTTTTCGTGGACAAAGTATGAGCAAACAACTCTGAGGGGTTTCTTGTTTATTTTTTTTTCTTAATACCTGTGGCACAGATTTCAGCAGAGGAGATCAAAGACACCAGGGTCTTGTACTTGGAAGTAGAAGCCCGAAATTTGGACAAAAAGGTACTGATTTTTTAAAATCTTGTTTACTTCTGCCATATTTACAGCTAATGCCTTTTAGTCAGGAGTTTCTCTGAGTTTGCAGACATTTGGCTAAGCTAGGTAATCTGTGTATAAAAAGAGGCTCGCTGTGTTTTGTAAGTTACAGTCAAGTAAAATGGAGACAAAATTTCGTGTTGTCGTGATTTAATGTCAAATCAAAAAATCAACCACTGGGTTTTGGGTGATTATTTTAGCTTTGGAATATTCTATGTATTAATAGATTTCAGTTCCATGATTGTCTCAGATGAATATTGTAGCTTTGAACTGAACTTTTTGTAACATTATTAAGAAGGGAAAAGATGTAAATTCAGATATGCTGTCTCCATTTTATTTTAAGCCAAGACCCAGGTTTAGTGACCTCACTGCTCAGTCAGAAAAATGAGATGGTTTATAGTGACAAAAATGGTCTGAGGGGGTGATCTTGGAATTAGAGTTGTTAAATTCTGATGATTGAGAAAGTACATCAGTTTAAAAAAAAACAAGAACAAAAAGTAAAATGTATAGTTTGTTTGACTTTGTGCTTTGAACTATAGTGTATTCATTGGTCAGCTCTTCTCACATTTAAGTCAAATACAGGATACTGGTAACTTCTGTTGAGTTTTTGTTTGCAGGATTTATTTGGTAAATCTGATCCGTTTTTGGAGTTTTACAAGCAGAATGATACTGGATCATGGCAGCTGGTGTACAGATCAGAGGTAGTGTTCTTATGCTAATATTTTTCTTGAGTTGATCACATAACCTGATCCTGCTGTAAGAGGGGTTCCCACTCCTCCTCATTCTTTGCAACAGTTCTACAATGGAAGTTGTCTCCTAAAAAAGGGATTCTGTTCACTGACTTGGCAGAAGATGGTTTGTTTGCTGCCTGGATTAAGCTGTCTGCCTGAAGAGTGACCATGCACTAATTGAGAATATTGTGAGGACTCTTCTCCCTTTCAGGGCTTAGGAGCTGTTAGGTTCACATGACTCTAAAGTTTAACTTTACCAGAACTTCAGGCTTTTATTTCTTACCGAGTTTTAGCGTGGCTGTTCAGGATTGGCTTGAAGCTGTTGTTAGGCAGCCATGCAGAACCCTCATGTTATATTTCTTAAGGACTGACTTGCACATCACATCCTTTGCATGATGCTGTAATTTTTTTTCAGGTGATTAAGAACAACTTAAATCCATGCTGGAGGAAGTTTGGTGTTCCCTTGCAGACTTTCTGTGGTGGAGATTTTAATAAACCTATCAAGGTACAGCCTTCAGAAATCCTTTCTTTGTTTTTACAAATAACCCATTCTGTTAACCCAGTGGATGTTAACAATGAGTTCTTCAGATTGTCTGGTTGCATTTAAATACAGTCTGTCACGCTTCCACACTGTTAAGTGTGAAGCCTGTGTGAAAACATTATGAGTTGTCAAATTAGTTTGCTGGGAAATGCGGAAGTGATGCACTTTCTAATGGTTAAACCTAAGAATTATAACTGATTTATGCCCACTCTGGCCAAGGGTTTCACGTGGATTTTTGTGGTTGCATGTTGAGGTGAAGTTGGTTTAGGTTTGATTTTTGGTTTTCATTCTTGTTTTTAAATTGTTGCCTTCTAGCACTGTTTCTAAGTTAACTGAGAGGCTCATATATTTGGATAGGTTTGAGAGCCTTAGGTTTCTGACATAGAGATGAGCTTAATGCATCTGTCAGATCCATCCCTTCATGAGAGTGATGCGCTTGTCCTAACTCTCTTTCAGTCATTCCCAACCAGAAATTTGGTTTTGAGTCAGAACTGCTATTCCTCGTGGTTTTGCATATGATGATGAATTCTCTGATCCTTGCTGATGTGGGCAGTGACACAATTACAACCTTCTAGCGAGTTTCTACACAAAGAAATCTGATAGCAAATTAGTTTCTATTCTCAGCAATGGTAATGTAAAGACACTTAAATTCATAGATAATTCTGTGTGAGTATTAATCTCTGCTTATCCAACTTGTAAACACTTTGCATTTGCAGAGTTTTTCAGCCTCATCCCATTCCTGAAGACGTTTCATGCTGGAAGAAGGTTAATCATAAAGGTTTAACAAGCAGCATGCACACTGGTGTTTCCACTTGTGCAGCATGGCAGGTCCAGAGAAACAGCCACTCAGATTTGCTGGGCTTGCTGATACGTGGTGTTGTTCTAAATCATGTTTGTGAGCTTTTATTGTTGGGGAATCAGCAGTTTTAGGTCAAAAAGAAGTCACCTTACTTGACCTGAAAGTGAGCAGCAAATGCAGAAAAGAGATGACAAAGATTTATGGGGGGTTGTTTTTTGTCTGTTTTATATAGTTTGTTTTATTTGGGCTTTTGGTTTGTTTTACAGAAGCTTTCTGTGCTTGGAATTCACTTTGGAATGACCTGCTGCTTAGAATAGATCTGTGCTGTTAGTTCATATCAGCCAAAATTCTCAGTGCATGTGCAAATACCCTACTAAAGTTTCACCACACTGCTGTGAAAAAGGACTGTGTGCTTTGTACTTAGAGATTGAAGTCAGTCAGAAAGAGGAATCCAGGCTGACAGGCAGGACTTCCAGTAGCAGGGAAGACTATAATATTGCACTGGTGTATAATTTTTCATCTGATACATGCTCCTCTGAACCTTTTCTTTGAGGTTTCTGAAAATTCACATATGAAAACTTAGAGAAAATTCATAGTGAGAGTGAGAGAACAGTGGCACAGGCTGCCCAGCAAGGGTGTGGGGTCTCCTTCTCTGGAGACATTCAAACCCCAACTGGGTGCCTTCCTGTGTGACCTGATCTGGGTGCTCCTACTCTGGCAGGGAGATGGGACTGGATGATCTTGCAGGGTCCCTTCTAATCCCTGATATTCTGTGATTCTGTAACAGTTATGCCTAAAATAACAATAATGAATGAAGGCAAAACTCCTTGCACTTGAGCACGGTGGAAATAGTTCATTGCATCCACTAATCATCAGCTTTGCCAGCTGTGCTTGAGCTGTGCTTGTACCGAATCTGTGTGATCAGAAACCTTTTGATCACATTAATGATGCTGCCTAATTTGATAATTCTTTGTTCATTGTGATGCAGAGTGATATTCTCCTTGTTCTGTGTTAAAACAGCTCAGATTTCTGACAGTCTAATCTTGATGGTCTTGTTAAAAATTAGTGACAAATAAAAGTAATGTCTCTCCCCCATAGTTATTCAACTGGAAGTGGCAACTGTGAAATTTGTGGGTGTAAGGACTGAAGCTGCCAGTCCACATGTTTGATGGCATATTCATAAAAGCTAGTCCATTTTCTGTATATTTGGAGAGTTCTTTCTGTAGATGAGTACAGCCTTTTACTTGCAGACTGTATATCCCAAGCCTCATAATCCTGGATAATTAATTCACAAAAGAAACAAAACTATATACAGTATCCTGCAGTATTGCCCCCTCCCTGGTGATGTTTAAGACCAGGCTGGATGAGGGATTGAGCAACCTGGTCTAGTGGGAGGTGTCCCTGCCCATAGCAGGGGGGTTGGAACGAGATGATCTTGAAGGTCCCTTCCAACCCAAACCATTCTATGATTGCTAGCAGGATTTTTTTTTTTTTTTTTTGCAGCAATAGCAGCACTCTTTATGCTGCATAGAGTGTGTCTTGGCTAGTTCTAGAAAAACCTTGCAGGAAGAGGTTTCGTTTAAGCCATATTATGCCATGAATTAAGAACAAGACTGGCCCTGAATACAATTTTTCTGTGCCACTCTTCAGGGAAGCAGCCACTGCACCATGATTTCCAACTTTTGCACAAGTGCCTCCTTCATTTGCCTTCTGACACAATCTAGTTGCTTTTGGGTGGTGTTTGAACATCTGGATTGTTGAGAGAGATGTGAGGAGGAGGCTGAGAGGTGCCTCATGGAGGAGCATGCAGTAGAGAGAAAAGCAGAAAGGCTGGAAAAGATAACAGGAGAGTGAGGAGAACACAGTCTCTAAGCTGATCTTGTTTTCCCATTGAGAGATTGAAAGATGACACTGTGCTTCCCAGTTAGGTGGGTACATCAGGCCATAATTCACCTGGCTTTTTGTGCAGATTTGGCACTGGTACCAGTGGAAGATTCCTACTGTATGGCAGTCCTAAAAGATCCCTGTCTCAAATTCAGATATTCTCAAATTGACATCCTTATGGAGATGTTACTCATGTGTTCACATTGTCCCTTCATCCTGTGGAAAAAGCTGTTGCTGTGGTTTATACTGGAGTAACATTGGTTTCTTGATTAGCAAAGGCAGATCTCAGCAGGAGAGCTTTGGATCTGCACAGCATGTGAACCCCACCAGGGCAGGTGGGGTTCTTGATTGACTTCAGGAGTCACTCATGTTTTGCACTTGTACACATTGTGCACGTTGTAAATGCTCCTCTTAGTTGTTTTTTGGAGAACTGTTGACAGTATCCGTCTTACTGTCTTTGCTCTAAGCTGTACTTGCTAATCTGTTTTTATTTTAAATGCATTGCTCTGCTGCATCATCTAGTTCTGAAGCTTTCATGCTGATTTAAACATGACTGATTTGTTAATTAAGTATTTAGGATAGGTATAAGATGCAGACAAACACTCTGCTCTGTAGAAATTGCAATTTCTTTGTAAATCGATGCTACATTTGGACAGAAGGAAAGAGTTATTTAGGAACATTCCTAGATAAACAAATGTACAGTTACTTCTTCCCATCCCCCCAGTTGCAGATCTTGTCATGAGTAGTCTCACACTTAGACTTCTGGGTTATAGAATGTTGATTTGTATGTAACTGGGGAAAACATTTAATTAAAACTTTGACTGTATCTACTTCATTGGGTGATCATTTGAACATCTTCCTCTTTCTGACATTGGCTCTGGGTGTCTCTGCTAAGTTCCAGTTAGAGATACAGGTGGCACCATCAGTTTGGGATGGGATGGGGGTTGTCCACTGGCCTTACTGCTGAGCTGTGGGAGGCAGGAGGTCACATCATGGGCAGCTGCAGTTCTCCTTAATGCAGTCCAGTTGCCTGTGGCTTACACTCCCTCTCTTCCTTTCCAGGTCCAGTGTGCAGATCATGACAGTGATGGATCCCATGATTTGATTGGCACTTTTGAAACTAACATGACTCAGCTCCAGCAAGCAGGTGACAGCTCTGCGGTGAGTTCCTCAGTCCCCTCCTAACTCAGCCTCTAATTCAGTTTTTCATAAACTCTTTTTATTATTGACTTGAGAGATATATTTTTAGTTGCTCCCACCTCAGGTGAGTTTTTCGGTACCTTTGGATTCCTAAGCCAGCATCTGGGAAGAATAAAACCTGCTCTGGAAATTACATTGTTGTGTTTCTCTTAAGTGCTCTTACCATTGTTGTTCCCAAAGACATCCTTGACCCATTGCCTGCTGGCTGCCAGCCACTTATTCCCAGCAGTTCAGCTTTCTTTGGCCACTGCTGAGCCAAGTGAAATTAAAAGGGCTTGTTCATGCTTTACTGGGTGATTCTAGGGGCAGGGCTTCTCTCAGATAACATTTATGCTTGGGTTGATTGCTCTCGTGAGTGCTGTGTTCACTTTTCTAGCTGAGAGAACAGTGAATCCAAGGGCACAGTTCTTAGTCTGGTGCATCCAGTTTAGAATAAGTCATATTATTTGCTGCTAATGCTGATTTTTGCTGTTGTCAACAGTGAAAACCTGAACTGTCATTGTCATGGAGATGTCTTGTCTGAATTCAGACAGATGAATCCACACCCAGGGGATAGCCTAGGGCTGCCTCCACTTGTCAGGCAATTTGATTTCTGTGGTCATAAGGCTGGTAGAAGGTTCCTGCCCTTTTCCCTGGCCCAGGTTAAATCAGAATGAATGTGAGAGAAATGAAGCAATGAAACTCAGCCATTGGTAACCTGTAAACCCAGGACAAAAGATGGCCTCTCCACCCTGACGTGTTGCCCCTTTGTCTTGAGTGTGTTCCCTTTCTTTAGCCAAAGATCCTGATTATGTTCAGAGGAATGCTTGTATCTGCAGGCAGCTTTTTTACTGTCTGGTCTGGTGGCAGCATGCCATGATTGCCTACAGAGTAAGAGTAAGTTGCTGAGGAGAGAGACTTCTCTGAGGTCTGGCCTGGTGTTTTGCTTGGTGCTGGTAGCCAAAGCTGTGATTTAACTGGTCAGCAGCCAAAAGTAGTTGCAAACCTTTTACAAATTTGGTTTTGGAATTCAGTGTCTTTGGGTAACTCTGAAATTGTCTGACATATTCTGTTTCAATAAGTTGCCCGGCTGTAAATGCAAGTATTTTGGAACTTGTTTCTTGCATTCTTGCTTTCTGTAGGTGGAATTTGAATGCATTCATCCTGAGAAAAAACAAAAGAAAAAGAACTACAAGAACTCTGGCATTATTAGGATAAAATCTTGCAAGGTAAGATGACTTCTGTTGTTCTTTGGCTTTTTTATTTTCACAGAGTCACAGAATGTCAGGGATTGGAAGGGACCTCAAAAGATCTAGTCCAATTCCCCTGCTGGAGAAAGAACAACCAGATCAGGTCACACAGGAAGGCATCCAGGCAGGGTGTGAATGTGTCCCTGGGAACTGCGGAGGCACCACCTTGACTGCGGCTGCGACACTGCTCTCTCAACCTCACTGTGAAGAAGTTTTTCTTCTTGTATTTCTGTGGAACCTCCTGTGTTCCAGCTTGCACCCATTGCCCCTGGTCCTATCATTGGAGGTCACTGAGAAGAGCCTGGCTCCGTCCTCCTGACACTCACCCTTTCCATATTTTTAACCATGAAAGAGGTCACCCCTCCAAGCTAGAAAGACCCAGCTCCCTCAGCCTTTCCTCAGAAGCAAGATGCTGCTACCCCCTAATTGTCTTCATGGCTGTGTGCAGGATTCTCTCCAGCAGTTCCCTGTCCTTCAACTGAGGGCCCCAGAACTGGACACAATATTCCAGATTCTGATCAAAATGAAATCTGTTCTTGTGATGAGGAAGTGTAACACCATCTCTCTCTCTTTCTCTAGATAGAGACGGAATATTCATTTCTGGATTATGTCATGGGAGGCTGCCAAATTAACTTTACAGTAAGTTGTTTTTTCCCAACTGCACATCTTGGTAGGTGACCAGGGGGGGAAAAAAAAAGGTTGTGATTAATACTTTTATTTGGGCATAATGACTGCAAATTTTTTGTGAGCAAGAGGTGACTTCAGTGGAACTGGCATTTCTTGAACTTCTTCTGAGAATTAGGTCCAGTCTATCAGGGTTGCTACTTCTTAAAAATGCTTGTAGCCTAGTGGGGAAAGGCATGAAAGCTTGTTTGCTTGCCCCTGGGTAGGACTGCTGTGTGCCTGGGATGAAGGCTACTTTGAGTGTCTGGTCTAATCATCTCTTTCTGGATATGGTTAGTTCTTCTCATTTGCTTATGATGATGCATCAATGACTTGCTGTCATCATCTTGATGGATTAGGTGGGTGTAGACTTCACTGGCTCCAATGGAGATCCCAAGTCACCAGATTCTCTTCACTATATCAGCCCAGACGGGATAAATGAATACCTGGTTGCCATCTGGAGTGTGGGAAATGTGGTCCAGGATTATGACACGTATGTAGTGATTTTTACCTGATCCAGCCACTGCACCAAAGATGTCAGTGGTCAAGGCTGGTGGGTTGTTCCAGAGCTGTAGCATTTGAATGACCAAGGTGCTAGCTTTCCTTGGGAGATCCCTTCTCCCTTCTGCTGCTTCCTCCTACTTCTGTCACTGCCATGGAGAGTTTGGCAGCCCTTCATAATTTGCCATGTTTGATTGGTTTGTCCCTTCAGGCCTGTCCTTTTGAGGCCCTTGGCTTCCCTGTAATGCTGCTTTATCTGATCACTCATCTCTTGCTGCTGGTGGTGCATTTCAAACATTTATGCCCCGTTTGGTTCAATGCAAACATATTTGTCTGCTCTATCCTTTAGCCAGCCTGTGGTTGTGTTGACTTTTCTTTTGCTAACAAGTCTCCTGTGGGTTCTGTGTGGTGTGACACTGAAAGAAGTTCTGGAACTGTCAACCCCAAGCCTGAAGTCCTTGGGTGATGAGTGTCTGGACTGGGTGGAATTAAACTTTGGTCTCCAGCTGCTTTCTGGGAGTGAAACAGCATAGTATGTTATTAAACAGTTCTTCCTTCTTATTTCTTGTTGCCATATCTTTTCAGGGACAAGCTGTTTCCCGCATTTGGGTTTGGAGCTCAGGTTCCTCCTAGCTGGCAGGTAGGGCCTTCACAACGCTGGGCAGTTCTCTGTCGGTGTCTGTCTGCATTTCCTAACTGTTTGTAATGTCCCCTTTCCCAGGTATCTCACGAGTTTCCTTTGAACTTCAACCCCAGCAATCCTTATTGTCAAGGTGAGAGCATCTCTTTTAACGATTTCACTGAGAGAACTTCTGATCTTATGTAATTAGACTGTAAGCAATTAAAAGATTGGCTGATGAGGCGGTCATTAGTGTACCTTCACTGTGTGATTTTCCCCACAATTTCCATGAACTTAGTGATGTTAGAAGCACAGCAATGTGAAAAATTTAGAATAATGGGGGAGAAATGAGAAAATTCTATCTGTACAAATGTTCCCTGGTTTCAGCTCTGGGCTTTGTGTGTTTGCTGTTACCCTGCTGTTTATTTGTCTTTCTGGAGTTGACAGATGCTTGAGAGTTGTTGCCCTTTTGTCATACTGATTAGTAATGCTTGTGAGATAATTCCTGGAGAAGCTGCAAGGCTCTGGTGGCAGTTTGCTTTTCTTGTGTTACAGGAATCCAAGGAATAGTGGATGCCTACCGCCACATCCTGCCTCAGATCCGACTCTATGGGCCAACCAATTTCTCACCAATTATAAACCATGTGGCAAGATTTGCGGCACACTCAGCACAGCAAGGGACTGCTTCAGTGAGTGCATTTGCTTCCCTGGGAATCTGCATTGGGTTGCTATTTCTTCTTCCATGTTAGTGATGAGATAGAATGGAAAGGTAAAATAATGTTGCCTTCCTTAAGATACAAAATTTTTGATTCTCTCTCACTGGCCTACAGAGAGTCCAGTCTGTTGGTTATTCTCTTGGTGTAGATACTGATATGAACCTGCACAACCTGCACTTGGCAGATGTAGACAATGGGTAAAAGCAGTGGTTGCTCATATCAGAACAAGGTAATAAACCTTAGCCTCTGGAAAAGGAAGGAAGTTAAACCCTTTTCCATGCTGTTTTGAGATAGGTTTTTTTTCTTTCTAGAAAAGTTCCTGTCTTCTTCCCCTGTTGTTATATCTACCATATCTTTGTGTCATAATGTTTGTCACTTCTTTGACTGGAGATTTCCAGTACTTGGTAACTGAAATGGAAGGCTTTTTGAGCTACACTCCGGGGATATTAAATATTGAACTTTAAGCCTTTTGAGATGTCAGCTAGTAAAGCAGCACTCATCACTGAATTTTGTAATTTGTTGATTTACTATCACTTCACATTATCTCTAGTACTTTCTGCCAGTTGTTGTAGTTGTTCTCTATAAATCGAATTTAAGCCTTTATCTTTTTTTCTAGTATAGAATGCACAATGAGAGATGCCTATAAAAAAAAAGAATAAACATGAGTTTCTTTAATGTTCTGTTGTATCTTATCCACAGCACCGTCTCTTCTCTTTCTTAGAGTAAGAAATTGCTCCATTACTTCGGTTAAGAGCTTTGATGTTGAACTCCATAACTGAGTGCTTTCTGATGTTTTTTCAGCAATATTTTATCTTGCTGATCATCACAGATGGGGAGATCACGGATCTGGACCAAACTAGGCAAGCGATTGTTAATGCCTCTAAGCTGCCAATGTCCATCATTATTGTTGGAGTTGGTGAAGCTGATTTCAAAGCGATGGAATTCCTTGATGGAGACAATGGAGTCCTGAAGTCCCTGACAGGAGAGCCAGCAGCACGGGACATTGTCCAGTTTGTGCCTTTTCGGCAGTTCAAAAATGTAAGTTGTCTTTAACTTGAGAAAACTCCTGGTGCCAGTGCATATGCAGCTACTACATCTGAAAAAAATGAATACGAGTCTTGGCAAGGCAGCAGCCTCTGCATGCTCCCTGTGCTCTCCAAACACTGAGAAATGAGAAGTTTGCTTCTGTGTTCCAAACTGCCTGCCTTGTCACAGCTCTCTTGAAGCTTTTTCCCAAGCTCTTGTATCATTGATTCAGTGTCTCTTGGCCACAAGAGACTTAGGGCGAAGATGTTTCCTCTCCAGGGATGCAAACATTTCAGCAAGGAAATGAGATCATATTGTCAGTCTCTGATGTTGAGTCACATGAGCTGCCAGTAGGTGCTTGCAGCCCAGAAGCCAAGCGAATCCTGGGCTGCATCAAGAGAAGTGTGACCAGCAGGTCAAGGGAGGTGATTTTGCCCCTCTGCTCAGCTTAGGTGGGGCCCCACCTGGAGTATTGTGTCCAGTTCTGGACATAAGAATGACATTGATCTGTTGGAGTAAGTCCAGAGGAGGCCACAAAGATGATGCAAGGGCTGGAGCACCTCCCTTATGAGGACAGGCTGAAAGAGTTGGGGTTGTTCATCCAGAAGAGAAGGCTCAGGGGAGACCTCATTGTAGCTTCTCAATAGCTGAAGGGGCAACAGAAAGACTGGGGTAGGACTTTTTAATAGGATGTGATGCCAGGACTAGGAGTAATGGATGCAAATTGGAAGAGGGGAGACTCAGGCTGGAGATAAGAAAGAAATTCTTTCCTGTGAAGGTGGTGAGACACTGGAACAGGCTGCCCAGAGAGGCTTTGGATGTCCCCTCCCTGGAGGTGTTTAAGGCCAGGTTGGATGAGACATTGAGCCACCTGGTCTAGTGGGAGGTGTCCCTGCCCATGGCAGGGGGGTTGGAACTAGATGATCTTGAAGGTTCCTACCAACCCAAACCAATCTATGATTCTATGAGTGATTGAAGATAAGTTTTCCCTGCTGCTGGGAACAGTCCTGTCATCCCCCAGCTTCTCCCTGTTCCACACTTGGTGCTAGTATTTGTGCATGTTGCACAGTGAATTGGGTTGAGGAGTAGAATCAAGTGAAAACCCAGGATAAGGGAAATTGTTAGTGGCTGGGGCAGCTTCTTGCTCACATCAGGGCTATGGAAAGACTGTGTGAGTCTGGGCTTGAGGTGGTGGCAGTGCAGGGGTGGGAACAAGTGATTTTTGTCATCATTGCTCACTGAGACTGACAGGAAGTGCTCCTAAAACTGCAGTAAGGGAGCACAGAGTGAGTTGTAGCAAATGAGAGGCTGTACTCTGAATCTATAAGAGAGTTTGTCACTGATCAATTCTTTCTGTGCAGTATTTCTGATTTATTCTCACTGTTGCTTTTGCAGGCTCCCCGGGAAACGCTTTCCCAGGTGGTTCTGGCTGAAGTGCCCAAGCAGCTGGTGTCATACTATAAATGGCAGGGATGGCCACCTGTGAGAGTGCCAGAAATAAAGAAGATGTAGATTGCAGCCTGACCCTGGCGTTCCCTTGCACACTCTGGGTGCTCAATGTCTCAACTTTGTACCATTCACAGTAACTCTCACCTGCTTCTGCTCTATGTCTTTGATCTTTCCTGTTCCTAATTGAAAAGAATGTAAATTTGGAAAACTGCTGGCAGCTTTTGTTGACAAGCTGAAGGAGTTGGGGTTGTTCAGCCTGGTGAAGAGAAGGCTCAGGGAGGATCTCATAGTGTCTTATCAGTATCTGAAGGGGGGTACAGAAAGGCTGGGGTAGGGCTTTTTAATAAGATATGTGATGGAAGGACAAGGAATAATGGATGTAAATTGAAAAATTCAGGCTGGATATAAGAAAGAAATTCTTTATGGTGAGGGTGGTGAGACACTGGAACATGTTGCTCAGAGAGGTTGTGGATGCCCCCTCAGTCCCTGGAGGTGTTTAAGGCCAGGCTGGATGAGGCACTGAGCAACCTGGTCTAGTGGGGGGTGTCCCTGCCCATGGCAGGGGGGATGGAACTAGATGATCTTTAATGTCCCTTCCAACCCAGACTATTCTATGATCCTATGACCTTGTTTGGTTTCCACCTTGCAGCAGTGACACATTGTACCACACATCATTGCTTGACATGGCCTGTCTGCTGCTTCGTGTTGGCATGATCATGTGCCACGAGCTGCTCGGGCAGTGCTGCTTCAGTGCTGCTTCAGAGCGTGGTCAAACTCTTGCTATCAGGCTTATTGTAACAATAGTTATCATGTATTCCTTGATACTTTGGAGTTTTTTTTCTTCTACTAAACTGCCTTAGGAATGGAGACCCTTCAGTCCTCATTGATACCATTGTCTTGTTCATTGGATGCCTGAGGTAGTTTTTCTTGTGCCTTCACAAAGTGCCTTTATATTTTTATATGTAGAGGTTTAGTTTTTAATTCCATTGGCCATACTTTGCTGTCTTACTTTTAATCACATTTTTATATTTGCAAAATTTGCTTTGGCAGTGGCCTCTTGCTTGAAGCCATTGTTGCATTTTAAGAACACTGCACTTTGCTTATTTGTGGGGGGGAAGAAGTGAGGATTAATCATAAAATTGGGGTTGAGCGGGATTAATGAGTCACATCTAATGTGACTTTCAAAACCCAGCAACTGGAAACATTGAAATAAAGGTGCTTTGAGTGATTTGTTTGTGTCACAGAAGTTAGGAACTATCTGTGGAACTACAGAGAGTTTTCTTGACCTCAGAGGAGAAAAATATCTCCTGTGAGATCTGGACACATGATAGCAAAGCACGATTTTTTTGAGAGTCTGGATTTGACAATTAATTTCAAAATAGAGATAAAGAATCTTGGAGTTCGTTGTTGCACTGCAAGTGGTCATCATTTTCAGTTTCATAAATAAATTATCTGCTTTGACACACATAATGTCTGCACTCTTATTTCCTTCTGGGGTTATCCTTTTGTTTTCCAGCAGTGTGGATGTTTTGGTATATGGAATGTCTTTGCTGTAGTACTGCCAGCCTGGGGGTGATTTGGTGTTTGAGTTTGCCTGGGTTGAGTGTGATCAGCTGCACGGGCAGAGAAAGTTATCCATCATCATTAGCTTTGCTACCTGCTAATCACTAAGACTGCTGAACGTGTGCCCTGCAGCACTGCTGTGCAGTGAGATGAGCTGTTTCTTCACTGTGAAGTCTGGAAGAACTTGTGTGTTCTATCAGGTGAAGCAGGAACTGGTAAGAATGCCCTGGCAATCTGCCTTGGTGATTCAGCTGTGAAATGGGTAGGTTATGAGCCTATATGAAAGCACAGCCTGGATTTGAATTCACACTTCTGACTACTTCAGTCGTTATGGGTAGTGCCTGCCACCAAATTAGTTCATAGTTTGTGCTTAAAGGGTTGTGGATCTATGGCTGTGATGAAGTTGTGCTGCTTATTTATTCATATCTAGTTCTGACCAGGATTCACAGGTTCCACAGGCAGCAGAGCTGTCTCTCCTGACACACACTCTGTTATCTAGCTCGCAGTACCCAATGCTGTTGCACTTAAATTGTTAAAGGAAACCAAGCAACCTCTCTCCTTTAGTGGATCCCTAAAATAAAATGTGTTACATTTTATGTGGAAGAGAGAGGAGAAAGCTGACAAGTCTTGCAGAAACTGCAGTTTTGTTGAGAGCATCCTTTCCTTGTGTTTTCAGCTCCTTACAAGGTTAGGCAGAGCTCTCCCTCCTTGTGTTAAGCATACAAGAAACAAAAGCTGGGATTTGTGTATTTTTTTTTTTTTAATAAAGTGTTCTTTAAGGGCTATTTACAGCAGTAGTTCTGAAGGCTTACCTTGTTTGGACCAAGTGTGACAGTGTGTAGTGCTTGGCTTCAATGAATGGGTTTTTTGGCAGACTGTCAGAAGCGTGTTGGAACTTTGCTTGGCTCCAGCCTGGAGGGTCAGAAGATGAGCTCTGACCAGCAGAAAACATAGTGGGGGAAATCTATTTCACTTAGAAGAGAGTGAATCCTTTGTCTCTGTGCTGACTGTGAGGTGTTGAGTCACTGTGTTGTGCAGCTAGCCAAGGTGTTTCCAGATGGTAGGGGAGACCTTTCCTCTTTTGGGGAAGAAGAGGGCAAGATGTGGAAGAGGCAGGTCTGAGGAAGTTTTTCCCCCTGCAAGAGCAGAGGAGAATTTGGACGAGGTGTTTGCTTGTAGATGAGTGGCTGAAGTGTGAATGAGCAAAGGGAGTCCTGTGGTTGTCACTGGAGAACAAGAGCTGCTCGGTGTGGGCCCAGGTGAAAACGCACAGGAGGGACATGCTTGGAAGCTGCCAAACCTGCACAGCACAGGCTGTGACTGTTCTCATTCCTGGCTCCCCAGGGCTCCAGGTTTTAGAGGCAGTGCAGACTCTCTGGTGAGAGGCTGGGAGCTTTGTGCTGCTCTGGGTGTAGCTGGAATGCAGATTTATGACATAGTTGTTGCTTGAGGGAAATGAGAGCTCAGGTTTCCTTCCCCAGGAGAATGTGCTGTTCTTGCCCAGTGCTGGTGCATTCCCCTCCTTCCTCCTGAATCGTGCTGTCACTTTGTCTCCACAATAAGCATGAGAAACGCTCCAGAAACTTCTTTTCCCTGGCACTGGCTGAGATTTTTCCTGTGGTCCCCAAAGGTGTCTCAGCCTTGGGGCTGTGTATAAATCAAAAGTTGTTGCTTCTACAACATCTAACAGTAAATACTGGTGACATTTCATAGCAGACTTTGCCGTGCTACCCACCGAGCTCCCTCCTCTGGGAGATAATGCTCTATCTCCCTTCTTGGGCTAAAAGCCCTACTTGGATTCTAAAACGTTTTGGGGTTTGTTTGCCCCGGGGGCTGGGGCACTGTGTGCAGGTGAGTGCAAGTGATGGGACCTCTCCAGGTGTTTAAGGAAACACACAAGCCCCACTAGGCTGTTGATCAGCTTCGGGCAAGTACTGGATGTGAATGCCTCACTGGGCAGCCTAAATTCCACCCACGTCTTGCCCCGCTCCAGCTGTGACTGGTTGTGGAGCGAGTGCACTCAGCTTTCTGTGCTGCCCTCGTTTGGCTCCTCATTTGGGCTCAAGGAAGCGGTGCCAAAGGCTGCAGACCTGCTTTGTGCTGTTGCTGCACCATGAAGTGGCTCTCCACTGCTGCCTGTCCCACTGCCGCCCCCGCTGCTTTTCTGTTGCTCCAGGAAGAGGAAAATGAAGGGAGTAACTGCAGGACTCGCTTCAAAGCCGCCCGGCATTGCCGAGGGGTGATTCACTCCCCAGTGTTTGCGGTGTTCAGCCACCCTGACCTGCTGCAGGGCAGCCTGTACAGCACGTCTGGGTGCGCGTGTTTGGGGCTGGGTGCCGAGTGGGGGCAGATTCTCAGGAGGAAGAAATGTTTTCCAAACTGGATGATTTCTCTGATCTGGCCTGAATCTGTGTTCTGGGGAAGCTTCGCCATCTCCCGTTTTCCCAGTTGTCAGGTGGATGCGATGAGCTGGGCTCACTGGCCTGACTCAGCTGTGAGGCTCCTGGCACCACGTGCCCCAGCTCTTGTCCTGCCAAGGTCTGGGGCTGCCCCCTTTTCCCATCCCCACCCTTCAGTGCTCCTCTGTCCCCTGGAGAGCTGTCCCCTGGGCTGCAGCTTCTGTCCCCAGAATGTTTTCTCTGACACTGGCTTAGCTCCTGGGGGTAGGTGAGGGCTCAGCAGTTCCTACCTGGGGAGCCCAACCCTTCTCCCAGAGTGCTGCCTTCCCTTCTTCCCCCTTCCCTCTGGAGGCATTTATTTAGCTGCCAAAGCTGTCAGTTTGTGCTGGAGCAGACGCAGGGCCGGGGTGGCCAAGGGGTCTCAAGGCAGAGCTTTTCGCGTCCCCATCCCTCCAGGGCATCGGGCCTGCCCTTGGAGCTCCCTGTGGCGGCCTCCCCTGGGGGCCTTTCCCAGCTCTAGAACACGCTCCCCGGTTCAGGGCTGCCGTCGAGTCCAGCCCGCTGTGGGGCTTTAAGCAAACCCGCGACTCCCCGCTCCGCCCGACAGGGCCGGGGCATCCCCCCCCTGGCGCCCGGCCGCCGCCGCCCCGGGGCGGTCNAACACTGATACCCCCCCGGCGGGGGCTGCCGGGCCCGTGGGGAATCGGGGCGGGGAGCGGGCGCCCGAACCGGCCGGGCGAGTCGAGGCTGAGTCACTTCGGACCGAGCGGGGCCGCGCTGCCCTTCCATCGGCTCCATGGCCCTCAGTGTGGGTGTCCGGCGGCTCTCCCGCCTGCCGGGCCGCGGCGAGCGGCAGGTNGCTCTACCTGCCCCACGAAGAGGTGCCCTTCGGCCCCTTACACCCCCTCTCTCCTTCACAAGGTTTCACCCAGAAGACGAGGAAGATCCGCTGTGGCCCGGAGGCCGTCTTCGGGGAGGTGAGGGCGAACAGTCCGTGGGACCGGAATGGGGCGTCCCTGCCCGTGGCAGTGGGGCAGGAGCGGGCAGCCACGGGGGGAGGGTAAGCGGTCCCAGCCCTGCTGGTTCCCGCCGCCCATGTCCCGTCCCACGCGGCCATCTCCGTTCCCCGGGGAAGGGAAGGACGTTTCCCTTTCGCCAGCCGCAAGCTGCCGGTGGAAGTGGCAGCCTCAGGGCGCAGTTTTGCGATGCTTTGAACCTGGTGGCTCCTGCCCTGTGTGATCTCTTCTCCCCAGGCGCGTCTGTCTCCCCGCAGGTGATCGCAGCCTCCTCTTCCCGGCTGGAGTTGCTTCTCTAAGAGCCCATCTGCGGCAGGAGGGGCTCCGACTCCCCTCCCCGTCCTCCCTCTGTCCCTTTCTGTAGGCACCGCGGCAGCTTTTTATGGTGCTCCTTGGTTCCATCACTTTGCAGAAGAGACCAAGCGGCCATCAAACGTGGGGAAGCTTGGCTGGGAACGAACTGTCACCTCTGTCCTTCTCTGTTTGGTTGTAGCTCTTTCGCTGGCCTCACTACGGGAAGCTGGAGGCAGGAGAAATGCTGTCCATTAAGGTTTACAACTGCAGCAAGGTTTTCAGTAACAGGTGGGTTGTTTGGCTCTCGGGGTGACCAGCAGAAGTGGGAGAGGAGACATTGCTCAGCTTTGAATTTTCTCCTGGGAGTGGAAAATTTTTACTGGGAGTTTGATGGAAGTGAGATGAACAGTGCACAAGTTCAAGAGACGTGGAGCTGGCTGTGCACTTGCAAATGTATATATAGCAAATGAAATAAAGCTTAGTTAGACCTAATTGTGCCAGCAATAGTAGAGACTACAGATCTAGTCCCCCCAGCTGGGACAAAGGTAAAACAAGCCCCTAACACATAGCTGTAAGGCAGGGCTTGCAGCAGGATGGAGACCTGCTCTCACTCCATACATCCACCTGGTGACCATAGAATTACAGAATAGTTTGGGTTGGAAGGGACCATCAAGATCAAGTTCCAACCCCCCTGCTATAGCCAGGGACACCTCCCACTAGCTCAGGCTGCTGACAGTTGCATTCAGTCTGGTCTTGAACACCTCCAGAAAGGAGGCATCCACATCCTCTCTGGGTAACCTGTTCCAGTGTTTCACCACCCTCACTGTAAAGAATTTCTTATGTCGACTCTAAATCTACCCCCTTCCAATTTACATCCATTGTTTCTAGTCCTCCCATCCAATATCATATTAAAAACTCCTTCCCCTGCCTTTCTGTAGGACCCATCACCATGTTGCTCCAAAATTCAATGTGCCTATTAGTGGGAAAACCCTCCAAGCCTGTGGTAGCACAGTTTAACTTTTAAAAAACCCAGCAATTTAAATTTAAAGGATCAGGCAGAATTTAGTATCCTTGTAGGTGGCACAGACACCATGCAGTGAGATCAGCAGTTATTCCTGCAGCTATAAAATACCTCGGGGAAACTTAAGAGTGGAGGGAACAGATTGAGCCGTGGTGGAGGAACAAGCAAAGGAGCAGAGGTACATCCTTCCTAGAAGTGTGAAGCACCAGGATGCAGGGAAAGGTGCCAGCTCTGATAAGCAAACTTAAGAACTGAAGGAAAATCAACAGGAGCAATTTTCTGGAGGCAGATAATAATAGAAACATTTTCAAAGCTGTTGTAAGTCTGATAGAGAGGGTGTGGAGGAAACAGGTGGGTACTTAACATGTGAGACACTTAAAAGATAAAGCCAGAGCAGAAAATGCTGTTGAACTTTGTGTCACTGTTTACCATGTGCTTTCCTCTGGGAGCTGGAGCAGAGGAATTACCTGTGACTGAAATGTCAATAGAAACTGCTGTAGGACAAATAAATAAAACAAACAGTAACAAATCACCAGGACCTGATGGGGCTGAGTAAAGAAGTCAATGGGAAATGACTCAACTGGCTCTGATAGCATCACAGGGATTGGAAGGGCCCTCAAAGATCTAGTCCAATCCCCCTGTCAGAGCAGGGTCACACAGGAAGGCATCCAGGTGGGTTTTGAATGTCTCCAGAGAAGTAGACCCCACACCCTCTCTGGGGAGCCTGTGCCATTCTTCTCCCACCCTCAATGTGAAAATGTTTTTTCTCATACTTCTGTGGAACCTCCTTTGTTCCAGCTTGCCCCCATTGCCCCTTGTCCTATCATTGGAAGTCACTGAGAAGAGCCTGGCTCCATCCTCCTGACACTCACCCTTTCCATATTTTTAACCATGAATGAGGTCACCCCTCAGTCTCTTTTTCTCCAAGCTAAAGAAACCCAGCTCCCCCAGCCTTTCCTCACAAGGGAGATGCTCCAATCCCTTCATCATCTCTGTATCTCTGCACTGGACTCTCTCCAGCAGTTCCCTGTCCTTCTTCCACTGCGGGCCCCAGATGTGGACACAATACTTCATCCACACACCTCTGCTTCTGGTGACCTGGGCAAGAGCAGGGGATGGGCATCACAGTTGAAAAGCAGCTGGTCACTGCTGGAATGAGTCTGCAAAAAGCAGAGTGTGAGAAGATGGTGGGGGGGGGGAAGGGAGATTGTGCTCCAGTCCTGTATCAGCCTGTGGTCTCTGGACTGCTGCAGCCTTTCTGTGGCAGCAGCATTGAGCTGGAAAAGCTGGAGGGAAGGGGGATGAGTGGAGAGGCTCCTTCCACGGAAGCTGGAGACTGGGCAGGCTCTGTGTCTCAGAGAACAGGGAGGTGAGGCAGAAGAGATCAGCAATTTTCCTCTCAGGTTCCCCAGGTGACTAGGTTATGATTCCTTCTGTCTTGGTCCTAGAGAGGCAGTGGAACTACCCTGTGGCTTCCAGGGTGCATTAGGAAGCTCTGCTTTTATGGAGTTAGCTTGACTGCAGGGAGAGCTGCCATGGGGAGATGGAGACCAACATACAAATGGGTTCTAGGCAGCAGTAACACAAAGTGGAGTTTGGAGCACCTGGGTGCCATCCCAGATGCATTAAAGCTGCTTGTGGGGAGCCAGATGAGCCTTCCCCTGGGAGAAGCTCCTTTGAAGCAGATATTGTTTAGCCTGACTTGCTGCAGATATCTCATGTCCTTGGTTTTATGTCTTATCTCTGTATTTCCCTGTATGGAGCCTCTGCTTCCCAGTTTAGTTTGGGAAGAGCCACCCCAGCCCTGCCTGGCACCCAAACACAGGCTGGCTCCTGTGAAGCCCAGCTCTGCTTCTCCACACCCGGTGGGACTGGATCTGCACAGGCTCTGCCCTATCCATGGCAGCAAGCAGCTGCCTGGGAAGGACTGGGGAGGAGGCACAAAGCACTGCAGGGTCAGTGTCTCAGGTATTTTTGGCTGCCAGACCTCCTGTGGGAAGTGCTGCAGAACTTTTCTGCCCTCACTCAAGCTCAGAGGAGCAGGAGAGCAGGCTCCTGGTAGTCCCTTCTCCCCTAGGATGTAGGCATTGATGCTTCTTACAGTGTTGCTGCAGCATCTGATTTTGTTCCAGGCTTCTTGGTGTCCTTGTCCTCAGTCTTCAGCACCTGATGACATCTGGGAGGCTGATCCTGAGGGAGGCCCTCGTTGACAGGAACAACAGAGTCACTGGTGTAAGTCCTCTTTGGGTAGCCTGGCCATCACTGTGGGAAACCTCATGTGCTTCTGCTGACATCTCCTATAGCAAAGTGGTAACACAGACCTTCCTGCTCTTCCAGTTCCTGTTCTTCCCTGTGACTTGTATTATTTGCACTCTTCTTATTCTGGTGGTTTGTGAGCCTCAACTATTCATCCACCTTCTTAGAGTCGTGCATCCATCCAGCCTTTGCTGCTGCCTTTCCCAGTCGCTGCACTGCTGCTTTCTTGAGCTGTATTTCTTCTCCCAAGGACTGAGCTATGAATCCAGATTGTACATCCACTTCAGCCTCCATGGCTGCAGTTCTGGCTTCTTGGGAACTTCTCATGCATTTGCATTGATTTGAGATCAGGCTGGCTGCTTGTAGACAAAGTATTTTCAGTTCCATACTGGCTGGGCCAATACCCAACAAGCCCCATGCATCTCAGGCTGTCCTTCTCTAATGTTAAGTCAATGTCTCTTATGATGCACATTCTGGATGTGCCAATGGCTCCTGTGGTGTTTTAAACCAAGCAGTCATGCCTGGAGATGCTCTTCCAGCTATCTTGTGCCTACCACAGAGAGACTACTCCAAACCCTTGCAAGTTATTTTGCTCTTTTCAGGGCTCTCCCCACTAAGGGAAGTGGGGAGAGCCAAAAGGGCCCCAAGATGACTCTTAGGGGATTCTCCACAGTATATATTAGATTTGGAACTTGATCCGGCTTTTATTCAGTGAATCCTAGATTCTGGGAAACTCTAGGAGAGGGAAATTGGTTGACTCTATCTCATTGATGGAGATTATGGTCTAAATAGGCTTCTTACAGTGTTTTAACCCCCTTCCTTCCCCTTCCTCTCTCCAGCATCTCACTTATTTTTTAATTCTATCCTCCCCTTCCTCTTTTCTGAGATATTTCTGGAGTTGTTTTGTGGCTCCCAAGCTCTCAGGCAGTTTCATTTTCTGTTTGTAGATCTACATTGAGTTGGATTTGCGCTACCAGCCTCCAGATGGCTCAGCTGGAAGCTGGGTTGAAGAGGACTTTGTCTATCAGATGAAAGACAGGTATTGAAAATCTGGAAGGAGCAAATGTCCAGGTGGCTTGTTCAAATGTCTTTGCCTAAGGTAGCCTTTTGGATGCAATCCAGCCTCATTTACTCTCTGCCTCTGGCCAGGCTGTGATATCTGCTCCACAGTGGCAATAAGTAAGCAGGACTCTTGGGAAGAAAATACCTTGTTTTCACAAAGAAACCATGTCTACAAAAACCCACAGCCCTCTGGGAGTCCTTTCAGCCTTTCTGATGAAGACTTGGTGGTTGCAGAGAATGTGGCTTTGGGCTGTAGCAACCTCAAGCACCTTGCACGCAAGTGGCAGCCAAAGCCAGGGAACATGCAGGTGGCTTGGTGGACAGGCAGCAGCAAGGTCTGGGAATGTCACTTGTGCAGTGCCAGAGGCAGAGCACAGAGCACACGGGTGAACAGTGGAAAAGAATCACTTAGGAGGATGCTCATGTCCCTGCCAAGAGCCAAGCAGGAACCTGGCTGTGGCACTATCACTTCAATGCAGTTAAAAGCCTCAACAGACTTGTTTTTCAGCAAAGCCTCTCTTTTTCTTACAGTTCAGAGTTAGTCATCCGCAATCCTGGCTTTGAGGAGCCGGAGTAAGTAGCCCTGCTCCTGGAGGGTGGGGGGAAGTGCACAACCCTGAAGCAGCAGGTGACATGGTTTGCAGGACAACTGAGGGGCCAAGAGCGAGGGAAATGGACCAGAGGGCGGCTGCTCTGGGCAGGAAGCTGGCAAAAGGCCTGCAGACTGATGAGGAAGAGGAAGAGGAGGAAGAAGATTTCTTTGATGTATCTGAGATGGAAGTGTCAGGCATTGTCTTCAGTCCTGTGAAGAGGTATCCATGGCATTCTCTTGTCTCGTGTCCTTGCTTGGGGTAGAAAGTGCTGGATCGTGGGCTGGTTTCTGGGGCAATCTTGCCTCTCTTGATGTTCTGCTTCTGCAAAATGTCAGAAACTTTCCATCCACAGTGGCCCCGAGCAGAGTCTGTGGGGGATTTGCTTATTTCCGGGGCAAGGGGTCATTATTTGCCAGGGCTTTGATTGTTTCCCTTAGCAGATCATACCCGGGTCTACATAGATGAAGAGATCTGCTCACTTGAGTTGTTTTTCTCTGCAGCCGCTCCAGACTTTGCTCCCCAAAGGACCTCTTTGCTGCCCCAACTCCACAGAGCTTCCAGGTACTGCAGCACTAGAAGCATGTCCATGCAGCTGCCTCTGGCCCTGTGCTTCTCCAATTGCCACCCACCCCAGCCAGGCTTCTATCATGAAGATACCTTCTTGCTTTGTGTGGCTTCCCTCAGCAAGGCATGAGATGGGCTCATGCACTCATGGGCTGCATCCTTGAGTGCTGCCTCCAAAGTCAGGCAGCCCAGAGTAGGATTTCTTTTCGGACCATATAGTCAGCTATGGATATATAGGAGAATGGAATCAGCCTGACAGCCCTGCATGCTGCTGCAAAATGGTGTCTGAGCAGAGGTTTGGAGGTCACCCAGGCAAGACTGATGCCTTCCAGCCTCTCCAGAGCTGTCTGTGGAAGGTAGCTGGGGATGGAGGGTTGCTGCAGAGATGTTCTTGGAGATGCAGGAAGGCTAGTGTGCAGCTGTGGCTGTGGTCAATGTTCTGACATCAGGTTTATTTGAAACCACCCTCAAGTTTGTAAAGGGACTCCAGTCCCATCTTTTGCCCTGCAGATTTCAGAGGAGGTCTTCCAGCCTGATATGAATTTAAATACTTCCCTGATTCTAAGAAAACATAGACTCACATTTGAGTCTCCTACTTTTCAGGGCTGAGCAAGCAGGTGATTTTTCTGAGGCTGAAATTTCCCACCATTCTTTTCTTGAAGCTATTACCTTAACAACTGCCTAGTTGCTTGGACTGAGAGCAAACGTGAGAATATTTCTACCCTGTTGTAGACTCATAAACAATTGCAGCAAATGATACAAGCACATTCCAATACTGTCCATCTCAGTAAGGCTCAAAGAGAGGTACTGACCATATAAAGACCAGTTTCTTCAAAATATATTGTAGATCCCATCTGGTGGAAGCAGTGTGTTTGCATTTCCTTGGGATGAGGAAGAGAGTAGGGATGGTGCTGCTGGGGAGGCCATTTCTTGTCAAAGGTGCTGGGGATTTTACTCATAATTCCCTTGCTTGTCTGAAAAAAAAAAGTATCTCAAACACTATTTTGGCTTGATCTGACCATAGCAGATTACAGTAGCTGTGCTTTGCCTGCTCCAAGCATCCATCCTTCTGCCAAGAGATCCCTATACACTTGCATACTGCTGTTGCTGAGATAAACTCAAGGTGGAGCTACAAAGAGGTTGTTGATCTGAATGTTTTGTCCCACATTTTCTCAGGTTGGAATTAATATCATTGAAGCACAGAAGCTGGTGGGGGTGAACATTAACCCTTTTGTGGTGGTCAAGGTTGGAGAGGAGAAGAGGCACACAGCAACACAGAAGTCTACAAACTGTCCCTTCTACAATGAAGTATGTGATACAGAGAGAGGCTGTGCCCTCACCCCACCAGTGTCCTGAATGGCCAGGGCTATCCTTGCAGTCCATGCTGGGGGTACAGCTGCTCCCAAGCAAAAGTGCTTGTGGGGCCCTGAAGCTCAGCTCTCTTGCTCTTCTCTTTCAGTATTTTTTGTTTGAATACCACGAGCCAGTGGATGTTTTATTCCACAGACTCATAGAGATCTCTGTAAGTATGTTCTTCTTTTTCTCCTTTGTTGGTAACTTGTGCTGCTCAGTGCTTGTCATAGAATGGTTTGGATTGGAAGGGACCTGAAATATCATTTAGTTCCAGCCCCCCTGCCATGGGCAGAGACACCTCCCACTAGACCAGGTTGCTCAGTGCCCCATCCAGACTGGCCTTAAACACCTCCAGGGATGAGGCATCCACAACTTGGATCTCAGAGGAAGATCCAGGTAAAACACTGTGCTCCCCACTTCTGCTCACTTGGTGAGGGCATGACTCTGCCCTGACCTAACAGCATGTGGACATAGGATTCCTTATGGGAAAGCAGGTCTGCACTTGGACTGTTGTGGGGGTTTAGTTTATCTGTGGCTGGCAGAAGCAGCTGAGTTGGTTGCACATGAATTTCCCTTGGCCCAGGTTTAACTGAGAGCTATGGGTTTTGTGGGGATGTTTGAGCAGGAATGAGTTTGTCCCAGAGCTGGCTCAGATGCATCAATGGGCATGAAGATCTTGCAACCACTGCCTGAGCTGTGCATTGGAACAGGCATCTCTTAGCAGTCCTGTCTTCCTCAGAGCTATCTGGATGTGTCACCTGGCTGCCCACACCTGGTGGTGCTCACAGGGACTTGTGCCCTTTGCAGGTTTTTCACTCCAAGAAAATACCATTCCTGGGAACATGCATAGGAACATTCAAGATGGATGTTATGACGGTGTACAGCCAGCCAGGTATGACCAGTTGCACTTCTTGCCTGCTCCCTGACCCTGCCTTTGTATGAAACTGACATTTCCTTCATAGCCTGCTGGGTTTGGTGAGGGCCTTGGCTTCTAAGCACTTAATTCACACGAGCACCAGCACTTGCTTCTCCTCCCAGCTGTGGGCAGGCTGATCTTGCCTACAGAGTCAGGGTCAGGGCAACCTTTCTGTAGATCTAATTTGGATGTCAAATGGTAACTTGGGCTCTCCACTCCTTTCCTCTTAGATCACAGGTTTTTCCAGAAGTGGGCTGTTATCAGTGACCCCACAGACACCCGGGCAGGTGTGAAGGGCTTTGTGAAGTGCAGCATCTCTGTCACTGCACGTGGGGATGTTGTGGGCTCTCTTCCCACTTCCACCAGCAGTCGGGATGAGGACATTGAAAGGTAGGTGCAGTGTAGTGTTGCATAGCTCTGGGTAAAGCAGCCACATCTCACCTCGTACTGCCTTTTTTAGTCCATTTCTCCCCTCTTTTGATGGAGAAAGACCTGTGGAAAGAGACTAGAAAGAGATGGGCAGGACCCAAACTTCCTGCCAGCCGGGGCACTTCCCAGAATTTGTTCCTGGAGAAGCATTTCCCAGCATCGTATTTCTCCATGAGAGAGACAGGACATGAATTTGTCTTTCAGGAACCTGCTGCTGCCTAAGAGAGTCCCTGCAGAGAGACCCTGGGCCAGGGTCTGCATCAAGCTGTATCGTGCTGAAGGTCTGCCCAGCATGAGTGCGGGTATCATGGCTGGTTTCTCCAAGATCATAGGGGAGAAAAAAGTCTTTATTGACCCATATGTGCAGGTCTCGTTCTGTGGGCAGCAGGTGAGTCTGCCAGGGGGGCATCTTCAGGCTGATCCTTCCTTGGCTGTACCTCCATGGAGCACAGCAGTCCCACCAGAGACAGGCTGTAAGAGCCCAAACTCACTGTCTGTGGCAATGGCCAGAACCATGTGGATGTATGAGGTTTTTATGGGACTTCTGTTCCTTCAGAGAGCTGCATGAAGTGCAGTCCCTGCCCTGAGCACAGCCACTGGATGTGCAGGCAGAGATTTGATATTTCTAACATAGGGAGAGGACCAAATAAATACTGGAGCAGAAGTTCTCTGTGGCAAGCTAGACTTAACTGGCACCCTCAGGAGAGTTCACTGAGTAATTGCCCTTTTCTTGCTAAGGCAAATGTTTCTGGTCCTGTGATAGTCAGTTTCTAGCTAAGGCCAGTGTTTCTGTGATGTCCATTAAGATGAGAGTCAGTCCCAGAGCACCCTTGTGAGCCATGGGGTGCTCCCAGGGGCCACATCAACACTGGGTTTGATGGTGCTGCCCACTTTCTTCCAGTACTTGCACTGGCTGTGCAGGGCAACCAGGGTAGGACTTTTGAATAGGGTCCAGGATGGCAGGACTAAGAGTAATGGATGCAAATTGGAAGAGGGGAGAGTCAGGCTAGAGATAAGAAAGCAATTCTTTATGGTGAGGGTGGTGAGACACTGGAAGAGGTTGCCCAGAGAGGCTGTGGATGCCCCCTCAATCTCTGGAGGTGTTTAAGGCCAGGCTGGATGAGGCATTGAGAAATGTGGTGTTGTGGGAGATGTCCTTGCCCATGGCACGGGGATTGTAACTAGATGATCTTGAAGGTCCCTTCCAAGCCAAACCATTCTATGGTTCTATGGCTCTATACCATTGCCATCCCAGAGAGGCTCTGAGCCATGCCTTGCTCTGGCCACTGGCTGGGGCTGTGTAGCTTTCACATTTTCTCCTTCCCAGGGTGAAACATCAGTGGAGACCAACACCACTGAGCCTGAGTGGAATGAGCAGATCAGCTTCATCGAGATGTTCCCACCTCTGGCCAGGAAGATAAAAGTCCAGGTGCTAGATGATGCCAATGTTGGTGAAGTGGCTGTTGCTACACACTACATCGACCTGCAGCAGATCTCAGACCCTGGCAGAAATGGTGAGACCTAGCATGGCTGGCCCTGGGACAGGTGTCCTGGGCAGTCCTATGCCACCCAACTTTTGCTCAGCCATTGTAGTTTCCTAAAGGGGGGAAGCAGGAGTGTTTGAAGCATGCTTGTACCTCTATGTTCTGGGCTGTCTTCTCGGGGGAAGGTCCTTCTGCATCTCCCTGTGGTATAATTAGACCTTCTCCCTGTTGCTGCAGGTTTTAATCCCACGTTTGGCCCAGCCTGGGTGAACCTGTATGGCTCCCCCCATAACTCAGCTCTGAGGGACATCCACAAAGACCTCAATGAGGGCATGGGTGAGGGGATCTTCTACCGTGGGCGCATCCTTATGGCCATCACAGTGGAGATCTTCAGCAGCCCCACCATAGCAGAGAGAAAGCTTGGGGACAAGACAAGAAGTGCTCTAAGCAAACTGAAGCTGAAGAAGAAAAGTAAGAAGTCCAAGGAGAAAGCCAAAGAACTGAGACGGCTGGATGGAGAAGAGGAGGCTGGCGGCTCTCAGGAGGCTGAGCAGCCTGAGGAGGTCATTGTGGAAGTGGAAGAGCTCCATCCACTCCCTGAGGTGAGTCGTGCCATGCTAGGGAAGAGGTAGGGGGATCACTTGCTGTAACAGTGCTGGAGAAAATTTAACCTGCCCATTGCTGGGCCATCCAGAGCTCTCTGAGCCTCTACAAGGGCTCACAACCCCAAAACACTCCCAAGGGTATCCTGATATGTGCTGCCTTCCAGGCAGGAGGGTTCTCAGTTGCGTGTTATTCCCAGGGTACAACTTTTGAACATGTACTTGTTTTCCCCTGGAGCTGGGGAGCCATTAGCTGGCTCTGGGTCTGGCTCCCTACTTGGCCTGGAAAAGGCCAGCAAGATGCAGCTGTGTTGGTGCTGTGGATGGTACCCTTAGCCTTCAGACCCACTCAGTGGCTTCACCTAAACGACAGCCAAAGCCATAGCTCTGCTCTAGCCCCCCAGAATTTCCAAAAAAACTTGTCCCCTGTCTCTCAGCCCAGCAATGGTGACCTCAGCAGTATCCCATTGATGTCCCTTGAAAGGACTGGCAGGTACTGGCCATGACCTGGTGCTCTCTGAGTTCTTACTGTGGCACACAAGGCTATTGGGGTGGCTTCTGTCTCCTTTTTCAGAATGCACTGGGGAAGAAGGAGGAATTCCTCCTGTTTGCTGCCTTCTTTGAGGCCACAATGATGGATGCTTCTCTCAGCAACAAGTCTGTCAGCTTTGAAGTCTCTATAGGTGGGTATTCCCCAGGGCCCTGTGTCCAGAAATGGTGGGAACATTGCAAATCTCCCTCTGACAGCCCATCAGCACCAGGGTCCTGAAGTGTCCCTTGCTGGTGCTTCCAAAACAGGAACTCAGGAAGGATGGAGAGTGAGTGCTTACGGTGCTTTTATTACCTTAAAAATCTGGATACTTTCCTATAGGATCAGAGATTTGTGGGATTTGTGTGAACTGTCTGTTTGGGAAGAATGTTTGAAGCTGTCCTGGGAAGTGGAAGTGAGAAGAGGTGAAAGGGTTTGTGAGCAAGGAAAGGAGGCAAAGGAGAGGAAGTTGGGATTCTGGAGTTCTCCATGTAGTGCTGAGGGGCTGTGACAGAGAGTGATGGGGAAACAATTGTATGAGAGAAGGTCTGATCTCACACCTGATAGTCTAGATGGGTTGAGATGCTTGATGCTGAAAGGCCTTCCTGATTGAATGCTGCTGACCTCAGAGTAGGGATGTGGATGACAGCAGCCACTTGGTGGAACTGTCAGAACTTGAATGCATACAAAGGGACTTGCTTGCAATTGCCCATCTCTCTCTCACACCTCCTGGTAATGCCTCTGGTGGTTGGATGCTACTGAACTGCTAGTTCCAAAAGCAGTGTATGCCCATGAGCTTCTCTTGGCAGGGTGACTGCACTCTGATTTTGCAAGCTAGCAAACTATTTTTTTTAATGTGATTATGCTTACCTGTTTAATGCATAACTTCAAGGAAACTATGGCAAAGCTGAAGAGGTTGTGACCAAAGCATGGAGAAAAATGGAAAAGGGAGAAGTGAAAGAAGAAAAGCAGCCTTTGCTGGACCCTGCTTCAGATGATGAGCTGGACATTGAAGTCCTGACCCCTACTTCAGCAGCATTGAACAAGTCAGTGACGAAGAGCCAGAGAGCAGAGCCCACAGAGTATGACAGGTGAGTCTTCTTTCTCCTTTTTTTCCATCTGCTCTGGTCCTGCTCCTGCTTCCTGCGTTCCAGGTGATGTAGAGGTCTGATCAGCAATGTGAGTGCTGTGTTTTGCAACCCCACAGCTTGCCACGTCCTAGCTGGCTGGCACTGCCCACTGCCTCTACAGGCTTATGGCTGGCTTGGTGTCCACAGGTGGCCAGTGATAAAGTCCCTGGGAAACTGTGACACATCAGTAACAGCAGTCCCTTCTCTGGTGGACAAACAGCATCCTAAGGGCTTGATTCCAGTGAGGAGGGAGGGAAGGAGTATTTTGGCACATAATGTCTTACATAGGGCATGCAAGACACATAGACAAGTACTTCTAATGATAACTTTACTCTGGGAATGCTGCCTGTTTGGGCCACAGCCCTGGCAAATCATACAAGAGATTGTGTGTGCAATAGTCCTTGGACTAGTCTGAACAGGACAGGATATTAAAAATTTGCCATAAAAATGTGCAGCTGGTGAAAGGGGAGCATCTATTCCAACCCCTGCCAGAGCAGGGTCACCCAGAGCGTGTTGCATAGGAGCATGTCTAGGGGGCCTTTAAATGTCTCCAGAGTGGGAGACTCCACCACCTTTCTGGGCAGCATTTGCCAGGGCTCTGCCACCTTCAAAGCAAAGAAATTTTTCTGCAGGTTAAAACAGGATTTCCTGTGTTCCAACCTGTGCCCATTGCCCCTTGGTTTGCCACTGGGCATCACTGAGAAGAGCCTGGCCCCATTCTGCTGACACCCACCCTTTAGATATTTCTAAGTGTAGATTCATCTGGGTTCACGCTCTTCTTTTAGAAACACCATGTGCTAGTTCAGGATGGCAAAGGGCAGATCCAGCAGTTTGAATCTGTGTCCATGCCTCAGAGCATGAGACAGCAGGAAACCACCTCTTCAGGAACATCCCCATTACCTCCTGATGGAGGATTCCTCCAAACTCGTTGGATGGATTCCCATCTCAGACTGGGAATTAGCCATGAGCACAGAGGTGTCCTGCCCTGTCCAACTCTGGTCTCCAGAGCCCCCTGCAAAAGAACATTTGTTCATCATTTATGGAGAGAATTGGAGGAGAAAAGACACATTCTTCTTGTCTTTGATTTGGGCTCCAGATTTCTGTATTCATGTCTGGCTGAAATGAAGCAGCACTCCTACATCTTTTACATGCCCCCTCCCTGGAGGTGTTTAAGACCAGGCTGGATGAGGCATTGAGCAACCTGGTCTAGTGGGAGGTGTCCCTGTCCAGGGCAAGGGGGTTGGAACTGGATGATCTTTAAAGTCCCTTCCAACCCAAACCAATCTATGATTCTATGGTGCATAGCCCAAACCAGCTGGTCCTCTGTGAGGAGGACAGAGCCCTCCCTGTGCTGAGTGTGCAAACACCCTACTGCAATGTGACACATGCTCATGCTTTCTGCAGACAGCAGCCATAACCTCCTCTACCTGCTGCTTTTAGGTCATACAGCTGCCTGCCCATGATGCATGAGAAACCCTGTGTGTACGTGTGGAGCTACTGGGAAGATCACACCTGGAGACTCTGCATTTCCAACTGGATTGTGAAGCTGGCAGAGCGCCTGGTAGTGTGTTCAGTGTGTCTGGCTGCAGCATGGTCCTTCCTTTCTTGCTTTCCTTGCACCACATGTAGTTGCTGTGTGAGATGTTGGCCTTAAAATTCCTCACCTCCTGTGTGAGTCAATATCTCTGGCAGGACTTGGTCCCACCTGCCTTTTAGTTGTGTGGGGCAGAGCAGTAAGTGCAGAACCACTGCCCATTCTGTGCCACAGCCTCTTGGAGGGGTGTCTGTGGCAAAAAACTCCTCTGCTACCAGTCCTAAGTTGTGTTTGCTCCAGGGAGGTGCTGCTGGAAGCAGATTCTCAGCCTTGGGCTGTTGTCAGGGCTGTGCAGCCTCTTCCCAGGGCCTTGTCTATCTCTTTCAGGCTTGGAAATCGAAAAGCAGAGCTTGATGTATATTTCAGTTGTTGCTCAAGGGCTGACATGCAGCACTCTCATCAACCCCCCACTGAGCCATTTGAGGCAAGTGCATCCTTACCAGGTGCAAGCTACCTGAGAGTTTTCTTTCTCCACAGGAGCAGGGGCTGGAGGATGTGGAGAAGCTTGTGAGAAGACCAAAGGCTAAAGCAGAAGAACGGCTCAGACAGGTGCTGGAAGAATTTGTAGCTGGATGCAGGTTAGTATGTCTCTGATTTTCTAAGGTCTCTTGTTTTTGAGTTGGGAAGCAATATTATGGTCTGCCTGGGCTGTGTACGTCCTGCTCTCTCATCCTGTTGAGACAGATGAGTGAAGGAAACTAGGATGACCTGGCCTGAAACTCTTCAAGGTTGAAGAGGTTTTAAGGTCCATTCCAACCCAAACCATTCTCTATGATTCTGTGAGTCCTGGGAAATACAGCCACCATAGGCTGCAGCCTTGATGTTTGTGGACTCCTGGGTGCTTCCTAAATCTTCAGACATTTTCTTCAGTCATGCAAATGAAATACTGGTGTTCCAATCACTGTGATCTCCCTGTGGGCTCCAATAGACTTTTCAGTTACCAGTCTTGTCCTGGCAACAGTAGAGAGGGACATGGAACTATTGGAGAAGGTCTAGAGGAGGCCATAAAGATGGTGCATGGGCTGGAGCCACCTGCTCCAAGGACAGACAGAGACAGCTGGGTATGTTGAGGCTGGAGGAAAGCAGGCTGCACCAGGGGAGACCTCCCAGCAGCCTCCCAGTGCCTGAAGGGGCTCCAGGAAAGCTGGTGAAGAGGAGGGCTGTTTGCCAGGGCATGGAGCCACAGGACGAGGGCAGGGTTAGGGGAGACATTAGGAAGAAATTCTTCCCCTTGGGAGTGCTGAGACACTGGCACAGGTTGCCCAGAGAAGTGGTGGAGGCCCCACCCCTGGAGATATCCAGGCCAGGCTTGCTGAGGCTCTGAGCAACCTCATTTAGTGCAGGATGTCCCTGTCACTGCAGGGGTTGGACTGAAATGGCCTCTGGAGGTCCATTCCAACTCAATGCATTCTATGACCCTCAAATGCTGAGCAATGGCCAGTGTGCTTTCCAAATCAAAAAGCTTGCAGAAGAGAGGGTATAGCAGAGAGGGTGCATTTGGATTAGTAGCAGAGATGGGAAGCCTGTACCCCTGGTGTGGGAGCTGTCCTCTGCCTTCTGGTGCAAGGGCTGCAGAGCCTGTGCTGCTTTTTCCACTGCAGGCAATACTCACTCAGTGCAGAGAGAAAGGCAATGGCACATCCCAACAGCCTGGACAGATGTCGGATGAAATATCTGATGCGCAACATCGTAAGCTGTGGGACTTGGTGGTGGTGGTGGGAGCCCATGCTCTGAGGGGGTTGCTTCTGGAGGACCATTTAAAATTGAGCTAAGAAGAAAATTTGAGGCTAAAACTTATGATATCAGTCTTCTGAAGTTTCTTCTGCTCCGAACAGTACAACTTCCAACACAGGCAGCAGAGGTGGAGACTGGCCACAGTTTATGCAGAGGTTGTGCCATGATGCCATAATTCCTCTCCTGTGGGGCACAGGTGGCTGAGAACATGCATGTTGTCAGAGGCCTTTTAGTGCAGGCTACTCCTGCAGACATTTTTTGGGGATCTCACTTAGACCCCCTGGAAACTCAGCCATAGAGCAGATCCTACAGCAGCCAAAATCCTGAAGACAAGAACAAGAGCACAGCCACATACCTCCTTCTAGCAGAGCATGGCTACAGTCATAGTACTCATCAGACTACAAAGCTTTGGCCAAAATTCAATGATAACAGGAGGAAATACAAGAGAGCCATGTCCAGGTTGCAGGTCCCTGCTCCCCTCTCTCTGCCTCCCTGAGCTCTCTCACCTAAGCTATGATGAAGGTGGTCGTTTAGTCTGAGTCTCTTTGAAAGCTAAAACCAGCCTGAGACATAAATTTTCTGGCCTTGTGAGTCCTCTCTAGAAAAGATAAAACCAGCCTGGGACAAAAGTTTTCTGGTCTTGTCAGTCCATATCAGATTTGAACCCCGAATTCCTTCTGGTTTTCCTTACAAGTTTTAGTTCATTACAAAGTCTGACCTCAGATGTATATGCTGTCAACTAATGGACATGAAAGCCCAGCCCCATCTTCCAGTTTCCTACATCTTTATATTCCCAAACTTACATGTTCTCAAGTTGCTCCTTGTGTGGAGCCTCCCCAAGGCACTATCTGGAGCCTTAGACCTTGGGCTTCTGAAATATTTATTCCTTACACATCTTTCTGCCCCAAGTGTTGCAAAAGCTCATGGACTTGTGTTACTCACTGATATTGGTAGAGCTGATGAGTCACTGGAGTCTCCAGCTCTCAGCACTCTTCACTCTATGGCTTGAGACTGGTTCATGGAGGTTTGCTCTCAGCAGTTGGGGAATAAGCTGTGGAGGATGGAGGAAGCCAGGCTGTGATGGGGTGGGATGGATGTGATCAGAACATGAGTAGTTCCTCTCAGAGCCCCTATGAGGGGTGCTGGCCTGGCCTGGCTGAGGAGTGTCAGGGTGTGACAGCTCTGCTCCCTGTGCAGATCCTGAGTGCAAAGCAGGGGCTCCGTGTGAAGCGGTGCCTGACTCGAACCAACATCAAGGAGAAAGCTAAGGAGACAAGGAGGATCCTGGCAAAGCTACGCTTCATGGCTAAAGAGGTACAACTTCTCCCAGGGCACCCCATTTCCAAACGTGGGCAAGGAAAGGGCACTAGACTGACTGCTTTGGCTCTTGCCAGCCTGAGTTGGGGTTTTTCCTCTGCTGTGTAAAATCTCAAGTTCTAGCTAGTTTGCAGCTTTCCAGGGCTGTTGGTGACAAAGCAAATGTCCAAGCAGCTCAGCAGTGCTGCTTGGAGACAGAGCTGGGCCAGCTCCTGACTTCTCTGCCTGTCCAGTGTGAGGTTGTGCCTGCAGTGGGGCACTGTGTCTGGGAAAACAGCCTTGCCTGTGCTGCCCACACTCCCACCAGGGACTGACCCTAGACACCTTCTGCAAATTCAAACATGCACATTCACTTTCACACCTTTACCTTTGAGACAGTAGACACAGCAAGACTAGAAATAATGGATGGAAATTGGAAGAGGGGTGATTAGAAACTCTTTACTGTGAGGGTGATGAGACACTGGAACAAGCTGCCCAGAGGTGTTTAAGGCCAGGCTGAATGAGGTACTGTGCATTTACGTGTAGTGTGATTCCTCCCTGCCCATGACAGGGGGGTTGGAACTAGATGATCTTGAAAGTCCCTTCCAACCCAAACTATTCTATGATTCTAAGCTATCTCCCCTCACACCACCAGAAGGAGAAGCTGTCCTCAGGATGCAGCCTCACAGACTGGCTGCAGCTTGTCCCCCACACAGACAGGAACCTCCTCCCATTTGGCTCCATGCTATTGAATGCACATGGTGATGTCAACCCTGCACACTCCTTTGCCACTTTTAGTCTGTGCTTGGAGGATGATGATCTTTGTTTGGATCAGTAATAAACTGCTCCAGGTGTTCATGTACTGAAAAATTTCAAGTACAAATATCAAGTACAACCACAAACACTAATGGCGGTGAAACAGATGGGGAAGGGTATTTATGTTAGAGTTAAAAGAAGACATTGCTTCCATCTCTGCATTTGCTTTATTGCAAGTCCTGCTCTCAAACTGAACTGCAACTTTATGCTGGGCACTTCTGTTGAGGTGTAGCTGGGATGCCAGCTTCTTTCCCAGAGATCAGCACCCAGACACTTCTCCAGTCTCATGGTAACTCCCTCTCCCCAGCATTGTATGGGGCTGAGTGCAACCTGCTGGTGCTCACAATGAAAACAAAGTAGATCACAGATCCCCCTAAGAAATTGGCAGAGCCCCATTGCAGGGCTGTGAGTTTCAGAAGCCTGTGCCCAATGTTAGACCCTACCCTACATTTCTTCTGGTTCTCCAAAGTACTGTGGGGTCAGCAGTCCCTCCTCCAAAGACACAAAGCTTTCACCATGTCATTGTGTAGAGGTCAAAACACGTGATGTTCCTCTGCTGTAAGACTCTTCTCTTTCCTCCCTCCAGCCCCAGTGCACCCTCCCTGATGTACTTATTTGGATGCTTTGCAACAACAGACGTGTGGCTTATGCAAGGGTTCCTGCACAAAATATTCTCTACTCAGTGGTTGAAGAGGAGAAAGGCAAGGACTGTGCAAAGATACAGACTGTCTTTATGAAGGTAGGGTTTATATCAAAACAATGTGCTCTTGCTTCATGCTGCTTCTCACTCCTTGCTTCCCCCTTCCTTCATGAAAGGTTCACAAGCAAACTTTCTCCACCACTGCCTTCTGCCTCTGGCAACGTGGTGCTCTCTCAGTGTTGTCTCCTGTGCTCTCTGGTTGGTAACTGAGTGATGGTGATCACCTTGTCTGAAAGGGTCATGGCTGAGATGGGAAACCTGCTAAACCTCCTGTGCTTTCAGGTCCCTGGTTTACACACTGGCGAGATCTTTGCCAAACTGGAATTGTACATGTGGCTCGGGGTGACTAAATATGCAAAGAACTGTTTGTCAGAGCTACCTGAGGAGTTCAAGTACCTGTGTGAGAGTGGACAGGAGATAGTGCAGAGCTCAGCGTACAGCCCTCCCAGCCGGCTCAGCAGGGATGGTGAGTGGTTGCTGCTGCTTTTCTCTGGCTTAGCCTGTGAGCAGAACAGAGAGGTGAGAGGTCCTCAGTGCCCAAGGAGTAGGACCTGTCATATCATCTCCAAGGCATGACTGGGATAGGCAGGTCCAGTTTGCCCTCATGAGGACATATCTGCACTTATAGATGGGGCTTCACAGGCACTGAATGTGCTGCCAGATTGGTAATGGGTAGGAGGTTTGATGCTCCCCAACAGCAGATGCTCACAGCAGATCACTGCACATTTCATGTTTTGTCCTTCCCAGAGGTGTCTGAGGATCCTGCTGAGCTTGGCTTGCTTGGCCAAACCTTTTAAGATGTGGTGGCTTTCTGAGAACCACAGTGGATGTTCCAAAAAGTGACAAGGACATTCCATGCAGGATGTGCCCACTCCTACATATCTGACTCTCTTCTTCATGCAATTTTTGGCCTTGTGCAGGGATGGACTGAGGAACTGGGACCTCTCTTCTTTTTCTCTTACCAGATTTCAGCTATTTCCAGCTCCGAGCCCATCTGTATCAGGCTCGAGGGATACTCCCTGCAGATGACAATGGCCTTTCAGATCCATTTGCAAGAGTGGTGTTTTCAACTCATTGCCAAACCACCAGGGTGAGACTACTTAAACTCTTGCTTTTACCATCCTGGGCACCTGGGGAGAGAAATATCATCATGTCCTCACTGACATGTTACGGCCAGTGCTATGACAGTCCTTCTGGAAATTTTTTAACTCCAGATATTTATATGCTCTTAAAAGTGTAACTGTGCTGGGAACATTTCACAAAACATACAACATTGATCACGGTCTCAAAGTGTGATTGGCACGTACTGCTTGGCCCCAAGTGCTGTCACACTTTTACTGTCTCCTCTCCTGCCAGGTGCCAGCTGCATGAGGCTGCGTGGGAGAGGGGATCAGCCCATGCTTCCTCACTTTCCCTACAAAGTACATGTCATAACTGGCTGTGTTATGCTCAGGCCTCCTGTCTCTCTCTCTCTGCAGATGCTGGAGGAGACACTGAGCCCCATGTGGAACGAGCTACTTCTGTTTGACCAGCTCATTATAGATGGGAAAAAAGAAGAGTTGAAAACAGAGACACCAATCATTATAATCAACCTTTTCAGCCACAATAAATTTGTGAGTAGGGCTGTACTGCCCTCCTAATGTTTTTTTTCCAGGACAGGGAAGGCAGAAGAGCTCTGTTTGGGTGTTGAGGGTGGGCACTAAGAAGCACATGACTCAGTTTGATCCTAGAATACTGGTGGTGCTGAGTCCTGGAGGCTGTGGCTGAGGCTTCCTGCAGACTTCTGCAATAGTGATCATGATTTTTGGAGCAGTGATCAGAAAATATTTTCAATTCTCAGAGAAACAAGGAAGGGAGGTCAGAAAAACTGCCACTTTCAGAGGGCAGACTTCAGGCTTGGCAGAGTCCCTTGGGAGGCAAGTCCTGAAGGGAAAAGGAGTCATAAAGGGTGGACATTGTTCAAGAAGGAGCAGGCTGTCCCCATGTGCCACAAAATGAGCTATCAGGAGAAGACCAACCTGGCTGAATGGAGAGATATGGTTACAATTCAAGGGAAAAAAGGAGAATTTGTGGGCTTTGGAAGAAGGAGTAGGCCACTTAGAAAGGTTACAAAGATGTTTTAAAGCTATATAGGGAGTAAAGTAATAAGCCCAAGTAAAATTTAATCTGGCTTTGGATATTAAAAATAAAGGAGTTTCTATAAATATTGAGTAACAAAAGGGAGGACTCAGGAGAAGCTGCAGCCTTTATCAGATGAAAATAACAGTGACAAAGGATGAGGAGAAGTCTGAGGTACTGAATGCCTTCAGTCTTTATAAATCATAGAATCATTGAACAGTTTGGGTTGGAGGGAGCCTTAAAAATCAAGTTCCAACCCCTCTGCCATAGGCAGGGACACCTCCCACTAGATCAGGCCTCTCAGTGCTTTGTCATCAGTTGTCTTCTGAGTACGCAGATCCCTGATAGGAGCAGGAAGCAGAGTGAAGCCCTCACAATCCAAAAGGAGATGGTGAGAGACCTGGTCCAACAACTGGACATACACAGGCCTGTGGGACTGAATGAGATCCACCTGAGGGTTCTGAGGGAGCTGGCAGAAGTTCTCACCAAGCCACTTCCCATAATTTGCCAGTAGTCCTGGAAAACTGGGCAGGTTCCCACACTTTGCCAATGTGACACTCATCCATAGGAAGGGTCAGAAGGATGATCTGGGGGGTACAGGCCTGTCAGTCCGACCTTGATGCCTGGGGAGGGTCACGGAATGGATCATCCTGAGGGCCTTTATGCAGCACATGTCAGAGTTAGGTTGGTTGGACTCAGTGTTCTGAAAGGTCCCTTCCAGCTGAAACAGCTCTACAGCTCTGCTATAAACTAAGCTGAAGATGCTGGCTGCAGCATGCAGATGACTCAGAGATGCTCTAAGCCAGGTCCTAATGAGTGCTTGGTGGACCTGGGATCTCTTCTTTTTGGAGAAGTGCTATGTCTCTCCCAGCTGCCTGCCCAGTTTCCCTGGCCAGCTCAGCTGGCAGAGGGCTTGTAGCCAGGCAGGGACAACATAGCTCTTGGCCTCTTCCTCTCCCCCTCTGTCACTTATTTTCAATTTTTCCTGAATTCTCCCTTTTTTAGTACTTCATTAGTACTTTGACATCACTCACAGCTTCTTTTTTTGTAAGGGGAATGACCTCATTAATATATATAAATATGAAAATGGTGAGTGTCAGGAGGATGGAGCCAGGCTCTACTTAGTGACCTCCAGTGATAGGACAAGGGGCAGTGGGTGCAAACTAGAACATAGGAGGTTCCACAGTAATATGAGAAAAAACTTAGGGTGAGTGTGAGAGAGGCACAGGCTGCCCAGAGAGGGTGTGGGGTCTCCTTCTCTGGACACATTCAAAGCCCACCTGGATACCTTCCTGTGTGACCTGGTCAGGGTGTTCCTGCTCCAAGAGGGGGGTGGGTCTAGATGATCTCTTGAGGTGCCTTCAAATCCCTGACATTCTGTGATTCTGTGAATGGTGTAACTTAGACTGGATTCTCCCCTGTAGCTCAGAAGCTTTCCTGGGTCCCAAAATGAGGCAGACATTGACATATTGGAGTGAGTTGTCCAGAGGAGGCCACCAAGATAGTTGGGGTTGGAGCAGAGGGTAGAATGAGGAGAGATGGACAGCTGGGTATATCCAGCCTGGAGAAGATGGAGTAAAGGTGGTGTCTTATTGCTGTCTGCAGCTGCCTGATAGGAGAGGATAGTAAAAGCAGTGTAAGAGTTCTCTTGGAGGTACCCAGGAGCAGGATGGCAAGCAACAAATGCAAACTGAAACAAGAAAAATATCCAACTTGTTATAAAGAAGTAATTTAATCCTGAGATTGGAGCTCAGAGAGCTTGTGGGATCACTGTTCTTGGAATCATTTAAACCATAGATGGAGGAGACTGAGCAACCTTGTCTGGCTTTCATGTCTTCTGGTGCACAGTCATGGGCTGTCGGCACAGCTCTGCATGGAGACAGACTGGGAGTTAAGAGGAGCTGCTGCAGGTCTCATCTGTTCCTAGATTGGTTGGAGAGCAAAGCAGAGGATGACAAACGGTCTTGTTCTGTCCCAGATTGTCTGGAACTCTTTTCTCTGAGGTGATGGCATAACACAGGAGTGCTTTGACCCATTTCTTCCTCTCCCACAGGGTTCCCCCGAGTTCCTTGGCCAGGCCTTTGCTGTCCCTCAGGTGAAGCTGGTTGATGAGCCTTACACCAAACCTGCCCTGCAGTTCTTTGATTTCTACAAAGGCACCAGAGCAGCAGGAGAGCTCATTGCCACTTTTGAGCTGATCGAGCTAGATTACAGTGGTTATCTGGAGGTAATGGGCTTGTACAAAGCTGCATATGGTTGGCAGGTCTGTGGGGAGAAATGTGTGGGTGAAGAGCTGGTTGCATGGGGCCCACCAGAGGTTTCCCTGTTGAAAGCTACATCTGTCTGTCAACTGTAGGAGGGTCTGCAGGGATGGAGTCTGTGAGCATGGATCAAGAAGTGGGGAGAGAGGGGGCATGGCATGTAGTAGAAATGGGTTTCATTGCTTGGTGTACCCTGGATCCACTTGTTCAGCCAGCTGTGCCTGAGGATGTGGAACCCAAGGAGCCTGACTATCTGGGAGACCCCCGTGCTGGACGGTTCATCATCCCTGAGGGCATTTGCCCAGTGCTGAAGGAGTTTCGCATAGAGGTACACACTGTCTTCTGCTGGGCTGGGCTGTGCAAAGGGAAGGGCTTGTGGAAGGAGTTGGATTTGGAGAACAAATGTGCCTTTGAGGCCTGAGCAGATGACAGAAATGGAGGTATTTGTGGGACAGACTGGCAGTGGGATGGCTGGGTTGGCAGCATTGTGCCTCTCCTGAAGTGTGTGTCCTGTGGGGTAAAGGCAGCAAAGGATACAGGGTGCATGGCTGTGCCATGCCCAGTGTGTCCCAATTAGCCTGATGGCTTCATGTTGTGTTTCAGATCCTGTTTTGGGGCCTGAGAGACCTGAAGAGAGTGAACTTGTTTGAGGTGAATCAACCCCAGGTGATCATTGAATGTGCTGGCAAGAAGGTGGAATCTGAGGTGATCATCACCTACAAAGAGAACCCCAACTTCACCGAGCTGGTCAAATACATGGATGTGGTGAGTGAGAAAGGGGGGGTTCCCACCCTGTTGGGGTGCACTGTGGCTGCTTTGCACCCTTCTACTGCCTGGCTGTGTGTGAGAAGGTAACAGGAGGGAAGCTTTGCCTGGGGTATCCTCTCTGATGGTCTCGGTTCAGCTGCTTTGTGAAATTGCCCACCAAGAGCAGCCTCAGCCATCATCAGACCTTTCTGCTGTGTGGTTGGGCTGCCATGGGTATTGCCCTTGCTCCTGTGACCCCCCCAGGTGTGGTCCTTTTGCAGGAGCTCCCAGAGCAAGTCTACCTTCACCCTCCCCTCAGCATCTTTGTGGTGGAAAAGCGGGCATTTGGGCGCACTGTGCTGGTGGGCACCCATGTTGTATCTGATGTGATGAAATTCTCTCCCAGAGAGATGGAGGAGGAACCAGAAGACATGCCCAAAGGTGAGTTGGTTGGCATGGAGGTAGAAGGCAGGTTCTGTTTGAGGCAGTGATCCCTGGCCCTTCTCCTCCCTCTCAGCCAGGCATCAGACTTCTCTCCTGAGACCCATAAGACCCTGCTCAGCAAAAGCACGGCATGGGACAGATTTGGGGTGGAGGCAGGTTGTGATCCTTGTCTGTAGCACTAGGCTCCAGACTGGGAAGCAACAGCAGCATCAAGAGATAGAGTGCTGTGTGAGGGCTGTCATCCTTCTTTGAAGGTGGCAAAGTGCCATTTCAAGAGTTACAGATAGGGTTTTCCTGCAAAATAACAACTGGCCAAAACCAGAACACTGTCACAGGCTGCCCAGAGAGAGTGTGGGGTCTCCTTCACTGGAGACATTCAAACCGCACCTGGATGCCTTCCTGTGGGACCTTGATCTGGGTGTCCCTGCTCTGGCAGGGGGATGGATCTCTTGAGATCTCTTCCTATCCCTGATATTCTATGAAAAAGCAGAAATAGGTGCTTGGAAACATGAAGCTCTTCTAATTCCAGCTCGGAAAGTCTCATCCCAGCGACTTCCCTCTCAGACTGTGGTAAATATTGGCCTGGCAGCTGGTGACCCAGGTCCCAGCACTCATCCCCTGAGTCTTGTGAAGGTGAGTGATTTATAGGGCCCAGAAATTCTGAATTTTGAAGAGCCAAACTGAAGCTTGCAAATAAAAAAGAAAGTTTAGGGTTTGGTTACAAGCACCAGTTTTTGCCCTGATCCCAAACACTCCTCTCCATGACTGCTCATTTGCACTGCTGAGTGTCTGGGCTCTGATACAAGGAGGAGAGCTGAGGTACCTTGAAAGCTGTTGCTTTTGTAGCAAAGCACAAACCTGGGGCTAACAGATTTCTCCACACCTCTGGTGCTCAGCCTGAAAGGTACACCTCTACCAGAGGCTTCCAGGGCACTAGAGTAGGATGCACAAGGATTCTGGGTGGTCGTTTCCTCCCTTGGAACCCTTTTCTCTGGTCTTTTAAGTCTCCTTTGAAGAAACTTCCTATCAATAAGCTTGTGAAGAAGGAGGATGAATATGAAGAGGAAAAACCAGAACTGGAAGAATTGGATTGGTGGTCCAAATACTACGAGTCCCTGAAGGAGCTGTATAATCTGGTAATGTTTCATGACAGCTGCCAGCAGAGGGGGAAAGTGGCTGCACTGGTCTGAAAAATGGGTTTTCAACGGCACTGAGTGTCATAGGAGTCCTCCTGGTGTGGATCTGCAGGAAGATGAGGGCTTTCGTATCAAGCTCACTTCTAGTAGCCAGGCATCCATCAGGTGGACTAAATTCAGCAGGCAATGGATGTTGAATCCCTGAGGCTGGGGCACCTGAATGGTTTTGAGAATTCAACTGGGCTTTTCTTGAGGCATTCCTGGAAATGTCACAGTGCTGATTTTAGCTTCAATGATGGGCTTTGGTGCTCCTTACTCTCTATCCTGATTGTCTTCCCAGGATGTGCTATAGGAGCCCAAGATTTCCTTTCTTCCCCTTCGTCTTTTAGATAACAATCAAAAATGCCAGCAGGAAAATCTGGTGAGAAGGAAAGGTCATTAATACTTTCATTGGATACTCTCCTGCAGTGATTTAATTCTGAATTATCTCAGGCTGGGTATTACTGACTGCTGTCAGGAAAATTTTTATAGTGTCCTTTGCTTGAATGGAGAAGCCTTTGCTCTGAGAGCTATGGGGTAACTGTTTGTGTGTGTTTCAGACACGCAGTGATGAGGAAGATGCTGAGAATGATGACTTGAATGATGCAGGTGAGTCCTCTAAGAATAGCCAACTCTTCTGTGGGGACAGTCAAGACTGTCACCAAGCCAGAGGCTTGTGGGAATGGAGTCTGAACATGCAACAGCTTTGCAACACTCAGCAAAAACAACACAAAAGGGAGCAGAGATGGGAAACATTATCAAGGGTCAGCAAAGGCTATTTCAAGTGCAAAACATCAAACCTGTCCCAGGAAAGTCTGGAATACTACACTGAAGCAAAAGCCTTCCTGAGTTTGCTAAGATCTGCGGAAAAATCATCTGCAAGGATCATGGGTTTGTTGGGTTGAAAGCAGGAAGCAAAGGTGGGATGGAGAGAGAGGATGATGAAGAAGCAAAATTGTCCATGATTTAGGCATCATTCTGTGCATGTGGGATTGTCCCTTGTGGTACAGGGTTCACTGTGAGGTAACAGAGAGATAAAATTAATAAGGAGATGATCTTAGAACAGTTATACAGCTGTAGGCTCAGCTATAGACTGAGATATAAGCAATTATTCACTTAGCAATGACCTAGTAAGGTGAGATAGTAAGTATAGAAATTATTTTAATCCTATTTAAGAAGAGATGAAGAATCCCTGCATGTAACTAATGCTCAAGGGATCTGGGCTCTTTGGGAAATGAGGTAGGGATGCACTCTCTCTGTCCTTTGGTTGCTGGTGGCCTAGAGAAAGGTCTAGCTGTGCTTTCTCAAGTGCTGTGCTTTGCCCAAAGTGGCAGTGGTGCATCGGTTAGACACCCATCCGAACAGCAGTCCATAAAACAAGCATCCACCCAAAGAAGAGGATTAGCTCTCATTTGGGCATTCCTTTATAGCATTTGTGGACCGGTCCAGTTGCCTTTCTCCATTTGGTCTCTTCCCACTTCTTCCCCATACACATAGGCAGACAAGTCTGTGACAGTTTTTGTCCCCCCTCTACATGTCCAGCTACATCTTGCCAGGAAATCTGAGGTGCCATAAGGACAGCCTTTACAGACAGCAATACCCTGATGCAAATCAAAGCCCTGGGTGAAAGCAAAAACTATTTCTGGGGTCATTTAATGGGCAGAACTTGAGATGCTGGGACAGATCAGTGCATTTCCTAATCCCCTATTGCTATTTCTAGATGGGGGGAATTTAAATGTATCCTCCATTGATATGGAAGCAGAAGATGAGGCAGTAGTTGAAGCTGAAGCTCCTCGACCCAAGAGGAAAATCATCGCCACCCTTCAGGTGATTTTTGGGGTGACAGATCTGGCCTCTTCCAGCCTACATTGTGTGCTGGGCCCACGTTGTTGGGCTTTGTATCAGGCAGTGGAACCTTGAAGTCAAGCTGGAATGGAACCTGAGGATGGAACTAGGGGAATAAGGGAAAATCATAACACCCTGCACTTACTGATACAGGGGTAAGGTAGTGAAGAGGAGATATTAAGAAATTAGGTTGCATGGCTTCAGGAAAAATGACTGAAGCAGGGAAAGGATGGTCTTCCTGACTCTCCTCCTCTTCAAGATGGCAGGAAAAGGTCTACAATTCTACTTGTTTCAGATCTACAACTCTGAGCTGGAAAGTGAGTTCAATAATTTTGAAGACTGGCTCTGTATTTTCCCCCTTCATCGTGGCAAAGCAAATGAGGATGAAGATGGAAATGAGGATGAAAATTTAGTTGGGAAGTACAAGGTACAGCATCATTTGAATTTATACTTGTGGAAGAAAATCCTTAGGAGAACCTGTACTTTAGGACACGAATGCAAAGACTTTAGAACACATGCAACGCCTTGGGGAGTGTGTTTGTGAGTGCAAGATGATGTGAAGCCATGGTACAGCTTGGCCAGGCTACTGCTGATCTATGTTGAAGCAGTTGTGTACTGTGGTTCTTTGTTAGTTGATAAATGCACTTCATTTGAATATTTTTAGCTCTTGTAAGGAGAAAACACAAAGCACTTTTAGTCTGTTTGGAACCTCTGGGTATATTCAGTATGCAAACAAGTATTAGTGAGCTTCACTGGTGTTAAAATTAGTAAAACTTATTTGAAAGGGGCATCATCATCCTACCCAGAAGCTCTCAAAGACTCTGAAATAGCAACTGTAGAGGGCCATTTGAGAATATCCATAGAAAACTCTTGCAGGTCCTGTTTATGGCAGTCCAAGGTGGCTGGGCAAGTTCAAATCTTCTGACACTGACAGCTGCCTGACATCCTGCAGCCTGACTCATAAAAAAGGGACTGCCTGGGCCATATGGACATAACAGTGCCTATGGGACTATATGGACATAACAGTGCCTATGGGAAGGACTGTCTCCATGCTGTCTGCAGTCTGCATGGGGCAATGGCTCTGATTTTCTCTTGGCAGGTGATGATGGTGTTGGTATCTCCAATCCCATCTCAGATATTCTCTTCAGTATCCCATTATCACTTGCAGTGTCTTTTCTGCAGGGCTCTTTCTATGTCTACCCCACTGAAGAGGCCGGCACAGAGCCCAGGGTTTCTCAGGGCATTCCAAGGAACAGACCCATCAAGGTTCTTGTAAGAGTTTACATTGTTAAGGTAGGTCTCTGGTGATGGTGCAGTAATGCTTGCAGAGATTCCCTCCCTATGAAAATATGAGCAGTGACACTTGTGAAAAGCTCAATGCTGACTTGAAGGCTCTGCCAGCCCAGTAGAAGCAAGCTACATCTTTTCCATGGGAAGCCTTTGTAGCTTCAGGTTGTGCTAAAAATGCAGATGGGTGTTTATCAGCTCACCTCATCTGCCCCGAGGCTGTGAGCAAGTGCCAGCTAGAGGCACTGGTGGCTTGATGAGTGGCAGCAAGTGCCTGTTTCACTGCTGGGGGAACCTAACCTGAGGGCTTGGGTTGTCTTAGGCTTGTGCAGGTTGCTCTCTGCAGCTGGTGTATGGCACTCTTGTGTATTCCAGGCTACGAACCTGTCTCCAGCAGACCCCAATGGCAAGGCAGACCCCTATGTGGTGGTGACGGTGGGGCAGGTGCAGAAGGACACAAAGGAGCGATACATCCCAAAGCAGCTCAATCCTGTGTTTGGAGAGTATGCAGGGAGTTTTCATCTGCCAGGTTTAACAGGAATAGTGCAAATCTGGGACTCAGGCTGTGGTCCAGCATATGTGGTGGTCTATTTCTTTCTGCTGGAGTATCTTGTACCCTAACACTAAAGTTTCAGGCGCATCTCTTGCCTCTAGGTTAGGAGGGGAATACTCCAAAGTGCTTGTTTTAACAGATAATGTATCAAGCAAAGCAGAAGCACATCACTGGAGACCTTTTTCACTAGGTCCAAGACCTTCATCCAAGGGCCTATATTCCTGGAAAAGTAACTCTCTTGTTTGAACATGCACACTGAGAACTGCACACACTGAATGTTCACACACATAGGTTATGGCAAACCAAAACCTATGAGAGAAGTTTGAGATGTAAAATACAGTTCTTGGATGTGTAGGATGATCAAAGCAGAATATGTATTTCATTTCACTGCACTCACTCTTCCCTGTCTGATTCTCTCCAGAGTAGTGGAGCTGACAGTCTCCTTTCCGATGGAATCCGAGCTCACTGTGGCAATATTTGACCATGATTTGGTGGGATCTGATGATATGATTGGGGAGACCAAGATAGACTTGGAGAATCGATTCTACAGCATGCACAGGGCCAACTGTGGAGTGGCCTCTCAGTATGACATGTAGGTACCAGTGTGATACATTAGGACTGTGAGATGCATTCTTTTCAGCTACTGTCTGATGGGTAACAGAGTACTTCCAGTTTTGCAGAGTGAAATTGGCATCCACAGCTTCTTTGAGCAGGTGCCCCACTGATTTGCTGCAAGTTGCATAGACAACTCCATAGCCTTTAGAATCCTACCAGTGTCCTGTGATCTCTAATTCCTACTGTGGACTAATAGCAAAAAATTCTGTAATGTTTTCACGTTAGTGTTGTGTGAGAAAAGTACTTTCTTCACATTGATGTGATTTTAACCTCTTTCAGAAATAATGGTTGTTTCTCTGGCAGTAGCTAATTCTGAGCAGCAAGACTCGTGAATCTATTTTCTCTTGAGGTCATTCCCTATGGATGCTCTGGTACCTTTGTCCAGTTTTATATTAACTTCTCCTACCCCAGTACTGGTGCATTAGCTGTCAGCATGGGGTTGAGTGGCCAGCACTGTTTAAACTCTCTCTTGCCTGGGAGCTGCAACTGGAATTGCCCCTGTTGCTGCTCTGATTCAGTGGGCTGCAAGCTTGGCTTGTTTGGGAGGAGGAGAGCTTGTCAGGCTTTTCATTTTTAACCTCTTGTGTGCCTGTGGTTTTCCCCGTGAGAATATGAGCAAGGAACTGGTGCCATAGGCAAGGAACTGCTGTAGGGAAGGCAGGGGGTTTCACAGCCTACAGAGAAAGGCCTTGTTGTGTCTAAGCTGAAGATGTTTTCAGTGTTCTCCCTTCTGTGCAGAAATGGCTACAACACATGGCGAGATGCTTTCAAGCCAACACAAATCTTGGACAGCTTATGCAAGAAAAACTCTCTTCCTGCAGCAGAGTACAGACGAGAGGAGGTCAAAGTGGACAATAAAATATTCAAGGTTCCACCAGAGGCTTTTCCCGAAGGTACAAAGGGCTTGGAGAACAATGTGTCCTCCCTTAAACAGCTGTCTATGCTCAGCAGTGCAGGAGCTGGTGGAAGTTCTGGCAACCCACCAGCCTCTCTTCCCTGAAGTGTCAAAGCTGCCTGTGCCTCTCTGTGCCCTGCATTGCCCACATTTCTCAGTCACTGTGAGGAACATGCTCAGTGCTCTGTGGCCTGCTTTCAGAGAATGATGGTGTTGCACTTGGGGGAATATTTGATCCAGACCATTAGGTTCCAAAGTGACTCCCCAAGCAGTGGGTGGAGCAAAGTAGACTCACCTACACAGTGATGTACACTGGGGTGTGATGGCTTGTGCAGCCAGAGAAAGGTGAAGCATATTCTGGTGGCTGACACTGGCCTAAGGCTGTACCTCCATCTCTCTGTGGCCACCAAAGATACAGGTATCCTTTCTTTGGGTTCTGTTGGGGGAGGGGCCTTTTCAGTTTCGTTTTCTGTTCTTGGATGAATTTGTCCTTCAGGGATGTTTTCTGCTTCTGGTGACTTTGGGTGCTGTGGGTGACTCCCTACTGCTTCTTACTGCTGTTGATTTCCTCCCGGTGGGCAACTTTTGCTTCTCCTGTGCTGTTTTTCTTTCCTACTTATTTGCATTACAAACCCTGAGCCAGGACCATGGATGTCTATCTTCTACCTGACTGTGCCCTGCTACAGAGACATCAGTGAGGAACAAGAGGGGAATGGCAGATGACAGCTGGTCAATGGATGATGAACATAAGGCTTTGTACGTCCTGCAGCACTGGGAAGAGATGCCAGGATATGGGTACAAGCTGGTACCGGAGCATGTGGAGATCCGGTCTCTATACAACCCAGACAACCCTGGACTTGTGCAGGTGAATTGTGTTTCCTTGCCCAGTCCAAACATTGTTCTGCAACAGCTCACTCCCAGCCCCCTGGATGGTCCTCTGTTATTCTTTTGTCTCCTCATCATGCCATGAATCCCATGTGTTGCCCCTTCCTTGTTGCCCTGGGGATGTGTCTGTGGATGGTTGGCCCTGTCATGAAGTGAGGACTGTTGCTCTTGGAGGTTCTTTACTCAGATCCATGCGCTGACCTCTCATAGTGCTTCTGAATACCCTTTCCTCAAGGGACCTCTGCACATTGGTGTGGCCTAGAGTCCTTTCTGTCTCCTCACACCCTGTAGCACTGCTCTGATGAGGATGCTTAGTTTTATGCAGTGCAGTGATCTGAGTACCTGATGCTGTCATCGTCGCAGTAGAAGCCCCTCTGGTAGGGCTGGATTGTGCTTGTTTCAATGATGAGGAAAGGCAATCCAGCTAGAAAGAAGAAGAAACAACCATTTCCATCAGCAAGGCAGGAAAACACAAATACCATGAAATGATATCTCTGGAGACATTCAAAACCCGCCTGGACACCCTCCTGTGTGACCTGGTCTAAGTGTTCCTGCTCTGGCAGGGGGATTGGACTAGATGATCTCTTGAGGTCTCTTCCAAACCCTGATATTATGTGATTTCACTGTCCCACACTGAACATCTCCTCTCCCCTTGGGTATCAGAGGGCTGTAACAAAGCAGAACTTTGCTGTGACTCTGGCATTTTTTAGTGTGGGAAATGCCCATGGGGAGAGAAGGATGAGGCCCAGCATTTTTGGTTCTGCTGAAATGTTACAGCATCACATGCTTCCTGTGATGATAGAGGAATGTATTTATCTCTGTATAAAGTGAACTCAGTTCAGCTGAAATGGTTTTTCTTGTGAGCAGAATAGGGAGGGTAAATGAGCAAGTCTTGATACTTCTGATTATTTTCTTATCTAAAATCTGGCCACATGTCACTCTGAAGTGGAGGGAGACAAGCAGAGGCTTTTTGGTAAGAGCTTCCCTTGCAGGAACAGGTCCTTGCTCCTTGAGTTGGAGGGTGGTCTGTGTTTTGAAAGTCTTTTTCTGCTGTTTTCACTCCTCAGGGCTCCTTGCACATGTGGATAGACATGTTTCCAAATGATGTTCCTGCACCACCACCTGTCAACATCAAGCCCCGACTGCCTGTCAGGTAACACCCATGGGAGTGGGGCTGGGAGTGATGAGCCTGAGTGGAAGGTCACTGTCCCTTGCCACACCTGGCAGGATGTGCCAGAGTCCTATCCAGGCTTATGATCTGCTCTAGCCTGGCACACAGCCCTGCTCTCTGCTTCAGCTCTGGCCATGGGATGGTCCCATGTGTGTATCAGCATGGGGCAAAAGTTCTTCAGCTACACAAATGTTTGTGAAGGCCAGAGTTAAACTCTGAACATGAAGGTGATAAAAATCCATGTCAGAGAAACACTGGAAGAGGCTGCCCAGAGAGGTTGTGGATGCCCCCTCTCTGGAGGTGTTCAAGACCAGGTTGGAAATGGCACTGAGCTGCCTGATCTAGTGGGAGGTGTCCCTGCCTATGGCAGGGGGGTTGGAACTGGATGATCTTGATGGTCCCTTCCAATCCAAACTATTCTATGATTCTATCTATCTCTATTTTGCTAGTGGACAGATGTCCTCTGTATGCTTGGAGAAGTGAAGAGGCTGAGGTAGGAATTTTCAATAGGATCCAGGATGGCAGGACTAGGAGTAATCGATGCAAATTAGAAGAGGGGAGATTCAGGCTGGAGATAAGAAAGGGGTGTGAGGGTGGTGAGATACTGGAAGAGGTTACCTAGAGAGGTTGTGGATGCCCCCTCAATCCCTGGAGGTGTTTAAGGCCAGGCTGGATGAGGTATTGAGCTACCTGGTGTAGTGGGAGGTGTCCCTGCCTATGGCAGGGGGGTTGGAACTAGATGTTCTTGAAGGTCCTTTCCAACCATTCTATGATTCTATATCTATCCTTGGAGATGGAGTCAAAGCTCATGCAGAGAGGACCCAGAGTAATCCATGATGAATCTAGTGCTAGGGGATAGAGCAGGAAGTCCTTTCCTCCTACAGCTGAGTGGTGCTTGGGTGGGTTTCCCATGTACCAGGGTTTTGTTTTGCAAAAACACTGTGGGTGTTTGTCTTGTAGAATTGTAGCCCCACCAGGAAGGGCTCTGTACCTTGCAGTGAGACTGCTGAGCTTGGCCAGAAGAGCTCTGGCAGGGAACCACAGTCCCAGAAGGATTCAAGTCCCCCTACTCTTCCCATGTGGGCTTGACCCGCTCTCCCAGGCACCAGAGGTGAGAGAATGTGTCTCACTCAGCCTTGTCTCTTTTCCACAGCTATGAACTGCGTGTTATTATCTGGAACACAGATGATGTGATCCTTGATGATGTCAACCCAATAACAGGAGAGCGTTCCAGTGACATCTATGTCAAAAGGTGTGATGGGAGACAGAGGAAGCCACAAACTGGCTGTCCTGCTCCCTGCCTTACACTTTCACCACCTCCCCCAAACTTCTGCTTCTCCCTGCCTCAGTACCAGATGCTCTGCTCCAGTCCTTTTGCCAGTCCTTTTGGTTCACTTTGGCTCTTTAACTCTTAGTTTCCTGCTTCCCCATAGTGTTCAGCTCCTCCGTCCCTCTGCTCTGCCTTTGGCACTGGCTGGCAGGGGGTAGGAGTTTCTTTTGAAAACAAGTTTCTGAGTTTCTCCTGCAGCTGGATAAAAGGTCTTGACCATGACAAGCAGGAGACAGATGTTCACTTTAACTCCTTGACTGGGGAGGGAAACTTCAACTGGAGGTTCATCTTCCGCTTCAACTATCTTCCGACTGAGAAGGAGATCACCTACAAGAAGAAGGACTCTATCTTCTCCATGGAGGAATCAGAATTTCGGGAGCCAGCTGTTCTGGTACTCCAGGTGTGGGATTACGACAGGATTTCAGCCAATGACTTTCTAGGTATGATGTAACTGCTGGAATTGGAATGACCTGTCCCTCACCTTCCTGGAGTGTTATGTTGTTTCTCCCCTTTCTGTGAAGGGACACCAAGAGCATCAGATCAAGTTCCTCAGCTCAGCAATTACCTGGTCTGGTTTTTTACATGGGAGCTATAGGCAAAGCCTGGAGATACACACATATCCTAAGCAGACACATTGAACTTGCCTGCTTGCCCCAGGACCTTGCAATCCTTTTTTAGAGCTTGTCACACCACAGGACTTTGAGGTTCTGCCTCTTCAGAACCATTCTGACAAAACTGTTCATTTTACCAGCTCTCACTTAGATCTGATATTCTGTGACTCTGTGATTTCCTGGCTATTTAATTTTGCTGAGACTAGCTCCATCTGTTCTATAGCTTTCTTTAGTCTGTAGGAGAGTCAGTAAAACTCTCCTTTGATCTCTCTTCTCTGGGATGAACATGGATGGATCTCTCAGCTCATCCTGCTGTGGCAAATACTCCCGCCTTGACCATCTCATCACTCTCTCTAGTTGGACACCTTCCTTGTGTTGGGGGCCCAAAACTGGGCAGTGTATCCTGCAGTCTCACCAGAGCTGAGCACCTTTGCTTTGCTTTTGCCAATACAAGCCAGTATGAGATAAGACTGACCTGCTTCAAGAGTCAAAGTGAGACAAAAGCTTTCAGGGGGGACCAGGGCACAAAGCTAAGCAGGGAAATGAACCAAGGCTGTTTTAGATGTTTGACAGACTTGAAATTTTTGAAGAGTTTCTCATATTTTATAATTTTTATTGACATTTTCAGGAAGGAGAGGGAAAGAGGAGTTTGGAAATGTAAGGAGAGCAAAGAAGTGAAAATTACCTACTGTACCACATGCAAACCAAACAGACCACATCAAAAAAACCCCAAACTTCAGCATAAGTCTTCTCCTTATACTGACATTCAGGTTCTCCACCTATAAATATGCAGGACTGATAAATCATTGCAGCAGCTGGGACCTATTCACAGTGGTGGGAATATGTCTGAGATGAAAAGACAAATGGTGTGTGGGACTGGCCTCAGGATTTCACCAGGAGCTTTTCTCTTCACTGTGCCTGCAGGTTCCATTGAGCTGAAGCTGCATGACATGGTGAGGGCAGCCACGAGCTCAGAGACTTGCACTGTCAAGATGGCCAAGGAGACTGCCACACCTCGCTTCTCCATCTTCCGAAACAAGCACATGAGGGGCTGGTGGCCCTTCATCAAACTTAAAGAACAAGAAGATGAGGAGAGAGAGGAGAGGGAGGACAAGCAGAAGAAGAAGAAAAAAAAGTGGCAAAGATCAGTGAAGCCAGAGGACATTGAGTTCACAGACCCCAGTGGGAACAAGTACCTCCTGACGGTAAGACAGGCTGGTGACACAGGAGAGCAGAGAGACAGGGCTTTGCCTCTGCCTCAACATGGCAGTTTGTTCTGCATGGACATCACCTACAGAGGCAGCAGTGACCCAGCTGCTCTCGACTTTGTGCAGGGTTATGGAGAATTGTGCCACCTGCTTCAAACCCAGCACTCCATCTGCTGAGAAGTGCCAGCTGTGGTGGCAGGCAGGGGCTGTCCCACTTCAAGTCTTCCTCTGAGCCTTCCCATAGAGCACAGTGAGGGCTCCAAAGCGAGAGGCAAATGGCTCCCCATCAACCACACAGGCACACGCTGACTCTCTCAGGGCAGACTCACTGATGATGGCCCTGGTAGTGGACCATTGATTGTTCTGCTCAGTGCCAGAGGCAGCAGACAAGTGCAGACAGCTGAGGCTGGGCAATATCTGCCTTGTGTCCACAACAGTTGACTTCAGGAAACAGTTTCTGCTGTTGCTGAAGTGATAGGAGCTACAGGGAAAATTTAGTTGCTCTGAGCATCTGTAGGTGGAACTATGAGAAAAATTCCCAGTCCTGCTGGGTACGTGGTCAGCAGGCTGGGCTGAGAAGCAGTGCGTGTCACTGTGGCTCAGACATGTCTCTCCTCCAGGGTAAAGTGGAAGCAGAGCTCCATCTGCTGCCTGTGGAGGAGGCCGAGAAAAGTCCTGTTGGTTTGGGACGAAAAGAGCCTGATCCTCTGGAAAAGCCCAAGTGAGTATTTGTGCCTTTACCGTCGATGGTACATTGTTTGCAGGAGCTGGTTTCCTGGGGACAGGGAGCATCTTGTTGGGAGCTGAGAGCAACAAATAAGGCCCTTGGCAGTGAGTTCTGTGGGACTGGGGCTGCTGGGGTTTGCCAGAGCTTGACTTGGTTCCAGCAGCACTTGTGTCTGTCTGTCCGATCTCACTGAGGCACACAAGGCAGCCGGGCCAAAATGTTTCTTGGACAAAAAAGAGTAGCTCTGGTTTAACTGTGTGAAGGCACCTGTGAGTCACACGGGTGCAGGACAGCTCAGGGGTGACAATGTCCTGCAGCTCATGTCCTGCTGTCTCCAGTGCTCTCACATGAACTGTAGTCATTGCAACCCCCAGGCTGATCCTGCCTGGAAGCAGCAGGAAGAGAAGCCCCAGGGGATGAGAGGACACCAAAGCAGATGTGATAAGATGCTGCTCTCTGTGTTGAGCCTGTGCTCATATGTTCCTCCCTTCCTGTTTCAGCCGGCCTAAAACTTCTTTCAACTGGTTTGTGAATCCCATGAAGACCTTTGTGTTCTTTTTATGGAAGCGGTACAAGAAATACATCATCGTATTATTCATTGTTGCTGTTCTGACCATCTTCCTGGTTCTTTTGATCTACACCATGCCTGGATACATCAGTGAGAAGATCATCAATGGATAAATGCTTTCCAGGGCAGGCATACTCAGAGACAAGGCTGACTGAAGGATGTGGGACTGGAGCAGACAGTTTAAGGAAATCCTGCAGGTGAAGAGGCAACCTTCAGAGTGAGAGACTTGCAGAAGTGATGTCTCTTTGGGGAATCACATTTCATGCTCAGTACCCATGAGATGCTACCAAATCAAATAACCAACCTACTAAAGAAGACAAACTGCTTGAAGGACAGTTACATGTTTCTGGGGGGGAAAAAAAAAGTTCTTTGTGGGAGTGGAAAAACCATGGATCTGCTGGGTCTGTCTGCATAGACATGGCAGGTGAAATCAGCTCTTGCCACTGAGATCCATCCCTGCCCCAGCTTGACAGCACTTGGCTCTTCCTAGGCCTTTGCCTGAGGAGTTCAAAACACACTGTACAGGGAAAGGCAGGTCTGGAGTATGGTCCTGGAAAAGGTAGGACCTGGAAGACCTTTGTCTGGGGCTCTCTGTGGAGAAGGCTGACAGAGCCAAGGTAGGCATGAGCTCTCGAACATGTCAAGAGCACAGAAAGAGCTCCTGGAGTCTGACTCTGTAATGGATGTAGTAGTAATCTCCAGGACATGACATTCTGATTGTTACCTCCTAACAAGCTTCTCCTAGGTGGGCTGGATTGGATTCTGGTTTGCTTCAAACCTCATTTCCACAGGAATAAAAGCTCCTAGACTACTCTCTCCTATCCTGCCTGTCTTTTGTAACTACTTTCTGGAGCTGAGGAGCCAGCCTGGCAGGCAGTCCCCACTTCTGCCCCTTTGCCCTTCCTCCCAGACAGCACAGGCTGGGACATCAGCATGAGGGTGTCAGCACAAATCAGGATTGTGGTGTTGGGCTGATGAAAATTAACTGACTTGTTCTCTGTGTGGTCTCTGATGCCCCAGGGTTGCTGAAGGGGCATAACATGATCTGATCTCTAGAGGAGGCGCCGCAGCCTGCTTTTTGGAAGGAAAGATGGCTTCTGAGGGGGGTCTCATTCTGGTACAGAAGGTGATGGACAGAGGGACCATTGCCTTTCCAAATAAATAAACTGGCAAGGTGTTTTTATAGTGACGCTGGTTGCCGGATTGTCTTTTACAGGGGGCAGGAACAGAGTAAGTTCTGGAGAGAAGAAACAGCTGGGCAGGTGGCTAAGCAGCGAGCAGGAGGGGACTCTGGCTGGACCTGAAGCCAGGTGTGAGTGTGGAGCAGACACCGTGCTCTCCGTGGGGGGGGAGGGTGGACCTTCCAGTGGTCCCTTGAGCTGCACAGGGAAGTGAAACAGGCTGCAAAGGACACAGGACATGCAGCATCTCTGTGCGGTTTGGAGTGGGACACTGCTGCCTTAGCCCAGCCTTCTCAAACAGCGACTGGTGCACCCCAGCACACCTCTTGCATCTCAGGGGAATGTCTGTGCCAGCAAGCACAGCCAGTACATAGCCCCAGGCAGCAACCTGGTGGAGAGTGGTTTGAGTGCAGTCCTGAAGAGAAGGATTTGGGGGTGTCAGTGGATGAAAAACTCAACATGAGCTGCCAGTGTGCTCTTGCAGCCCAGAAGCCAACCCAGTCTTGGGTTGAATCTAGAGAAGTGCGACCAGCAGGTCGAGAGAGGTGATTTTTGTCCCTCTACTGGGCTCTGGTGAGAGCCCAAATGGAGTTGCTGTGTCCAGTTCTGAAGCCCTCAACATAAGAAGGACATTGAACTGTTGGAGTGGGTCCAGAGGAGGCCACAAAAATGATCAAAAGGCTGTGGCACCTCCCTTCTGTGCACAGTTGGGGTTGTTCACCCTGGCGAAGAGAAGGCTCAGTGGGGGACCTCAGAGTAGCTTNAGACACTGGAAGAGGTTGCCCAGAGATGTTGTGGATGCTCCCTCAATCCCTGGAGGTGTTTAAGGCTAGGATGGATGCGGCACTGAGCAACCTGGTGTGGTGGGAGATGTCCCTGCCCATGGCAGGGGAGTTGGAACTAGATGATCTGGAAGGTCCCTCCCAACCCAAACCATTCTAGGATTCTGTGCTCAGCAAACTTTTCCTCTGCACCACAGGCTGGATCTCCTGAGAAATCAAAGTCTCGGGCTTTCTCTAGATATTTCAGTTTAGAATTGCAGGCTTTGGTGCTGTGCTGCTGTGTGCCCAGGTGTGTGTCACATTGCAGGGGGTATGAGTGTGCAAGATAAGGGGGTCTTGTCCCTCTTCCCCTTGCTGCTGGGGCCGCGCGGGGCCGACAGCGGTGGGGCCGGGGCCGCGACCAGAGAGTGGGGAACGTCCCGCACCGGCCGGGAGCGGGGCCAAGACCGCCCGCAGTGACCCGCACCGAGTCCTGGCAGCAGAGCCCGGGGACATCCAGTCTCAGCAGAGCGGCTCTCGCAAACTGCATTCAAGTCTTCAATTTCTCCTTCCCCCATTCATTTCTCACTTTTTGTTATGTAGATTGAAAACATTCAACCTCAATCCTGCCATGCCATGTTGTCGGTCAGAGATTCCTAGCTTAACTGAGTTTCGAAACAAGAAGTTGGCGGAGTCTTTGAAGCAGGCAGGACGTGTCTTTATATATTTGGGTACTAAATAGCATGTAGCTATATGTGGCACTGGTGAGACCCCACCTGGAGTTACTGTGTCCAGTTCTGGAGCCCTCAACACAGGAAGGACATTGAGCTGTTGGAGCAGGTCCAGAGGAGGGCCACGAAGATGGTCAAAGGGCTGGAGCAACTGCCCTATGAAGACAGGCTGAAGGAGTTGGGGTTGTTCAGCCTGGAGAAGAGAAGGCTCAGAGGGGACCTCCTAGTAACTTATCAATACCTGAGGGGGTCCTACAGAAAGGCAGGGGAAGGACTTTTTAATATGATATTGGTTGGGGGACCAACCAATATCAACCAAATTGGGACCCCCTCCAACTTACAATGGATGTAAATTGGAGGGGGGTAGATTTAGACTTGACGTAAGAAAGACATGACCGCGTAACAACAAGTGACGCGGGCGCACTCGAGAATGGACCGAAAGGCTATAAATACAGGACTGAAACCAAGGACAGCGAGCGCGCTTCACAGTGGCAGGTTGTCCTGTTGCGACGCGCGCGGTGTCCGCTCTGCTAGGACGAAGATGTGGAGGAAAGTCGTGGAAGCGGAGGCTAGCGACCTCAACCAGCCCCACCAGGGGCTGCCATCCCTGCCCGAGAGGCGTCAGGTGAGGGACGGGGCAGGAGCGGGAGCCTGGTGCGAGGCCGTGGCCGCTGTACCCAGGCAGTCGTCTCCATCCCGAGCCGCCTTCCCCATCTCCTCCTCCTGCCCGCAGGTGGTCCAAGGGCCCCGGGAGGCAGCGCCGCGGGGCTGGGGCAGGGACAGGGGGCACGCGTCCCCCTTTCAGCTCCCACCGCTCGCCAGCCCGAACAACTCGCCGGCCACCGGCAGCCGCTGTGCTCAGGTAAGGAGGCGGACGGAGGGACAGCTCTCCCGGCCGGGATGGGACGGGAAGGGCTGCGGGCACAAGGCCCAGTCTCACGCAGACTCTCTCCTCGCCTTCTCTTGCAGTCGGTCCGCGTGGGGCATGGCCGGGAGCAGTCCACCGGCTCCGTACTGCCCGCCATCCCCGCGCTGCGGCACAAAGCCCTGACACCCGCTGCCCAGAGGCCAGCAGCCACCGGCACCGGCTGCCGACTGCCGCCGCTACCCGCGGCACCCCCTGCCAGGGCCCAGTCCAGCGGCTCCGTACTGCCCGCCATCCCCGCGCTGCGGCACAAGGCCCCAACACCCGCCGCCCAGAGGCCAGCAGCCACCGGCACCGGCTGCCGACTGCCGGCGCTACCCGCCCCTGCCAGGGCCATGGCAGCCAGCGGCCTCCCTCCTCGCAGCCACACCGGCGAGGACAGCGGCGTCCACCTGTGCCGCGGCCCCACCAGCAGACGGGCAGGCGAGCAGCAGACGAGGGCAGCCGGGGCCCCTGCTCCCCACCGGGCTGAAGCGGCCACACAAACAGCCCAGGAGGAGCCAGTGGCCCGGCAACTACTTGACCGGGCCGTCCCTGCGCCAGACCCTGCGGCTCTGGCAGGAGAGGACACAGAGCCACCCGCCCCTCTCCC
>VZTY01006933.1:20726-42697 GCA_013400935.1 Turnix velox
AAAGGCCGGGGGGCCTGCTGGCCCCCCAGCCTGGTTAGGCAGGGGGAGGGATGGGTGGGAGGGTGATGGCCTTGTGTTTCCTTTTCTTGCCTGCGGTCAGACTTCAGGAGACTTTGATAGAGGTCTTCAACAAAAAATGCAGGAGGACGACAGGATGAAATTCCAAGAGTTGCTCTAGTACTTTGGCCCTCTGAAGTTTCTTTTTTGTGTAGTTCCTCTTTGCTGACCAGAAGGTTGCCCAAAGTTTGGGGAGGCTACGAATGAAAATCGTTCAACCGGCAGTTATCTTTGTGCTTCAGCATCTTGGCAGATTCCCTGCTTCAAATTCAGACTTGTGATTCTAGCCTTTATAATCCCATTGAAGCCACTTTGCTGTTGACTTCTGTTTTCATCTGTCCAACATGCAGGACATTTCAGAAATGGCTATTTTCAGCAGTTCCTACTACAGAGCTCTTCAGCTTTCTCTTTGCACCCAAGTGGCTGTTACCACATTGTATTGCCATGAGCTTAACATGGTGACTGCAGCCAAACCATACATTGCTCATCCAACAGAGGTCCTTGCCCCAAAGATCAAATGTTTTTATTGCTATAATTAAGTGAATCTTTGCTAGTCTCATTAGCAAAATGAACAGACACAAATTCTGATCTGGGGAAAACTGATCTCTAAATTATTGTCTCCAACAAGAAATATTGCGGAGCTTTGTGGGTCTTAGTTAAGCATCCAAAAGCTTAAATAACTACTAAAAAAATAAATACCTAGTAAATATCTAAAGAACTAGTAAAAAAGCTTGAATAGTAAAATTTGCTTCACTGAATGCACTTGTGCATACTCTGTTTAAAAATAATTTTATTTGTCAGGCAGGTGATACAGGAGACTCTTCAAAATGTCACCATTTTAACTAATAGAGNAAGTTTATGAGAGAATGCTTTCCTCCCTGACATGTCTAAATGGAAATGTGTAGCTATAAAAATATCTGGGCACTGATTTTTAGTTGCCTAAATTGTATTTAAAGCTTTGTGTCTACCATTCCCTTTTCCATCAAGTATCTTTGGATTCCTGGAAGCCTGTGAGTGAGAAACAGCAGGGATGGGTGTGGCTTGGCCATGCAGCTGGAGGTGCTGGGATCACTATAGGACATGGAAGTGTCCACCTGATATGGAAAAACATCCCTTTTACAGTCAAGGCATTGACTCACAGATCCCTTGAAGTGGTTGCTGAAGGACACAGTCGGAGGTGTGAAACCTTTTTTTTGGAGGAAAAAAATAGTTGGACCATTTGGCAAAAAGTTTAACTTCCCTGATTTAGTAGAATTTTAGATGGATCAGGGTGTTTTCAAGGGGAGCCGTATCAAGGGATGCATTATCAATTTATTTATAGAAATCCGCAGTATCTATAAATGAGAAAGATGAGTGACGGCTCATTATTTGGAGGCTGGAGATCTGGAATCAGAAGTTGCAGTCTGGATCTTCTGATAAGTCATTTGCATGTGGGGTTGTGGTAAAGGAGGAGAGCAATTCTGCTGCCTTGCATTTAAGTCCGGCTGGAAGTGGGTGCCATTGCTGCAGCTGGGTGGGAGTTGCACCACTCTAGGAAAAAGCTATGTGTTACCAGCAGTGGTTTTCAGATTTGTGGAAAACTCACTCCCTCGTTTTCATCTCACTATTCCAAAAGTTTATTTTAAGTGGCCAGTTCCTGGTTGTCGTCTTTCCTCTTGGATTCCAGGTCTTTCCTTTCTCTCAGCCATCTCTCCATCTGCATGTTTTAACTCCCCCAGCTGCCTCTCTCGTCTCTTGTGCCATTTTTTTCAGCTCTCTTGGCTTCTCTCGTCTCTTTGCCTGCTGTGTATTTTAACTCCCAGGGCCGCCTTCTCTGCTCTCCAAGTAATTCAATGTTACCTCCCACTGCTGAGCTCCGCGGCACACCATTCTTTCCCCATGTTTCATGCATTTCCTGCTGCTTGGTCGCTCTGTTGAAGCAGCTAACATATAGAATCAATGTTTATTTTGAGACTACATATGCCATGCGGGGAACACGGTGTCAGTTATTTTGTGCAGATGTATTCTCGTTTAAGTTTTATAAATAATATCTGTGTTGGCAACTTTAATATGGAAAAATATTGGTTTCACATCATTTATGAGATGAACACAACTCATGTATGGAATGTAGCTGGCTTTGGGGCAGACAATGGTGACTTCATTAGTACCTCCACGACACAGACATGTGAGGACAACTATAGCTGTTGCATTAAGTTGAACTTTCAGTACATCAGATGTTTCCCTTTATTCAGAGGCTTCTGTGAATTCTTCTGTCTGGCAGTTATGATGAAATTTGGTTTCTCCTAGACAGCACCAGTTAAGTAGCCACCATGCAAGATTTCACCAATGGTTTTGTCTAATTCCCAACTCCTTACAGAGTTGAAACCACAGCACTTTGAGGTCTATGTGTAATTGCAACCTCATGTTGCCTTATAGGCTGAGCTCTGTGGTGGGAGACCCCAAATACCCAGTGGTATTTGATTCATGTGGTCCAGATAAGTGGTGGATAAGCAGATCACAGCTCAGTCATCAAATCACAGGATCACGGAGCTAGAAGGGACATTCAAAGGTCATCTAGTCCAATGACCCAGCAGTGAGCAGGGACATCCTGTACTAGATCAGGTTGCTCAGAGCTTCATCCAGCCTGGCCTTGAATGTCTCCAGGACAATGACCTTGAATGTCAAGCAACAATGTCTGCTGTGGGCACTTCAATGTAATAATTGGCAGTGGAGAATAAAGAAAATAAGTTCTTAGCTCCTTATTCTAAAGCCTCTTCTCTACCTCACAGTACAAGCAAAATCAAAGAGGCTGAAGTACATAAGGAGGTCTGAGGATGGGTTTCAAGAGCTCCTGAACATCAGGCTAGACAGGACAAGGCCATAGAAGCAACTGTGCAGTGTTTGCAGAGGAGAGATAAAGCTGCAATTGTTGCCAATGGACAAGAGCTGAGAGAAGGGATCAGAGTAGTTGTGGCTGTGGAAGAGGGATGTTTCTACTCTTTCTTCATCTCTGCATCTGGCAAAGCTGACACAGCATGTCAGCATCCTCATGTAGCAGTTGTCTGAACCTAGAACCCTCATGAAATTCATAAAATTAGGATTCCCTTTAACTAGATCAACATCATGGAACTGCTCTGGCTTAGCTAAGACAGTCTAGTCATGAAAATGGATTCTCTGAATGGAAAGCCAGTGCTCAAACCATGATTTTTGTGGTGCTGGAAAAGCATTTTTTTTTCAGCTTAAACTTTCTTTTACTGCAGGAATATGTGTGCAGTAGGAGGACCTCCTGAACTCCTTGTTTGTGGCCTTTTGCTGGAGATACTCTCCTAACAGTGTGTGCAGAATGTTTTCTACGGGTGCTGTTACTTCTCTTAAGTGTAAAGTCTCTCCATCCAGATAAACCCTTGCTGAAGTTTGTTTAAACTAAACAGCTGCTAGCAGTGACACCTTAAACTGCTGTGGCTGTTTCCTGAGTAAACATTGAAACAGCTCCTTTAATTATGTCAATCAAGCACAAAAATCCCCCACCTCATTCTGTTTGCATCTGCTGTGTCCTCTGCAGGGGACACTGGGGCTATACCCAAGAGCAGATGTGACCAGGAGATGCTCCTTGGTGAGGACAGTGGTGACCTGGCCTGACAGTATAGCAGGTGGAGATGCTAGTTGCTAGAACAGCTCAGAATGACCCAAAATGAGTGAGAAAAGCTCAGAAACACACTCAAGGATAGTAGAGTCTTGACAGGCTCTCTGAAGCATAGACATGGTATGGCGCTGGCTCTGTGAGTTTCTCTGAACTGGGATCTGGGGTGGGACAACCACCCCAAAGTTTGTTTGCACATCAGAAGGAAGTTTTGAACCCTGGGCTCTGAGGGGCCTGGGATGCCTCAGGATATCCAGAGCTTCAGCCTCCAGCACTTTTCTTGCCCTGTCAGCATCCTCAGCATCTTGCAATGTATGTATTAGCTTTGAACCTGTTTATATCAAACACTACAGAAACCCCACAGAATCTGTCAGCTGGGAGACTTTGGTTAACTCCTGTCATATTTAGTTTAGCATCTGACACCTCCTTCTAGACAAATACAGCTCTGGTTCACTGAACCTGATAACTCCTTTTTAGTACAGCAACTGACTTCCATATGGAATAAATTACAGTACCTCTTGAAAAATGCCAGAGGCAGCTGCCAAATTATGCGAAATTTAAACCACTAATGAACAATGTGATGAAAGTTGAATGAAGGTGTATTTACAAGTTCTACAACACACTGTCTTTGCAGAGCAGATGTACTGTCTGTACAAGTATGCGTGTGTCTGTGTATATACCTATGAACATGCACACTCATACATATTGAAATGTTAACTGTAAGGTCTAACTGGTTTAGGTATATCTGTTAGCAGTAAGTGTTACCTAAGATCAGGAAACCAGGATTTCCTTAGTGTGTTACTGCCTTTTTAATGTCTGTTAGGCCAATTTTATCAAAGAGAATTAAGAAGGAATAGGCATTAGTGGGTTTTGAAGGGAGGTAAAGAATCAAGTCTTTAAAAATAAAAGAGGAAAAAAGTGACAAGAGGAGGATGTTCTTTGGGTATTCTTTGCCACTTAGATGTATGTTCATTACCATCCACAGCTTGCTGTATAAACACGGATCACTTATACTAGCAAGAAAAAAAATGGTTTCTAAGATTTTAAACAATGAAATATAGATGTTATTTTCTTTCAGCAGACTTCCAATGTGAGATATTGGTGCAAATTTTTCAATCCCCAAGATTGGCCTCACCTAAGTTTGGCTGGTCCAGCCCTGTGTGTATGTGGTGACAGTCTGCAAAGTCTACTGTTCTTTTCTGTAAATAGCTTAAAGTACTCACCCTACCAGTAATTCTGCTGGTTAAGATAATATTTGCTTTTGTCAATATAGCAGTCTGCTTCCAAAGATACCAATGGCAAAGTTGGGCTGACTTGATCTAAAGGGCCTTGCCTCCACTTCCCTAATGGGACCCTTTGGCAGAGCACGAAGAACAATTTTGTGAACTAGTTCACTCTTCAACAAGTGGATATTAATGTTATTTATTTTTAATCTCCTATAATATTCTGCAATTAAATCCTTTTGAAATATTTAACTATTCACTTATGATGGGAGGGGGGTTAATGAGTGAAAAGAGGGGTTTTGATTGCATTTGACAGCTTGCAAAATGCAGCATGCAATATTTAACTTAGTATTTTTTCTGAGATCTGTGTCAAGTGCAGAGATCTGAGGGACAGAAGAAAAGTGGACCCCTTGACTAATTATGAGTCATTTATTCTGAACCACACAAATTTTAAAATCTGAATCCCAATTAAGACATTACACTACATGTGTTAATTAGTCTCCTTTCCTTTTAAATCAAGCCATAACTCTTCTTAATTAGGAGGTTAGCCATTGTCATTTGAACTGGTCTGAGTTTGAAGCACTCCTGGAAATCACACCTGGGGACTGTACCCGGGATCATTTTAAATTGGTTGAGTTTTTACTTGGGTGATTATAAGGTCCCCAACAGGGCAATAATTAAAGAGGGTGCAGCTTCCAAATTAGGATGTCAGGGGTGGTATAAGCAGTGATGTCTTGGTTCTAAACTGTACTCCAGGGAGGCTTAAAGGATGCTAGTCACATGAGTTTCTCAGCAAGGGCTCTCATGGATCATGAAAGCTTAAGCAGGAGAATAAATCGGTTCCATTAGTTGCCTCCTGCATCCCAGGGACTAGTTATCACAGCTTGTTGATGGCAATTCTTGAACATTGCATTTGATAAACAGCGTGGAGCAAGTTAACCTGCTTTCCCAACTCAGTCCTTGTGTTGGGACGAACTCTTTGTGGACTTCTGCAGGAGCTAGATTGTGTGCAAAACACTGTAGTTAAATATTGGAGAACAGAAGCTTGGCTTTCACAGCACAAACTGATAGGATCAACTCCTCTTGATAGCTTAGTAGCGAGGAGCTGAGATACTGGGGGAGTTAAGGCTCTGGATCTTGTTTTCCTTCCCCACGTCCCCCAAACCTTCTCAAGATGAAGACAGCTTTCAGCAAGCATTGCTAGCAAGGGGTGAAAAGTCTAAGTGTTCAGACACACAGACAACATATACAGCAGGGTAACAAGTTCCCACACATCAGCTGCTCCGTTATAATTCATCAGGTGCATGTTTGTAGTCTGCAGTAAACGTGGAGTAGATGGGGACTGAAGTAGTCTGTTAGCTTGCACAGACAGCACAGGGAGATGTTTCTGCAAAATCCCTTGAGCAGGTCTCAAAGCATGTGAGAAGGGTTAATTGTCTTTTTGGTTTTTGGTGAGCATCTTGTGAATGGTGGACACTGGATTAGAAATGCTTTTTGAAATCCTGATGATAGTAAACACAGGATAATGGTAACAACATTTAGTGATTAGTGTAATCTGGCTGTATTTCTTTGACCAAAATAGAGCTCTCGTGTTATAACCCCAGTGGGAAGGTCACCAATTACCAAATTTTTGCCCAAGTTTGACAGGACACCATGATGAATTGGCATCCTGAAGATCATAATGAACAGAGGAGACTGCACACTGGGACTAAGGCAACAAATGTGCTCTCTTTATTGCTAACATACACTAAATACAAAAAAAAAAAGTCCCTCACTATCAAATTGCTGGCTTATATTCCCTTGTACTTTACAAATTGGTAGAAATTGGGTGTCCTTTTTGTTTAAACAAGAATTTAAACAAGACCCACGAGAATTTCATCTTTCCCCTTAACATTTGGAATCTGTCTGTGGTCCTGTGACCTGGAATATACTTAATATGTCACCTTCTACCAGCTAAGGATCCCTGCCATTCAGTGTTAATTGCATCAGAAGGGTCATTCAATGGATCGTTGTCAGAATCTGACCTTGCAGGTATCTTAAAGTGTTTGCTTTTAACAGGTTCTGAACTCATAAATATCCCTTGGGGGCGGTGAGTGTTAAAACATGATTATCATCCCCTCTGCACGTTTGATTTTTAACAAATTAAGGCTCTGTCAAATTTATTACTCTATTACCCCATTAACAAAGTCATGCGTGTTTTTCAGTACTACTGAGTGATCAGGCCGACAGTTCACAACACCTCTTGAGAACCTAATTTCCTTCTGCTCACTCAACATAATCTCTAAAGCCTTCATGCAGGTGACACCTGCATGTGTCCAGGTTACCTTGCGTGCCATGTGAGATGGTTAGAAATGGCAGAAGCATGTGTGAAGTGTGTGATTTTGTTTTAATCTGGGAGAGGTGAGCACTTAGGTTGACATGGGCTGTGTAACCCTAGCAGGTATGAAAGTGTGGCATGAAGGATTTGGGATCTTTTGTGGGTGTGCTTGTTGATGATCTACTAAGAAGGAGCCTAATGTGGCTAGGGAGTGGGACATCAGTGGGTATGGGTGGACCCAGTGTCTAATTTGATGCTGTGCACTCACTCGGTCTATGAAATGATCTAACAAAGCCTTTTCTTTTCAGAACATCTCTCCTGAGATCTCGTCCCCGGATGATTCTCCCAGTCCAAAGCCTTGTGTGCCTCGCTGCCTTTGGCCTGGCTCTTCCCTTGGCCATCAGTCTCTTCCCACAGATGTCTGAGGTCAGTATATGTCTGGTCACTGTGGTCGGTTATCTAGGAGGGGCTTACCAGTTCCATTGCTTGTTTTGCCTCTCTGGCTTTTTGTTTCATTCCTATGAGGCCTCCTCCATTTTTTAGATAATCTCCTTTGCTCTCTTCCTTATGTGAACAACTGCAGATTCACTGACATGGTAATGGTTATGTTAATCTCTCCTGTTAATGCGTGCTAGGATAGCACTGATTAACATCACATGGCTTTTCATACTTCTAACTAGTGTTTGGATTATATGATGGGATGTACCTTCTAAATGAACATGGGAGGAACTGAATGGAGAAGCCTTTGTTCCACCTAGCAAAGGCAAATTTTACAGAGAAGGGAAGGTCATTTGTCATCCTTCTCCCTTCCATCCCATGCATTTTTCTCCCACAGAGGTGGTCTGCTCCAGACCTCTCCCATGTAGAGGACACAGACTGTATAGTACTGGAAATATCAGTGATCAGAGGGACAACCAGGTTGGAATAATGCATTTGTTTTAGTGTGTTTTTGTGGTCTGGATGGCTTTATCTGTGACTTCTAGCCAAAGAGTAGTCTTGTACACTTGTCTGCTAGCCTGAGAAACCTGTTTCTGCTGTCCTACTAGCTGTTTACAGGCTGAGATAAAATTGTTCCTTCATTTTCTCTTTAAGAAACTGAGTATGTCTCAATCTTTGAGTTGCTCACTAAAAGATGTGTTTTCTGAAGCTTTAATGATTCATGTGGCTCTTCCTTAAACTTTTTCTAATTAGTCAACATCCTTTTTGGAGCACTTCCATAGGAATCAGATATAGTATTCCAGTAAGAAGTTGCACAAGTACCAGTTGCAAGTAGCAATATGATTTGCTGGCTTCTACTTAGAATCATATGACTGCAGAGCATGTTAGTAATTTTAGCATGAACTCAACCTTAGCTCCCTGTCCATCATTTTTTCTGTTGTGATCCTAAGTTCTGCTCAGAGGTTTCGGTTATGAAGGACCGAGGAGTGTTTCCAGGTCTGACACCTGTTCAAGGTACATACAAAGTTCCTGCTGAAAGGAGTCCTGGACATAGAGCATCTATTATTCTCCTGTTTCCAGAGAAAGGAGCTTCACCGACTAGAAGGTAGCCATGGGTATTTGGGATTCAAGATAATCAGGGAAATGAGACCACAGGAGGTACTTTCATCCTCATATATCTCAAAGGTGACATTGCCACTGTTCTACCCAAATAGCACCCAAACAGTGCCATAGGTGCACAATTTGCATTCCAGAAGCAATTTTATTTGACCAGAGTACCTTGTACACTGACATTTTTTCTCACATGTCTAGAGACCTCTGTATCACTGAGACCTAAGCACTTAGTAACTTACCACTTTCCCAGACTTTGTGTCATCTTAAGCCTTAAGTGACAGTCATTATTTGTTTTCCCTTCTCCCTGATGATGTGTGTGTTTAACAGTATAGGCCAAACCATTCTTTCAGCATAGACCAGAATCTCACCCTATAGTTCTGTTTTGAAATCTATCATTCCAGTGTTTTCTGCAGGCATCACTTAGCATGGGCTTCTCTGAAGGAGTAAGTGCTTAAAGGTCAGCATGAACTAAAGTTTTGGTACCACAGTTGGAGGCATTCAGATTTAAATGCTCTGGGCTCTACTCTTTGCCTTAGTTTCTTTATCTGAAAGCTCACAAGGTGTTTTTTCCTTTTGTGTCATAGCTTTATGGGTGACAGATAATTTATGACATATATTACCTGATACCGCAGAGGAATTGTGTTGATGTTAGCAGCTGAATGAATTCTAGCCCACAAGAAAAATTAAGGTCAGGCTTCCTTCAAGGGGTATCAAATTGCAGGCATCAGGCAATACTGAAATCATACAGCATCACTTGAAAATGACCTTCTAAAGCAGATGAAATGTTATCTCCAGTGTAAACATGAATCAGCACTGATTAGTAGATCAAACAGAATGACGTGCTCTGCCCACACTTCATGTCAATGAAGAGAAACCATTCCAGCTGGTTGTGTAGCTCATTATCCACGGAGGCCTCAACTCCACTCAACTGGAGTTAGCTCCACATGCACAGCTGGACCTCGCATCTGTTGATACCAAGGAATCAGACTCTCAATAGCATCCAGGTCTGATCAGTCTTCCAGTTGTGTTGCATTCTCATTATAAATGTGTGTCCTTGTCAGAATGGGAGAAATGCCCTTTATAGACAAATCTCAGTGCTCAGTCATTGTGGGAATGCTCAAGTGCACAGAGTAAGGGATTTGTCTGAGACCATTTCTTCACAGTCTTGGATAGGAAACCTGACTTTCTTTGCAAAGAGCATCTCTCAAAACATGCCACTTCTTGGTCACTTATCACTCGTACATGGATTTGTCAAATAACTTAGTTAATGGACTTTGAGTGTTTGTATATTGACCTCTCTCTTTATGTATATGCACGTGTATGTAGGTAGGCATGTGTGTATTTGCTTTTTCTTGTAACTGCAGTAGGTGAAGCAGCTATGAACTCAACACTGCTGAGATGATGCTGTTGTAATGAGCACCACCCAGGGAGTAAATTATTAACAACAAGATGTAATAGGCGTATTCTGTTCCAAAAATATGATTACAGTCTGAGCAGCAGCCCTTCCAGGAACTGTAAATGAGCCAAATTCTGCCCTTAATCACATATTCACAGTCCTTTTTCTTTAGTCAGAGAGCAAGCACCAAAGCTGATGTCTTATGTGCTTGTTTTAGTATGGGAACTTGGCTGGCCACCTTTGATCCACTCTTCTGAAGGGGCTGAAACTTAAAATTAGTTCTCAAGCAGAATTGAAACCTTGCAATATATTTAATAAACATGAGATAAAGGCAGACTCCTTATAATGTCAGCTGTAGCAGCTTCAGAGTTGTACTTGTTAAAGTAACATAAGAGAAGTTGGAATTCAGCTTACAGGACAGCCAATATCAACTAAATGAAGATTCTGGAGCCTAGCAACCTTCACGTGCTGGGAAGGGTATGTCTCCAGATCTTCAGTTTGGTCAGTATTTAGTTTAGCCAAGACCTCATACCTTCCTTGATTTTGTACAGATAGAATCCACCTTGATGCCTGAAACGGTGCTCCAGAATTACAGCTTGTTTGTTGAAGATCACCTTATAAAGATAAAACCCTACTGTCAGCCATAAAGACCTGAGTCCTTGTGAGTAAGATGCTGGGAAATACACTTTTCATCCTAATACAGTGTTAACTCTGGTACCTAAATGCATCAATATGCATTAAGTAATCCACTGCTGTTAAGTTTAGGAGAAACATCTAGTTAATGCATTTAGCCCACAACCTCCAACTGCCTCCCATGCCCCCCGGGGAATCTCTTTTCTAGCTGCCTATCCTACAGCATCCCCACTGACAACTCCTACTCAGCTATGCACTGCCAATAGAAACAGCTGTGACAGTTCCAAACTGAAAATGGGACTTGTGCAAATGAAATTCAGTGTAGCAGTGAAAGAAATAACCGTGGGGTTGCTCCACTAATTTTTCCACCCTTTGGTCCCTGCTCACCCAGATCACGCTGTTGAACTTCCAGTGTGCTGCAATATGCACCAAAACTTGCCTCATCCCATTCCTAATCAGGAAGGATAAATACAGGTGAGAAATGAAGCTGAAGCAAGAGCTGATGGTAGTAGAGAAACCTTCCCATTAACTATAATACACATACCCTTGCCCTGAGTTAAGTTTAAAGGGTTTTGGTTGCTGGTTAGGGCAAAACAAGCCATCTTCTGGAATTAGGCTGATTTCAGCTGAAAGCCTTTCCTTAAAAATAATCTTCCCTTTGGATCTCCAGGACAAGAGGAATAAACAGCCTAAAATCCAAGGCTGAGCTATTGTTTTCCAATCTGTTTTAGCCTTCATCTTGTTGGCAGGCTGCTTTAGAAAAGCAAAAGGTTAATGAGCCAATGTGCAGTGGGATTATTGCAGTAAAGATGACAGTGAACCAGTAATTACTAATTAGATGCAGTTTAACAGGAGGAACAAGTGAAATCTCCTCTTCACCAACTGTCAATAATTAGCAGATTTGGTGAGGTTGAAATGTGTCCACAGTTAAAAGGCTGATTTTTTAATGAAATGGCACTTGACAAAAGAGCTGTATGGAGGTCACAGCCATAGCCCTCAAGACGCTTCCCTATACCATACTTAAGAGGGAAATCAGATGCAAGACAGCAGGGGGTCCCCATGAAATCATTTCTCCCTTGGGATTACATTGCACAGGGGGAGGGGAGCGGGAGGGATTCTCTGCAGTAATTTTGTCCAACTTGGAAGAGAAGCGAAGGAAAGGATTTGCCAGCTGCCATGGGGAAAAATGTTTGAGGAGGAGAGATGTTCTGTGATATTTCTTTGCTTTTGGGTCTGAGTAATGGTTTGATTAGAGTCTTGTAACCTGAGTGAGGTGGACAAAGTCTAACCTTGGGATGGAGGTTGGCTTTGGAAAAGAAGTGGCACAAATCCCTAAGGTCTGGCAGTGATGAGTCTCCCGAAAGACTGCAGAAGATTTGAACTGTGCCCTGAAGCCTTCAGTGCGTTCTGATTTGCTTCATCCTTGACTTCTAAAGTATGAAGTGGTTTATCTGGGGTTCCTCTCCTATGTACTGATCCAGTTTATCTTCTGTCAAAGTAGCTATTGACATAGGCTAGAGTGTCCATTTTCCACATAAACTCAAAAAGGAGAGGTGATCTAAGTGAGCTTCTTTGATGTCCATGAAGCTTTTTACTTGAGCAGAAATCTCCAAGTTTTATGTGATAATGAGTGATTAAATACTGATGTGGTTCACGCAGAGCTGGAGAGAAAAGCTATGGTATTTGGAAATGTGTTGAGTCCTGTTCTGGCCCTTGGATGAAGGTGCTTAGTAAGGTTTGTGTCTGGTGTTCTTCAGTAAAGATGGACCTGTTCCTGTCAGAAGTTGGAGGACAAATGAGTGACTCTTTCCAGAGCATAGTGGTGCACCTGGAAGGGTGAAGTGATGGGACAGGAGGTGATGTTTGGGAAACAGCAGAACAATACTGCCATGACTAACATGAAGGCTGGACAAGGCTGCATAAACTGAAATGTAAGTTGCTACACTTAGAATCACAGGTTGGAAGGCACTTTTAAAATCTTCAAGTCCAACCAGCAACTTAATATGGACAAAACCATCATATCTAGCCAGCTTTTAAATATCTCCAGGGACAGTGATTCTACCATTCCCTGGGCAGACTGTTCCAATATTTGAAAACCTTTTCAATGAAGAAGAATTTCCTGTCTTTCATTTAAAAAAAAAAATAGCCTAAGGAAATAATTTATTATCTCTACCCAACAGGGTTCAAGCACAAGCTTGGACACTGACACATGATATCCAGCCTGGGTAATTGCCTTCATCTTCTCTGGATTGGTTTTGGTACCTAGTTAATGCTGAAGGGTAGTGTTCCCAGGGACTTATCCTGGCAAATCTTGCTCTTTGGGAGAAGAGTTTGACCACACAGAAACAAGCTACACCATCCTTGTTGTCCCAAAAGCCTGAAACTATATCCTCATTCATGTTGTTTCACACAGTTGTAGCACTGTCTGTCCCATTGCAAGTATTGAGGAAGCTGGGGTGCCATAATTTTCCATAGGTTAATTTGATTTGTGACTTATAAGGCTTATTTGACCTGAGTTCTGACACTGGGAGAACCATGGCCTTATGTTACTGGAAAGTCATGTCTTCCTGCACCATGATGGGACTATTCCTCAGCTGAGCAGTGGAACAGAAAGATCACTTTGGCCTTTGCTTTAAATATTTGAGAGTATTGCACTCAAAGCAAAGACTACATCTGTCCTCCTGTACTTCTGATGATACATACCCTTGCTGTTAGCCTGGGTGTAGTCTTAGTCTGGAGACATAAGTGTTTGTCACAAGCTCTTTCTATGGCAAATCATTCCCCACTCCAAATCAAATTCCAGCTTTGACCGTGCATCTTCATGAAGTCACTGAAGCAGCTCAAAGCACTATGAGATGAGATTCTGGTACTCAGTTCTGCTGTCTCAGTAGCTCCTGCAGAAAGATGCTGCAGGACTTTAATCATGCAGCACAATTGTATGTCTCAAGCAGGTGACTGAAGAGTAACTGCAGTCTGCCAAACAGGGAAGCTTTTTGCCTCAGGATAAGCACTGAACTTGAATCCAGCTCTGGGCTAAACAGGTGAATTTTTGGCAAGGTTTCAATCTCCCCTCATTTGAGACAGGAGTGCTTTTACCATTTGCTTCTCTGACATCTCCTTTCTTTCCCTGTTCTCACTATCTCTCCCTGGATGGAGAGCATCAAGCAGAAGAGGAGTGGATGTGCTCTGGGCTTAGCCCCCCTACTTGCCCCCTAGCTCAGGTTTTCTTTCACCTGCACCAGCTGTTGGGGCAGGGTTTGCAGACTTGGTGTGCATTTCCTGTGGAGCCAGACTTCACACACCACTTCCCTCTTGGCCCTGCCCTTTGGCTTTCCCTTTACACCTCCACAGATCTTCCCTCACCCCCCCCTACAGCCTGGCATCTGCAGAACAGCTTTCCTGTCAAAGCAAAAAGGAAAAAGAATAAATATCACAGTAGCTTATTTCCTGTGCTGCAGATTTCCTCAATGACTTTTACTTTCCCTCTAATTGCATTGTACCCTTTAGCATGGAGGAGCCTATGCATTACTGGGAATATTTAGGTGGCTTGAGATGATTTGTCACAGTTGTCCTTAGGCTTGGAGAGAGACATAGCTGGAACTGGAAGGATCTCTACAGAAGATAGTGATGAGATGTTGCCATTAGCTAATTGTCACTAATTGTCAGTATTATTCCTGTGCTCTGTAGATGCTTATGAACTGTTCCCAGCGACCCTGTGGCCTCCTATACAGGTTTTTCTGTCAGTAGAAGCCTGATCTAGTGGAAGGTGACCCTGTCCCTGGCTGAGGATTGGAACTAGATGATCTTTAAAGGTCTTGTCCAGCCCAAACTGTTCTATGATTCTGTTCTCTGATTTGCTTTTGGCTGTGGAGGTCTGTTCCTGTTCCCACCTTCAGTTTCTCTGCCACCTTCTCCAGTACAACATAGATAGCAAAAGCTCTGGGCTTCTTTCTGTATTTGTTTCAGAGCTTGCAATGTCAGAGCACCCTCCATACTATAAACTTCCTAGTCAAAGTGTCAGCAGAGTTTTTTGGGCAGCTCAGGAAACCTTCAAAGCAAGAGCATAGGCAGGCTCACATGCTCTAAACTCCCCTTCTTCAACACACCTTCCAGGTGAATGTGTTCCTAAACATATGAGGACACCTTAGTTTTAGTAGTCCTCTTTACTCTTTAGCCTGAGTTTCTGTACCAACAGCCACAACTTCCTCCTCCCTCAGGGAGGGCTTCAATTCAGTGTTTCGTATTTCTTCCATGAACTTCTAAAAAGCAAACAACCCAAAAGTTCCATATTCTACATGAGTGGGACATTATTTTCCTCCCCAGGTCATGAAACTCCTCAAATTTGCATTATTGTATCACAGCTCCTTATCACTACTGTGTGATGCTCTTTAACATTTTTTTTCTGTGACTGTACCAAGAGAATAGAAAAGATTCTGCCCTCATTCAACTGGATGCAGCAGCAGTTCCAGATGCAAACCCATGGTAATCTCACAGCAGCAGCATCTGCCTTGTCAGAGGGCTACCATCCTTTTCCCAAATTCATTACATACTTCATTTCAATGCTTTTTGTATTCATGTCCTGGCACAACCACAACTCTTCTTGTTGTGGATGTGACCAGGAGAGAAGGAACCAGTTTTGGAAAGCAAAAAAACATTTCTTGATCAGAACATCTCCCCTTACCATGTTTATCCCCTGCCATGTGCTTCTCAAAATCAAGGCATTTCTCATTCCTACTTGATCCCCAGTGGACTGAGGCTGGAACGTCTCAGTCATTTCTTCTGGGAGCAGATGTCCTTTCCAATAGGAAAAGATCTGTTCTTCAGGGGCATAGCTTCACCATTACTCTTTTGCAAGCCCCTAGGAAATACTGGGGTGGTTAAATTTACAGCTGCTCAGCCTGTTAGCACCTCACAGTGTAATTTTTAGGCTCAATGACATCTCTCATCTGGAAAGGTCATGAGTGAGCAGTGCTCTGATTGATTTGTTCTCACGTTCCCTGTTTGAGAGGCTCTGATTTGTGACCAAGCTGGTTTTTGAAGTCTGCTGATGAGACTGTTCCTTTGTTTCATGACCACTGTTTGTGGGAGTCAAAGTTGCTGAAAACTTTACAGGATCTGGCCTTAAAATCATAACCTGGACCAGCAGAGCTTGTTCTTGTCAGGAAGCAGTGGCTTGAACTGAACTGTTATTTGTGGTCATTCGAGGTGTGTGTGGGAGAAAGGACCCTTTTGTACTGCCCAGGGGCTTCAGCAGCATTGTCAGACAGGATCTGGTTTCATGTTTATATCTTTGTCCCTGGGATACAGGTTCAAGTATGTAAACTATCTATCCTGCAAGCACAGGCTCCTGCAGGTGTGTGGATGCTAGTGGGCATAAGAAAACATTCCTGACATCACCTCTTTTGAGGAGTCTTCACCTCCTGATGGCTATAAGCCATTAGGAGTCAAAAGAAAAAGCTGACATCCGACAACTCCGGATAAACAGCTAAACGTTAACCCTTAAAATGGCTCGGAAAACATACTTAAAAGGCACTTTGTGGAAAGAAGCCATTTTTTTCCAGGCTTCTTAATTGGTGTCTTTCTTCAGGACACCTTTCAGCAGCACCTACTGTAAACAGAGCTGCTCCTCCTGAAGCACTTCCCCCAAGGATTCCTGCTCTGCTCTTCTCTGAGCCTGTAGAGGCTGATGGACCTTGTCTTCTTCTGCCCTGTGCTGTCCTCCTTTGAGTCTTTTTTTTGCCATTCTTGGCCTGCGAGCCAAGATCTTTGTTTCTGACAGTTCACTCTGAATACTCAGTCCCCTTTCCTAGTTATTATCAGCCTCTGTATTTGGTGCTCTTGGCTGGTTTAACCCTCTCCGGGTTGTGTTGGATATTTCCTTTTCTGCATGCTCAGTTGTTTTAGCTCATTTGAAGCAACCAGACCTCAGACTACTCCAAGTGAAACATTAAGAGCAAAGGAAAGTGGCCAGTTGTCCAGACTTGCCAGCTGTAAGCATGATTACTTGCTGCAGAGAATGCCTTATTAATCACAATTCCTAGACACATATATAATTACCTAGTTGTTTTTAAAATTGTTTGAATCTAGAGCCCTGTTTCTAGGGAGTCTGTTGGACCTTCAGGAGAGGGAAATGTGATGGAAGGTGAGATCCTGCAGAAGTTGCTTATTGTCTTTAAAGCAACAAGGAAATCCCTAAATCCTGCAGTACTTATCATGCTTTTCCTTCTCAATAGCTAGAGAATAGCACCAGATGCTCTGTTCCTCCACAGAACTGGTGGAGGGATTCTTAACAAAATGGACATTGTTGTTCATTTTTGTCAAAGGCAAAGCTTGCCACATTCATAATGCCCACGTTCAAAAGTAGGATTTTTTTTTTCTTTGAAAGGGGAAGACTTTGTGGAAGCTTTTCATTCCATCAAGGAACAATGAGCCTGAACTCTGCTTTTTTTTTGTATTCTCAAGATTATATTTTAGGTGGGCAGGTGACTCTTCCATCCATAGGTTGTCTTGAATTTTCCCCAGCACAGTCTACATCAGGTAACACTAGGCTTCTTCTTTGAGGGCAGGAAGAAGCTTCTTCTGCCCAACATGCTATAGACTGACTGGCTTATGCAATTTTGTGAGAAAGTCCTCTCCAGAAGAAGTATCCTTGCCTCATGAGCCTAGGTGACCTGAGGGCAGAACATGTGTTTCTGCTGTGGTACCAGCCTCCTTTCTGGATCTCTCATAGAAGTTTAGTGTGGCAAATGAGGAATTTACATCCTGAGCACTTCTCTTCAATGATTGACCTTCTTCAGAGTAAAAGAGAAAAGGCATCTTAGTGCCTGCAAAGGCCTTTAGTGGCTTTCTGAAGTCATGCTGAAGTCTTAGATTCTCTCCATCACAATGTCATTTCAGTTCTTTGTTCAGTCTCATTTCTGAACATTTCTCTGTATGGGTGATGAGTTTGTATTACTTGTCTTTCCCCTTAATCTCTTGTGAAGCCATATTCACTGGAGATGCAGGCTGATACCTCCCAGACAGTAGCGACTGAGTGAAAGGAGGGAATGCCCTTTGCCTTCTTGGATTGCCAGAGACAATTGGAAATGTATCTTTTCCATGGAAGACACGAATAAAGAAATATATGGTTTCAAAGCTTTTATGTGGCTTCAGTTGTTTCTTTAAACACTTGAGGTTTCTGGTGCTGTGGGCAATCCTCTTCTTTCCCAGAAGACTCAAACCTACAACTCTGTGATGACTTTAAAACAATGTCATGCAGAGAGTTGACTTTTCAATATGTTTATAAAGCTGAAAGACTTGAGATGGTCTGAGAGCAAATGGACCCCAGTGTTCACCAAATCCAGCTCAGTTTTGTGCACTCACTAGAAGAAAGATATTGAGGTGCTGGAATGTGTTCAGAGAAAGGCAACAAAGCTGGTGAGGAGTCTAGAGCACAAGAGTTGCTGAGGAAGCTGGAGTTGTTTAATCTGGCAAAAAGGAAGACCTTATTTCTCTCTCCAGCTACCTGGAAAGAGGTTGTAGGTGAGTGGAAATTTAGTCTCTTCTCCAAAGTAACAAGCCACAAGTCAAGAGGAAAATGGACTCAAGTTGCTTCAGGGGAGGTTTAGGATGGATAGAAGGAAAAATTTCTTTATGGAAAGGATTGTCAAACACTGGAAGGGGTTGAATCACCATAGAATCAGGTTTCCCAGAAAGGTTGTGCATGCCCCCTCCCTGGAAGTGTTTAAGGCCTGATTGGATGAGGTGTTAAGCAATCTGGTCTAGTGGGAGGTTGGAACTAGATGATCTTTAAGATCCCTTCCAACCAAGGGAAGCTCTTTGCTGTTGGGGCAGTTGTACTCTGCTCCAGCCTGGTTAGGCAGTAACCTAAAATGTGTTTTCCTTCTTCCTGGCTGATCAAAATGTTGGGGGCATTTATTATTTATCTTTTATTATTTTTCTTTAGAGAAGCTGTGATACACTGATTGTGACTGCTGTACAACGCTCAGTGAAGTTTCTGTCCTTTAACCAGCTCATAAATCCTGAACACTCTTCTGCTCTGCTTTGGGGCAGAGTCACCTAATCCTGTTTAAGCTGAGGGCAGTAACATCTTAAACCTTGTAGCTGTCTCAAAAGCAATTACACATCTCTATCTGAACATGTGTTGAGCACAAGGAATATTCCTACTCATCTCGATACAGAAACCTCATGGCACCCAAGGTGCTACTGACACTTTGCATTTCATGCTTTGCTAAAAGCAGTGACGTTTTCAGGGGACGGTTCAGAGGTGTCAGCAGATGTGATAGAGTGTGAATAGCTTGTAGCAATAACACCATCACTGACATACTTTATATCTAACAGATGTCATAGCAGGGTATGTGTGATGCCACATTCAGACCCTTTCCAGCCTGACTTGAGACGAACCTCTGTTCTCTGCCCTGTCCTACAAACAGCTGGAGGTGGATGCTGGTGGTCAAAGCATTCACACCAAAACCCAGAAAAATCTGAACCCTCAAGAGATGGAGTACCCAAATATACCAAGTTTCCTCCCTGTTATTATTTCAAGAAAAAGAGAGAAATTGCAGATAAAATTAATTTGAAACAAGAGCCAATTCTAGGTATGTCTAACCAGAGGTTAGATAGCAGCACTGAGATACTTCTTCAGAGTAAGCCTGCTTCACTGTCTGCAGAGAAATGACAGATCCCTAAAAAGTTACTGTTTAGAAACAGGGTTCTGAACCCATTTCATGGGCCCAGAAAACTACTACATTGCCAGGATTTGACAGGTTACCCACCTGCTAGACACATGGCAATAGTTCCAGATTTGCAGTGAAACAAGGAACTTCAGAGATTGCCCAGATCACCTGATAGTGACATTTCCTTGTTTTAAAGATCACCTGAACTCCATGCAAATCCACTTATGTGGTGGTGAAGTAGTAGTAGTATAAACCAAATGGTCTCCTGAGCAAGAGAGGAAGCTTTTACTCCACAAGTGTCCCTGTTCAGTGCATTAGCAGTCATCGTATCCATGACATTATATCCCATGTTTTCTTGGTATAAGGAAGGTGACAAATTTTCACTGTTTTCCTAAACAGATGTGTTGAGAGCAGCAGAGAGGTTTAATCTATTTATTTGTGGAGTGGCTCCCAGCCCTCAGTGTCTTCTCCTTCCAAAATCTCTACCTTCTCAGAACATCTTCTGATGGTCTTTTCACTGCCTTGTACCACGTTGTCACATGACAGGGACTGTGTGGACCTGCCATGTGGATGTGAAGCCTTTGTGGTGCTCTGTGGTACAGGGGCTCTGCCCAACTGGCCAGTCTGCTTTCTCAACACAATCCCATCTGGAAAAGCATGTCTACCCTCTTCCTTGCAGCATGTTGTCCTAGGGAACATCACGTTTGCTCTTAGGTAATGTCAGTCCCCAGGTGCATACCTTGTCTTGTTAGACAAAAGGCAGATGATCAAAGCAGGGGTGGTGAGAATGGAGGCTCTTGCTGGGGCAGCACTCAGTGCTTCTGTCAGGTGCTCAGTTCTCCAGATCCCTCTGTTTTGGGAGTGTCCAGCCCTCCCTCCCTACACTGACCCCTGAAGTCTGCACTTCATTGGGAAGGTGGATGATATTGAACACTTCAGTGGCCTCCTGCCAATCCATGAGGCTCTTGCATGCTAGCTGAGGCTGAATTCAGGCACCTTAGCACAAGCCAGTGGCTTCCCAGGCTTTAGCCAGCACTGAGGGTGGAAACAGAATTGTGTTCCCATGTCTTTTGAGGAAAGCATTTTGATTAGATATGGTGTTTTTCCTTGTGAAAACCGAATGTTGCTTTAAAAGAGTGAGGTCTAAAAGACTTGAGAGAAATGTAAAATGAGGAGAACCACACCAATCAACTCTTAAGTTCAAATTTATTATTAATTTGAAGGAAAATATAACAAAATTAATTTCAAAATAGTTTCTCTCTGGCTTTGTGGTTTAGCCAGGAAACTGAATATCTTTTGGCAAGTTATTTGTTACCATGTGCACTGATCATGAAACCATCTCTCAACCAGTGTGTCTAGTTTTGGGGAAAATACTTTCATAAGTATGTATAAAAACTAAGAAGTGGTTAGAACAGAGCTTTTCACCCCACTGTTTCAAACAATAATCTGACTAGAAGAGAAACAAAAGGAGTTTTGTCTATAAATTTTGGCAAAGGTGATTTAAAATAATCTTTAAGTACTTTTGCAGGAATAAAATATCAAGTAGGGTAAAGCTCCTTGGTGCAGCAGGTAGACAAATGCAAAGCTGAAGTGTGAATTTAGACAAATGCAAACTGTGTGGATGGCTGATGCTCTCTATAGCNTTTCATAAGTATGTAAAAAAACTAAGGGGAAGTGTGAATTTAGACAAATGGATGGCTGATGCTCTCTATAGCAGGATACTGAGAGGTCTTGAACTACACTGTTGCTTGGACTCCTTAACCAGTGGCTGGATATCTTTTGTGATTTAATCAAAAGGAGTTTGAGATGGGAGATTCCGCCAGTTCTCTCACCTGTCAGGTCACCTTTGGTTGATGGTAGGTCTGTAGCATTTCCAAGAGACACCTGTTAAGCAAACACCCATTTCCTCATCTTGTTTCTTAGTGAGTGGATCCATGGAGAGCGCTTTCATTTGTTAATATCTGGGAAAAGCTTTGGAAAGTTTATCTGAACAGAGAAGGAAAAAAATGTTGCTGTCCTTAAGTCATTTAGCGTACATTTTCCAATTTTGGAAAGCCTTATAAAATTAATCATGGGTTCAGATTTGAGTTTTTGGCCCCATCAGTATTCTTTCAGCTACTGTCAATTAAAAGAAGAAAAGAACTGAAATATCTGAAAGACATTTAGGCAGTCTTACTGCAGGAAGAAATCCATTGAAAACCCAATCAAGTTGGGGTTTGATTCCAAGTAGGCATGTTAAACAAAATTTTATGAGGTTCTGCTTCTTAGTAGAGTTGCATTTGGTGACCACAGGTTGAAGGTGAAAGGAAGCCTTAGTAAACCTGTAGGGATGTTTTCACACTATGGTTGCACCAAGCCACAAGCAGAGGTGCCTGATAACCATGGTTTGGACCAGCAGGTCAAGAGAGGTGATTTTACCCCTCTACTCGGCACTGGTGAGACCCCACCTGGAGTATTGCGTCCAGTTCTGGAGCCCTCAACACAGGAAGGACATTGAGCT
>VZTY01006933.1:42939-53925 GCA_013400935.1 Turnix velox
AGGTGTCCCTGCCTATGGCAGGGGGGTTGGAACTCGATGATCTTTAAGATCCCGTCCAACCCAAACTATTCTATGATTCTATGATGAGAAGCAGCTCATCTAACCAAGGAAAAGCATAATCTTCTTAAGTGAGAACAGCAAGACAAGAGCTGAGTCTATCAGTGGTGCTGAATGTGCCCCAGTTCCCTGTCTAGCTGTTCTCAGAGCCCACCACCATGGAAGTAGCAGTTGCTGGTTCTTCACTGTACTTCATAGTGTCATTTATTAACCTTGCTGCATTTCACTGAGCTTCACTAGGGCTTGGTTAGGTTGGCATTACCCTTGGCCATTGCCCTGATGTCTGATAGCCCAGGATGAGATGGGCAGAGAGCTGCTGGAAGGTGCTAGGAGCGTCATCCTGGGCTCCAAACCAGGGCCACCACAGAGCCATCTCACTGGCACTGCTAATGCATCAGCAGAAGACACAGTGACCAGCCTAATCCTCCCTTCCCCCCACCTCCCAGCACAGCATCCATCAGTCTGTATGACCCTCCCCCTACCAAAGTTGGCTGCTTTTTTTCCTTCTTCTTCCCCCTCCCTCCCTTTTTTTTTTTTTTTGGCTGAGTGATGAGCTGTATGCCAAATCCATCTGCTCCTGTCTCCCCTAGCTGCCTTCCTTATCATTACAGGATCCCTGGCAGCGAGCCTAGACCTATCTCCCTCCCTGCACTCTTAGGAGCACATTCCTTTCTACACCTTTTCCCGAGCTGGGATAGAAATGAGTATCGACCCCAAACAAAAAGCATCTGCTTTCTGCCTGCTTCTGCCTCACCGGACGTGCCTGTGCGCTACACTCGTGTCAGCAGCGAATGCAAAACACACACAACCCCCCACCTCGCCGCCCCGCATCCAACATGGGCTGACGAAACTTTGGGCGCCGGGAGCCTGCCTCACACCCTCTCCCTCTCCGTCTCCGCAGCACCAGCTGTGACCACCGCACCATTTGTTCCTCCAGCCCACGCCAGCACTCGGAGCCAGTTCTTTATCACCCCAATTAGCCTTGTCTGTGCTGATGGGAGGAGAGAGGCTTCCACTGCAAGGCAGAGATGGGGGAAAAAGAGCTGGCGTGCGGTGGGCACTACGAGAGAGGCGATTCCCTGTATGGTGGCTTTGTTCCCTGGGAGGATTGATATCACTGGGTCAGGAACACTGCTAAAAAGCCAGCACTGTCATCCTGTCTGCATTACCTGGGTGATACTGATTTATAAACAGTTGCTTGAATAAGGTCAGGGGACAGGACTTCTTTTTTCCCTTTTTTCTTCATGCACTTGGCTATAGCTTCCTCAGGCTGCACCTGCTCCCAGGTGTTGCAGTGGACAGTGGCTGGTGTTGGTTGTTTTTCTGGATGAGTTTAGAGATGCACCTTGGCTGTGTCCCCAGCAAACGTTTGGATTCCTGCATCTTTAGCAAAGGCTGCAGTAGCCTCACAGGGGTGAAGCAATTCCTTCTTCTCCTTATGCCTTGGTATAGTGTATATAGTGGTCATACCTGGGATGGGATGATCCCTCATGCAGTTTTGCACTGATGTCCATGCAACCATCATCCTGAAAGCCTGAGGATTTTTTTCTCCCTTGTAGCACTCTCTGGAGGTGGTGTTTTCATGTTGTGTCTGTCTTGGCCTTCCACTGGATTCATTGTTGAGGATATTTGTCTGGTAGGCACCTCAGCACTGTCATCCCAGAGCCAGAAAGGGGATCCACCCTTTGCCTCAGCAGATCTACCTTATCAGAAGGAAGAGAATAGACACAATTCAAACCAAATTCTAGTTTGAAAAGATGAAGCCACCCCATATGGAGTTGAACAGGTTCCATCAGTGTAGTCCCAACAGGGTAGAACTTGATCCCTCATGACAGGCATTCCCTGTTAGAGGGGTTGCCAGCATGGCCATGACCAAGAAGGGTCTTCCTGGAAGCTGAGACATAAGCAACTTGACTAGAAACTGTGGTCTCCTGATCCATTTCATAATTCCATGTCTAGTGGAAGGTTGTCCAGGCTAGTCCATGTTGCTGAACAGCTAAAGTAGCAGCAGTCTACACCAAAATAGGTGAAATTATGCTTTCCAACCAAAATCTCTAAGTGATTCAAAGACTGAACTGGTACACAACAAGGTTGTGTCTTAATGTTGTCTTAATATCCATAACCTACCATTTCTCCTTGTTCTTCAGTGTTTGATTTCTCAGTGGAAGGAACATGATGATCTTCTGAATGGCTTTGCCAGTATTGCTGTGGAGTATGTTCCTCCTGTACCTGTGTCCTTGGTGTAGATGCTCCCCTTGTAGGTCCTGAGGCTCTAGAGAAGTTTGCAGTAGCTGCTTTACTCATCTCAACCAGAAGAGAATGTTCACAGATTGCTCCAGTTCAACCAGTCACTCTCCAGCTAATTTATTTCACATCTTCCCAGGCTTTAGAAAGGGATTTAAGTGAGCTCAGTAATACATAACTCCAAGCCAATGCCTGTGACTGATTTTTATGTTTTTTCAAGATCTTCAAAGGAGTCCCTGACCACGTATCCATCTAGCACTGGGCACTCATCCCCTTGTCTTTCTTTTTACACACCCCAATCTGTCTTTGAACTGTCACAGCTCAATCCTGTCCATCGTAAAGCCATCCCAACAGCCTTGTGTACAGCCTTGCCATGAATGAGTAGTTCTGCCATACAGAAAAAGGGGGCTGTTCCCCTTCTGGACCCATGGGAAGGAAGCCAAAAGAATCTGCAGGCGGTTATTTCATCCGTCTCCCTCCGTCAAGGCACTCAATTCCACTTAAACTATATGTGATGGGTTTAATCTAATTTGTGCTGAAAACCTCCCACCACAGAGACACTGCACCTTCCCCAAGCATTTGGTTGCAATGCTTTGCTCCTTCCCACTGGGATACTCTTCCTGCTGTTCAGTTTGGATCATAGAATCATAGAATAGTTTGGGTTGGAAGGGACCTTAAAGATCATTGAGTTTCAACCCCCCTGCCATAGGCAGGGACACCTCCCATTAGATCAGGCTGCCCAGTGCCTTGTCCAGCCAGGATCTTACTCAGTGTTTTTTGAATTGTCCCAAGAGAGCTTGAACACCACATTGTTTCTTTCCTCTGTGCCATAGACCTAGTACCTACCACAGAGACTTCTTTGAACTTCTCTCTTCTAGACTCTGCACATCCAAATGCAGCATTTCCTTGTAGATCTTGCTTTCAGACCACAAATTTGGGGTCTACCAAGGCAGATGTGGCATTACTTGAACCTGCCACTCCTCCCCCTGTAAGAGAGGAAGGGGCTGTTGGTGGCTCTCCATTAGCTTTCTGTGGAAACATCCCACTAGTGGGTTGGAATTTGCTCTGTCCAAGCTGTCCCCATAGATGCATGAAGCATCCATTCTGACACCAGCATAGATGGTCAGGATTGAACAACACAATTCCCACTCATTTTGAAGCCATTTCACCCCCTGATATTTTCATACCAGTGGGTGAAAACACCCAGCCCCAGTGCCTCTGAGCTTTTCCTTCCATCTCTGGAAGAAAAACAAGAAAACAATGGGAAGAAAAGCTGTGTCAGAGCCAGGCAGATCAGAGTTAATCCTCCCTCAAAATGGATCCCGTCAGTGTCGGAATCGCCTCTCCTGCACCTTTGCTGGGTGCTCTCCCCAGCACAATGCTTCACTTTGTGTTTCAGCACAGAAAGAAATGGTGAAGTTGCTAATAATGGCACTAAAAGAAAATATGCTACATCTGTTATGGATAGCAGTACAAAATTAGCTGATCACACCTCTGACACCCAAGATGTCTTCACTTAAAATACTCGTTGGCTTACTTTACATAATTTGCTGATTATATTTAAAAGAAATACAATTTTGCAATTACTGTTCTTTCTGGTGTGCTATCTATGCATCATTTTCTTTTTATGTTTATATATTTCTCCTTCATTAGTGCAGTCTGAAGGGTGATTAGATCCCTTCAAACATTTTACAGAGGTTAAACGTTGATTAAGATTTAATTATTACTGTAAATAGCTTGGAATGACATATGGTGCAAAAACCTGACATATGTGCATTTGAATAAATGAAGTGCTATTTCCCATGATGCTTCAGTAGCTGTTTAACAGCTTTGCTGAAGGGTTATGTTGCACCTCATGTTAAGATTGCTTTGATGTTATATTTTGTTGGGTTTTTGCAGCTGAAAGCTAAGAACAGTTTTTCCAGTTTTTAAAAACATTGAATATTTTAAATACCTAAATTGTTTTGCACAAATTTTTGCTAATTTGTCTAACTAGGTTAAACATTTTCAAAAGCATTTAGATTTTAACGTGGGTTCCTAGCATTGTGTCAGCAACAGCATCAATTCAATGTATAGTATTTCTAAAAGTCTGATCTTGCAAGGTGCCCTGTCCCGGTTGGGAGTGTGATCTCTGCTTGCTATGGGGACCAGGAGCACTGTGGATCCCTCCTGGGAATGCAAAGGTTCAGAGCAATTTCAGTCCAAGGGAAAGCTTTGTGAGAAGCCATTGAAAGCAAAAAAAAATTAGAAAAGGGCTGGAGATTTTCTAGAGGTGGAGAAAGAAGTAGGCAGATTTTATTTGTGATCCATCCTGGTTGTAGCATACGGAGCCCTGGTCCTGGAGATGAATGAGCATGTGCTGTCCTCTTGTGTCACCAGGCAGCCTGTGGCTTTGCTGGACCCTTGTGAGTGCAAATCACAGCTTCAGGGACTGGATTCTTTCTAACACTATGTGGGGGAACCTTGGCTTTGGGGAAAGGAAGGCATATCTCCAGGAAAATGGTGGATGGGATCTGTTTGATTCTTAGATACAGCTTGTAATTCATTGAATATTTCAAGGCAGAAAGCGTACATCGTTTCATGCAGTAGAAATCAATCCAATCAAAGATGTTTTGAGAATTGAGCAGAGTAAAGCACATTAAAATAACATGGAAAAGGTTTGATTGACATTGTGTTATTTACATATGATGCTTCTCCACATTAATTTATTGATTTATTGAGCTCCTGCTGTAGCACAACAATGCAGTATTAATTCTGATCTTGCCTCCTCTTTGACTTCACAGATTGAGACATCTCGGCTGGAGCCAGAAATTGCAATGGCCACCACCAGTAAGACTGTAGTCTACAATAAAGGATTGTAAGTGGAAGCAGTCCATCTCAGCCCAGGAGATTTGGGAAAGGAAAGGGAGAACCTTGAGAACCCAACTGGGAAAAAGAAAACAACAGGAGAAAACATATAATAGAGCTCAGCGATAGTAACGTATTACTGCTCCTGGTGAACTGGGAGTAAATTAACACTTGTGGAGAACTGACACCTCACACCAGTCAGAAAGATTAATATTTAAAGTTTTACATTAGCAACAGGAGCAGCAACAACAACAAAAAAATTTACATTCAAACATTTTAGACAACTAGCTAAAGAAGAATCTCAGAACTTAATAGCACTGCATGGAGGGATGTTTAACAGCGTGTTTACATGGTTATACCTAACTACATGAAAGTAGGCTTCACTGAACAAGTTTTCTTTTCAATGTGAATTAAATCTCAGCACTGATACTGCACAAAAGTCATTCTGTAGAGATCAACAGGTGCATGAATGTGAAGCGTGTGATAGGGTGTTTGATAAGTGTCCTGTATCAATTTCATGTCAACCTTTCCCCAGCAATCATGCGCCTTCCATGGTCGGGTGTGCAGCACTCCATCCCTCCCTCCTGCTTCTGTGGACTGCCCCAGGCTGTCCTGCCATTCATTGCACTTGCAAGACTTTGTGGCCCAGGAGCCTACTCCATCCATATCTGCAAGGGCTTTCACCCTGGGTCTGAGATACTAGAAAGCCAACATGCCCACACATTCAATAGGAAGGGACTGATTTATCTGCTCTCTTCCTTTGGACAGGGAAAGACACAGGGGATGAGTATTTGTCCCACTTAACATAGATTATCTAAAATTAAAGCCTAAGAGCAATCCAAACTATTTGGCTAAGCCACACTTTGCTAAGTTGTTTGAGGACATAAATATGCTTTAACTGTTCTCCAGCCCTGAAGAGGTCAGGCAGTTTGATTCGATGACTGTTATAGGTCACTTCCAACTGGAACTCAATTCTCCTCTTCCTCCTCCTTCTCCTCTTCTCAATTTCTGGTCTGTCAGACAACACAGCCAAACCATGACAGTGGATGTCACAGTTTCAACTGGTAGTAATGCCAAGCTTTGTGAGACTGCAGCCTCAGAGAGTTGAACTGCCCTCTGAAGATGGCTGTCTGTCTAACTGTCTCTTGAACTACTTCGCTTAAGGGTTCTTACAGTGAGGTGCTGTAAGTCCTCCCAGCAGTGCACCCATTCCCTCACATGAGTTTGGGGGTATATTTTGGCTTTCTGTTGTCTTATACCCAAGGATTAAACTCCAAGTGACTCCCTGGGGACCAGAGAAATTAATGCAGGTTTTGAATGTGAGATTTGCCTCTGGGATCATTGTAGGGATGGAGCTGTGGTGTTGATGGATGCAGCCAAATACACAGGCTGTCATCCTTCAAATGCCAATTTGTTGGGGGATTGGGGAAAGTGGGGGGAGGAGGGGAAACCAAATCACCACTGACATAGAATGTATTTAAAGAATCTATTGCAATGCTTGAAATCAGGAGACCTGAGCACCGCCATGTGATCCTCTATTGTTGGCTGTTCTCACTCCTCACTGGAATCAGATCAGTAGGAACTGGAGTCACATAATGGTCAGGACAGCTCAGAAAGACTGACTCTGGCCCATGCTAGTGTAAATCAAGAATAATTCTATGAAACAAATTGGTTCTGTGGATTTGCACACCAGCATGCAGGGAGAAGAGGCCAGCTCAGGGCTCTCTGTAACTTGTGTCCTGGTCCCTGATGCTGTTGGTATCACAGAGTGGGTCCAGTTATGCTCAGGAAGTCGTTCTGGATTTACACCAGGGTAAGGGACAACTGAATTTGCCCCGGTATCATTCCTCTAATGCACTAGATGAGGTGAATGTACACTGTGGAGGAAGTGAGCTCACCCCATCCGCCCCAAGAGGTCTTTGAAGAAACTGCAGGCAGGTTGCATCTGTTCTATGGACCTTTTCGTGGTCATCTGTTTAATGGGCAGCAGAGCACTGAAATCAGGCCCCGTTTTTTACCCTGGGTGGGGGGAGTAACTCCCTGCGGCAGAGGAACTGGTCTGAACTGTGTGCCTAAAAAGGACCTTTTCCATTGCTGTGGGGTGTAGGAGGAGGCAAGGACTGGAGGCAAGGCTGGGAGTACAGGTACCCCCTTTGCACACACATCTACATGTGCATGCAACAGGGAAAAAGCTACTCTGAGCCTAAAACTTCAATTTATGGCTCCACTGAGCCCACAGAAGGTAGGAGTCAAGCCACATTGTATGGCACAGAGGCACAACTTGCTGCCTTCCCCCTCCTAAATGGAAATGTGGAGCTGAGACAGAAACAGCCTCTTGTGTTGACAAGGGAGAAGCCTCCTGGCTCCCATGTCTGTCTGGGTGGATTGTTTCCCCTTTCCTGGTGGGTTTTGTCACTGACTGAACCATTCTGCTGCAAAACTTGTTCATCCTAGGGGGGTATTTTGGTAGTTTTAGAGAGATGTTGCAAGGAGGGAGATGGTGGTTTTACCTTGTGATCTCTGATCAAAGATTTCAGTGGCTATGAGCTCCAACTGCCTGCCAGGCCCACAGATGAAGCAAGAAATTTAAAGCAGAAGAGAGGAGCTGGGATTCTTTTTGCTCTGTTTTTTTAGGGCAGATGCAAGGAGAAGCATAAATTGAGAAAATTTTGCCTTGGGAAAGAATCCTTTCCTAGTTTCCTCCACAATGGGAAGCAAGCATGGATGCTTTCCCTACACACACATCACCTGTAGAGTTTTGGCTGTGCAGGTCATCTTAATCCAGAGATGCTCAGTAAGAACTGCATGGGTGTGGAGGAGAATAGGGCTGAGGTGGCTCCTGTGAATCACCAGGGCATGATCCTGCTCGAGCTGGTGAGGACCAGCTTGAGAGATGTCAGGAGAGCTGCACTGTGAGATTATGGCTCAGCTCAACAGCAGCTGCACAGTTGAACAAGTGACAATCAAACAGTCTAAATGAGTCTGGATTTATCATCTTCCCATATAAACCCCATCAAACTTGTTTCTCTTTATGTGTCATGAAAATGGGTCTCAGTCAACTCGGCAGAGTTTGTGCTGAGAAATAAATACATCCCAGGATCCTGAGTCAGACTTTCACCGGTGTTTATCTCTTAAGAGCCAATCACAGACCCTGGCAGGTTGGAGACAACATTTCCTTTCAAATTTTGTTCAAATGCGACTCAAAATGTTGCACTTGGAAGGTGCTCCTGCTTAGAGCTGGGAATGGAGAGCCACCTCCTTGTGGAGTACAATTCCCTTTTCTAACCTTTTCTTAAAGCATCTGCAGGTCTTGCACTGAAAGATGGTGCTTGCAGCAGAGGTGCCCAAGAGAGTGGAGACCCAAGGATTTGACTGTAGATTCCCAAAAACCACATGCATCCCCTTCATCCAGACAGTCAGGATAGAATCATAGAATCATAGAATAGTTTGGGTTGGAAGGGACATTAAAGATCATCGAGTTCCAACCCCCCTGCCATAGGCAGGGACACCTCCCACTAGACCAGGCTGCCCAGTGCCCTGTCCAGCCTGGTCTTGAACACCTCCAGAGAGGGGGCATCCACAACCTCCCTGGGCAACCTGTTCCAGTGTCCCACCACCCTCACTGTAAAGAATTTCATCCTTATGTCTAGTCTAAATCTATCCCCCTCTAATTTATATTCATTGTTTCTAGTCTTCCCATCCGATATTATGTTAAAAATTCCTTCCCCTGCCTTTCTGTAGGACCCCCTCAGGTACTGATAAGTTACTATGAGGTCCCCTCTGAGCCTTCTCTTCTCCAGGCTGAACAACCCCAACTCCTTCAGCCTGTCCTCATAGGGCAGTTGCTCCAGCCCTTTGATCATCTTTGTGGCCCTTCTTTGGACCCTCCCCAATAGCTCAATGTCCTTCCTGTGTTGAGGGCTCCAGAACTGGACGCAGTACTCCAGGTGGGGTCTCACCAGTGCCGAGTAGACCCATTTCTGTTTCCCTTCCCCTCACTGTGCCCCAGCTTCCCTCCTGGATGATGGGCAGGACCAGGAGCATGCATGAGGACCAAGTTTTGGTGGTCCCCTGGTCCCTTTATTGTGGTGCTGAAGCCTGCTCATGCAGTTCAGGTTTTGAGCCACTACTACCCTAATATGGAGAGCACAAACCTGACCCTTATGGATGTTAAAAGGCCATTTCACTCCCAGGCAGATCAACACAGGGATCCCTCACACAGTCATTCTACCACCAGCTCAGTCTGGTTGCTGTCATCCATGGTGGGGCTGCCACTGAGGACCAAAATACCACTTTCAACGCTTCCCACAGCAGTGGAAATAAAAAGCATGAAACTGGGAAAGCAGTAGCACATTAGTACTGTTTATTAGGACAGCAAATTGTGCCAGAAAAGACTACACACAACAGCTAATGATAAAATTAAGCACATTCACTTAATAGCTAATTAATCTCTTCGACTTCCCTAATATATAAAAAGGAGCCTTTGGTTTGTGAGAACAACCCTATCATTTGCATTTCTTCTTTCCTATAATTGGGGAAGTGGAAGAAACGAGGAGTGCAAAAACCCACCACACACATCAAGTTGTTCACCTCAGCAGATAATAATAATGAGATGATCATCTCGTGTAGTATTTAATTAGAAATGTTGCAGTTAATTGATTTCTTGGATATGTTAATTAAGAAATAATGAGGACCAGGTTGCAGCAAAAGGTGCCAGCAAGAAGTTTTGAGTCCCTCCTGAAAGATGTTTCTCTTGGCTGCTCCTCGAGCTGGCCAGGAGACAAATAGGGGACAAGTCCAAGAGTGTGTCACCCATGTCCTGAACCCACCCTTAAACTTGGGGGCTCAGCTCCTTCCATTTCCTCTTGTTGCTCATTCTTCTGCTCTGCAACCCTGCCTGTGGCCAGGATAGGCAGCAGGTATCCCTGTTCACTGCCCATGCCCAGTGCAGGATGGCCTCACCCTGCCACCCTGGGACAAGCCATGCTGTTAGATCTCAATGCCACCAGAGATGTAGGTGTCCCTTCCACTTCAGCTGGTTCCTCTTGAAAGGCTGTGTTGGAGATGAGCCTGGTGTGCCTTTCAGCCACATGTGGAGAGCACAGATGCTGCTGCTATGTTGTGGAGAGACCCTGACAGCCTTTGAGCACAGCTTTTTAAGGTAAAAATAAGCTCACTTAAGAAGCTGGCCTGGTGTTGGGTGGGCAGATGGTGGAAGCTTAAAATTATCCTTGTGGTGGTGGATACCCAGCCACAGGTATCTCTCCACGTTGCTTTAGGAATCGTTAGTTAGTTTTTGGCTTTTTTTTTTTTTTTTTTCCCTCGTTTTGTTTTTCTATGGCTTATTTTGCACCCGGCATCTTTGGCTGCCCGTTTTCATGCAGTCACCCTCCGGCACCTGATCTGAATGCACCTTATAACCGCGTTAACGGCAAGTCCCCTGGGATTTGGTGGGGGGGAGTCGCCTGCCAGCACCGGCACGTCTTCCAGCGCTCCCTCTGCCGGACCTCCGCCACCCCGGGGCTCCCGCCGCACGCACCTTCTCTTTTTAATCTTCCCGATAGAGTTACCGACCGCGACACTTTGTGTAACACTGTAAGGAATAAAAGAGTTTAAAGACTTGACGGTGTGGTCCAGCCTCTGTGAGGCCATTTCGGGAGAAGGATGATGGGGTTGGGTTTGAAGGTCTAACCTGAAAAGTTTCCTGTGGGCTGGTTTTATAGGGGAGAAGCTGCCAAGGGATCGAGCTTTTCGAGGTGTGGGGAGGGGGCTTTCCCAACAGCAGGAATGATTTTATTTTTGTGTGTGCATAATATATATCATAATCTCATATATATA
>VZTY01006934.1:0-97085 GCA_013400935.1 Turnix velox
AGGTGCTCCAGTCCTATGATCATCCCTCCTCTGGACTTGGTTCAACAGCTCAATTTCCTTCTGAGCAGCTTGATCTAGTGGGAGGTGTCCCTGCCTGTGGCAGGGGGGCTGGAACTTGATGATCTTTAAGGTCCCTTCCAACCCAAACTATTCTATGATTCTTATGTTTTGGGCTCCAGAACTGTACACAATACTCCAGGTGGGGTCTCACCAGAGCAGAGTAGAGGGGAAGGATAACCTCTCTTGACCTGCTGGTCACACTTCTCTTGATGCATCCCAGGATTGGGTTGACCTTCTTGGCTGCAAGTGCACACTGCTGCCTCATGTTGAGTTTTGATCCACTGGCAATCCCAAATCCTTCTCTTCAGGGCTACCAGTGAGGTGCTGGTGAAGTTACAGCCCAAACAACCTAAAATCCCAGACTTTTGATGAATACTCCTGATGCATTTAATGTGCTACCCCTCATCAGCTGAGCTGTGGTAGCTGAAACAGCATTCTTATGCCCTAAACATTTGCAGCAGTTTAGATTTCCACATTTTATTTGCTGCTGGGGCAGACTCAGTTATTACTTACTGTTGTAAAGAGGTGTGTGGGATAGGCATGGCAATTCCACTGTCTCTGGTTGTGAGATTTTATGCTAAAAGGGAGCATAGCCAGGATTGTCCTCTAGTAGCAGCCAATATCCTCAGCCATAAGCAAGATGCTGTGTGGGGAGAAGGTGAAAAACAAGTAGAAGTCTCACTGCCTGTTGGCATCAAGACTGTGTGTCCTTGTGGACTCCAACATCAGCAAAAAACTCACAGCAGAAGCGTGTGGAAGGCATTATAGTACTGGGATTATAGACATGAGCAGGTCACATGGAAGGCGGCGGGAAAGAAGCATGGAAGAGGGACACAAAGAAAGATAGTAGACAGACGTGGTAATTTAGTGTGAAGAACAGAGGAGTTTCTTCTAGGTGCACAAGGGGAGGCTTGTTCATCCTTCCTTGGTTAAAGCCTCCCTTTGGGATTTGGCTGTACAGCACTAGGAGAAGAGTTTGCACAAGCTCCTGGAGAAGAGCAACTGTTTTGGACAAAAGACACTGGAATCTCTGATGACCTAGAGAGGAGACAGCAAATAGCATTATATTGGCATGCTCAGCATGTAATAACAATTCCTCAGAGCCCCACATCTTGTTTATTGGGTGGGTTTTTAATTCTTTCTGCCTATCTTTATAGTGTATATGAACCACAGCTGTTGACAAGGAAAATATGCAGTTGCTCTGCAGCAGCAAGAAGGAAAAATAAATCATCCTGTCCCTGACTCCTTCTGTTACTATTGACTTACCAGTGACTCTGCTAAGGTTAAAACACACAGAGCTGCATGCGTAAATGACAAGGAATTTGCTCCGAACTGGCTCACACTGTCAATCATGACAGACAAATTCTTTCTTATTTCTAGTGGCATTCCCCTTGCAAGCAGCTCAGCTTTATGGTACGATGACTATGATGGTGATTTCAGCGAAGTTGCTCCTATTTTGTGCCAACACAATGTTTTGAGAGCACAGCTCCACAAGGAATTTCTCCACAAGAGTGATGAGCACTGGACATTGGGTTGATTATCTGGAGCAGAGCTCTGGTGGGGTAGGGTGTTAATTGTCCTTTTTGCAACCGAGGGAGGAATTTGCTCCTTAAGATATTTAATGGGGTAGGGTTTTATACCCCACAGCACTCCCTCTGCCCCTCCTGCTTCTTCCTAGCAGACATAGCTGCACGTGCTCCCCAAACCAACTTGAGCACATAGTAAAATTTGCCCCAGAAGGCACGCATATTTTTGTGAATACTTCAGATGTGACCAAGGACACCGTTTCAAGTTTGTCATGAGCATATCTCCCCCTCTGGTTTGTACTATAGATGCTCCTTCTCATTATTGCAGTTATTTTCATTTACACTAGCTGACAGTGTAGCCCTATATTTTAGATGATTTGGGGGATATGTTTTCTTTCTTTTCTTTTTTTCTTTCTTTTTTTTTTTTTTTTTTTTTTTTTTTTTTTTTTTTATTTCTTTCTTGTAGCCTTCTGCCCTTAGGCTCCCATTCTGCTTGGCAAGTGGATGTTTCAAAAAGACACCCAAAGCCCCTCTCTGTGTCCTGCAGTGAAAACAAGACTGACTGTATTCATTCTTCCTTGTCACTCTCTAAAATATGTCTTCCTGATTAAGTTAGTGGACAAGAGCTAGTTACATGCCACAATATGATACAAAGAGTATAAAGATGCATACTCTGCTCCTTGTGACCTTTCCTCCTTCCTGATCAAATTTTTTTCAGATTTTTTTTGTTGTTGTTGCTAAATACCTCCTGTCCTGAGAACTTTTCTTCCTTTGGCTGATCCTGCTGACTTCTGTGTGAACAGACCAGACGTAAGGACAGAATTCCAGTCCATCTTGCACAGACAGCACATATTTCTGCTTTGCTGTAACTGTTTATATCAGAGCAAGCACACTGAGGACACGTAGATAATCTGGATCCAGTGTGCACTGCACACTGTAAAGCAAATTTGGAGTCACTGGCCTAAACTGTCTTTTATTTGCCTGCTAGGGCTTTAAAATCAAATAGTTTCACAGTTTTCAAGCCATCCAGTCTCCACTCTCCAGCCGGAAGATTGAAACTGGATTATAGGATAATCTCAAATGTCATCACAATTGCTACCTACGCTACATTAGTTCCTTTTGTTTGGAAAAAATGGTGAAATAGTTGGGTTTGGTTATTTGCTTTTTACCTTTTTTTTTTTTTTAAAGAAAGTGAAGTTAAACATTGCTACCTGCCAAGATTAAAGTTAATGAAATATGGCAGGTTTAGGAATCCATGAAAGTTTTGCTGAGAAAAAACAGCTGACTTCATCAGTCCCATATTCCAGCTCTTAGTCTATGTGTATGTGTCCAGGAAAAGGTTGGAAAATTGTTTAGTCAAGGGATTGAAGATGCTGCTGAATGTGTAAAAAAATTCTGCCACCAGTTCTCCTTTGTCATTTGCTGACTTCCACCGTCAGATGCTGGCTTGTATTTTACCTGGTTGGACTTAATTAACTGACTTCACAAACTTCTTTCTGACTGTCAGGCTGTTTTGAGTACTCTAACATTTGCAATTGATTTCTCCATCTCTCTTAAATTTTTTGGCCTCACTTTAGTACTTTTGTTTTCTTCTTTTTTTTCTTTCATTCTCTCAATTTAATTTTTTAAGCCATGACATTGAATGTGGATCCAGAACACTGTCTCACATACAACTATCATAGAATGGTTTGTATTGGAAGGGATCTTAAAGATCACCTAGTCCCAATCTCCACCTCCCCAACATGGGAAGATGCACCTCCCACTAGACCAGGTTGTTCAATGCTTCTTCCAGCCTGGCCTTAAACACTTCCAGGGAGAGGGCATCTAGAATTTCTCTGGGAAACCCGCTCCAGCATCTCACCACCCTCACAGTAAAGAACTTCTTTCTTATTCCCAGCCTAAATCTCCCCTTTTCCTATTTGTATCCATTCCTCCTAGACCACCTGTCCTCTTCCATGCACTATTCTCCTTGTACCTAAATAATGCCTCAGCTGGTTTTGCCTCAAATTTAGACTGAGAGCTAGAGTTGAGCTAAAATCGTGGAATCATAGAATAGTTTGGGTTGGAAGGGACCTTAAAGATCATGAAGTTCCAACCCCCCTGCCATAGGCAGGGACACCTCCCACTACATCAGGCTGCTCAGTGCCTTGTCCTGCCTGGCCTTGAACACTTCCAGAGAAGGGGCATCCACAACCTCTCTGGGCAACCTGTTTCAGTAAGACTGAGCCTCACATGCTGAAACTTTGAGCTTTTCCAGCATCAAATTTCTGCTCATCACATCAATCTGCTGAATGGTTACCTATTCAGTGGATGCTATAGTTTATGTTCCAGCAGTCATCTCTCTCCTCAGGATATACAGGATCCACAGTTTGCTTTCGCTTCTGTCCTTTCTGTATTACCAGTGATGGTTTTTTCTTCCCGATACACCAACGGGCTTATCCTGACCTGGAAATGTATTTTTAAATGCCACTTTATTGATTTTGGCTTGATGATTCCCCTGGTGTTTCACTCCTTAAACTTGAGGTTTTTCCAGACTTTGTTCTTTAAAGACTAATGAAGTTGTTTGTCATCAATCTTCTTGGTTTTCAGGGAATGTGCAGGTATATGTGTTTGTGTATATATGCTTTTTCTTGGTCTTTCGTTGTTACTTCCATAAATCATTTCAATCTGGACAGTTTTTTGCCACAAGACTTCATGGGGTGTCCAGGTAAATAGTCCAATTATCCCTGGAAAGCTTTTTAATTTTTTTTTAAAACCCAAATGCAAACAAAAGAAATGTTTTGTTAAGCAGTATTTGTTGTCTTTGCTAATGGAAGTAGATGGTCTGGCAATGAAAGCAGATGCTCTGTGGAAGAACCTCATGATCCTCAGCACATGAGGGTGAGTTTGTTGTCAGTGAAGGTTATAAATCTTTCTTCCTTCTTTACATGGTCTGGAAATGTTTAGTTTATCCTGCATTATCCTGTGCAGTGTGGCATGGCCATTATAATTCCAGGCTAGCTTTCTCTTAGTGGTAGAGCAGATGTTTAATTCAGCAAATCCTATGGAGAGGATGGCTCCTGGCAACTTCCTCATCACCCACAAGTTACTCAACATGCACAGAATCATAGAATAGCTTAGGTTGGAAGGGACCTTAAAGATCTTCTAGTTCCAACCCCCCTGCCACGGGCAGGGACACCTCCCACTAGAATGTGCTGCTCAGTGCCTTGTCCAAGATACATTTGTTTTGTTTTCTAAAAGAACACACATTTCAGTTAATTCACCTCAAGTTTCTTAAAAATGACAGAATAGAGTGCCTTCTAACCCTTCCCTTAGTCATGCTGTGATGACTATCTGCTACATAGGGTAAAAGAGCTCTAAGAAGTCTCAAAACCATCATGGTGCCTGCTCCTTTCTTTCTCAGAAGTTCAGCTTCGTGGAAGAAGTGCATCAGAAATTCAAGCATTTTGTATGTTACAAAGCTGAGGGGGTGCTGTTAAATTCACCCTGAAACAGGTTTGCTTGGATAAATCAAAACATGAACACCCTTTGAGCTTGACTAGCAGCTTTGGGTGTCACCCCTGTGTTCAAAGCAATATAGAATCATATAACAGTCTGGGTTGGAAGGGACCTTAAAAACCATCGAGTTCCAACCCCAAATCTTCCCTAATGAGGAAGCTGGCCAAGGTGTGCCTGTGGTTTTATTCAATGTGCCATGGGGAAAGGATGAAAGGGAGTAGAGGGGAGGAGAGTTTTACTGGAATCATGGTCCAGTTGTCAGGCCAGTGAGGCATGCTATATTTTTCCATTCCTTCCATTAAGCACATGAGAAACTGTATGGTTAAGGGAAGAAAGGAAGGTACCAAAAAGTGAAAGGAAGGCACCAAAAAGAGAAAGGAAGGAACAAAAAAGAGAAAGGAAGGAACAAAAAAAAGAAAGGAAGGAACCAAAAAGAGAAAGGAAGGCACAAACAAGAGAAAGGAAGGTACCAAAAAGAGAAAGGAAGAAACCAAAAAGAGAAAGGAAGGCACCAAAAAGAGAGAGGAAGGCACCAAAAAGAGAAAGGATGGTACGAAAAAGAGACAGAGGATGAATGTGTCAGGGTTTAATGAATGCCGCTCTTTGGTCCAGGTGCTTCTTCACCGCAAAGTGTTCCTGTGTCACTTATATAGGGTCACCAACACTTGCTCAAGGTGCCAGAGAATAAAAACCAGACGCTGACACGTAGTGGGCACAAAAGGAGGTTGCAGCAGCACAGTTGCAGGGTTGGATTTCACCCCAACATGGCGGGAAGGGGATCAGTTTCAGAGGGACTGCTCTCCAAATGAGGCGTTCCACATGGTTTCACATCAAACAATCACTGGAGTGACACATTTGTTGTTTCCACTCATGTGATAACAGCAGCAATGTGCTAGTGCATTCAGGGAGGATTTATTGATTGGGCTATTTTACTAATGTGTTTTAAGCCCTGGTAGTGCAGGTCCTGGATGGCATGTTACCAGGTTTCAGTACAGCAGCCATTCGTCCTCATCAGTTACTGTCAAAATGCTTTCCCCAGGCCTAGAAAATAACTTCTCTGGCAAGGAGTAGTAGGTGTGTGCCAGGAGAATGAAGCTTAGCATGGAGGGTGGTGAGACACCGGAAGAGGTTGCCCAGAGAGGTTGTGGATGCCCCCTCCCTGGAGGTGTTTAAAGCCAGGCTGGATGAGACATTGAGCAACCTCGTCTAGTGGGAGGTGTCCCTGCTGATGGTAGGATGGTTGGAACTTGATGATCTTTAAGGTCCCCTCCAACCCAAACTATTCTATGATTCTATTTACCTTGCTTGTGAATTGATAGCCCTGGGAGATGACCTATTTGGTGGTGTGTTAGTGAAGAACAAGAAACCAATGTGAAGCTTCCCTTCTGCATATTTTTGTGGTAAATTTGGCATCTGAGCCATGTTCAGTAAAGTTTTGCAAGGGGTAGGGAGTGTCTGCCATGATCCAAGGACAAGTTCAGGGGAGTGAAACACTGGAAGAGGTTGCCCAGAGACGTTGTGGATGCCCCCTCTCTGGAGGTGTTTAAGGCCAGGCTGGACAAGGCACTGAGCAGCCTGATCTAGTGGGAAGTGTCCCTCCCTATGGCAGGGGGTTTGGAATGAGATGATCTTTAAGGTCCCTTCCAACCCAATCTTTTCTGTGATTTAATGGTATGTTCTTTATGTGGCAATACAAGAAACTTCATTAATGTAAAATTGAGTTATGGCTTGGAGATGGAGGAGATAAACCACACCAAAAAAAGCTGTTATGAAATGCATTTCTTCTAATACTTAATGGTTTTGGCAACAAGGTAATATCTGAGAGTCCCAGCACAAACTGCAACCCTATTGTCCCATCACACACTAGCCAGTGTACAATGAACAGAATGATGGTTACTGCCTCAACCAACAGCTTTTATAAAAGGTATTTGGAAACCTTTTTCCAGAGACATTTTCTAATGGAAACTGGAATTTCCATAAAATTATAAATCCATTAATTCAGAAAACTTACGCTGATGCCAAAAATATCAGCTCTTCTGTTGGGAAAAGCCCAAAGACTTTTTACTTGAGTATGTGTGATTCAAATTAAAATATTTTTATTTTATTGAATCTGACTCAACTTACTTTGTCAGTTAACGAAATAACTGGAGTTACTTTGAGTCACTTCAAAAACCCATTAAGCTGCTTCTATTAATGCAGCAGGAAACTTCAAGCAGTTATATTTTAGCCTCAGATACTTTCCCATGTGCCAGTTTTGTAACAGTTACCTGTATCTCTTGTCCAAACTTGTTTGATCCATCACAAGAATCAGTAATTCTGCATATTCTGCATATTCATATTAGACAACAAAGCATGGCCAAGAACTACAGAGCCCATAAGGCAACATGAAAGAGGAGGAGAAGGCAGTCTAGTGTCAACAGAGTGAGAAATTAAACATTTGGGGCTTTTCAAAGACATCACAATCAAAGGGGTGTCTGATTGTTGAGAATACTGTACTTTGTTTTGACAGTGTGAAAATGAAACAGATTCATGCTTTTTTCCATTGGACAAATATTGAAACATGTCAACACTTTAGAGCCAGGATATAAGACGAATGTTGAAACATCCAGAAATCTCATGTTTTTAGGTGCTCTTCATTTTGTTCCATTCGTTGACTTGTCTCAATGACTCTGAGTTAGTTACTTTACCACACTTTTAGCATACATCTTTGTAAGGTCAGTAACATGCAGTTGTTTATTTCAAGGCATTTATTTCCTAATTTTTTTTATATTCAGGTTTGCGTTGTCCTTGCATTAGAAATAAAACACCACCAATCCTGACACTCTAAAAAGCATTTTAGCTAAAATCTGATTATTTCAGATGGACAAGGGGGCCCTAATTTCTTTCCTGTGGGGTATACTCTCAATATGTTACCAAAGATTTGCCTTAATTCTGTTGGATCCATGTGTTTTCACAACTTGAGGTTGTTTAAATTATGGTTTTTGGCTTGGGCTGGTAACTTTAAGTAAATGTCTAATGCATAAAAAGGGGAGTATAATTTATTTATATATATGTGTTATGGATATAAATGCTGTTCTCATGGGGTTTTAGTTAACTCTCTTTAGTAGAGGTTAAATAATATGTTGTCATGACATGGAGCAGAGATGAACTATTTCTTAGACGAATACCTGAGGGATGGAAACATTCTGCAGTATTTATAAGTGATAACACTGCTTGTGATCAAACAGTTGTGGTTTTGTGTTTAAACAATCCCCTTTCTTTGTGATCTTGTGCAGTGGGTGTGGCATTGAAAAGAGGGATTTGGTGGTAAAATCCATCTCCAAAGGGAGACATGTCTTCTAAGGCAAGGCTGGTAAGCAGAGCAAGTAGGGGCAGTGATTAAATTCTACCCACACCGCTTTGATGGTGGGGAGGGATAGTGTTACACAAGGGGAGTGTGCACAAATTACTTGTGCAGCAGATGAGAGAAACCTCACCCTTTCTGTCAGCAAAGAAGACAAATATTTAACTTATGTCTCCTGAGAAATCATTCTATTATTACTACTATTACTACTACTACTACTATTATTATTATTATTATTATTAAAGTAAGAAAGCTACTAAATTCTCTTTTGATGTAAAAAGGCCATTCTGGATAGGGAGGTTTGTTTAACAAATTTCGTTTGCCTTAATTTCAAAGCCCACTGGCTTTAGAGGATACTAGGCTAGCCCTGCTATTTTATGGATGTGAGTTCTTTGCAGCAAATGGAGCAACCGTGTTACTTGCCTTCATATTCCAACCTGTACACCACAGGATTTTTTGGTCTTTTCTGCATCTGGGGCTGGTGCATGGACTGAGAGGTGAGAGAAAAGGCAGCCCTTGGTCATCACTGAGGGGTGACATCCTGCCTGAAGGGTAGCCTCTGTCAGGCGTCAGCCTGTCTGCCTCTAAAGATGACTCCCATCCAGATGGGAGAAGCCAAGCCAAGGAGAAAGTCCTGGCATCACCGGCAAAGAGCATCTGCCAGGCCTGGCTGTAGCTGCATATTGGAAAAGCAGAACCTCATCTGCGTGGGGAATGGCACACATTCAGCAGATGACAGCCAGCACTTGGCTTGGCCCCACCAGCCCTGACCTTTGTGGCAGGCAGGAGGGCAGGCCAGCATTTGCCTTGGCTGGTCTAATCAAGGTTTATTCCTCAGGGATATAGCAGTAAACCCTGGCTACCCCTTCCCACAGATCCAAGTGTGTATTGGTGGGGTACACTGCATGGCATCACTGGCAGGATCTAACCCATTAACTGTCCCCCATGGCAACAAGAGGTGACATGTCTTGATGCTCACGTCACAAATCTTCTTGGAAAAATTGTTTGAGAGGCACCCTGTGTACTTGATTTACTTCCCAGCAAGAACTTTATTGATTGATTAACTCTATGTGAAAATGCCAGCTTTCTGAGCACCTGTGCTAAGGTGCCCAGAAAAGGCTTTGTTTGTGTCAAACATGGCTTTAAGGAGTTAGTGCTCAACTATTTCACCTCCTTGAGTTTGCCCTCTATGACAGGGGCAACTACTTGACTTCCTTTACAAGTATTTATGGGAGGAGATTCCCTTTCTCATTCCTTTTTATAAAGAAGTTTATGAAGATGCTCTCTTATAAGCTAAATGTGGTCATCCTGAGGCAAAGCTGCAATTTTAATGTATATATGTGTAGTTATTGCAATACTCCAAGGCTACTTCGAGCTTTATATTGTCAAGAAAGACTGTGAATCCTGTGTTGCTTTGGTTGGAAGATGCTGGAATAAAACCAGATCAATGTTTGGTTGGACTGACAACTGGAGCACCAAATTCAGCTGCAAAGTACTTATTCAATGTCTTTGGTCCAGGATGAAATCTATATCAGTAAACCTTATATATGTTCAAGTGGCAGGTTTTTTCCCCTCTCTCTTGAAAGACAAAGGTCGCAAAGGCCATTTTTCTTGTGATCATAAGCCAGGTCCTGATCTTATTTCCATAGCTAAATATCTGGAATAACATTGTGCATTTAATAGATTTGCTTCAGATCTTTGGCCATGTGAATGATACCGTGAAGGACTCTCCCATCCCATTTTGTGCACATTGTGTTGCCCCACTGAGTCGAATTACAGGCTCATGAAGGAAAATGTGCTCCCAAAAATGCACGTGCAAACACACACTGGTTCAGCAGGAGGGATGGGGTGGGTGGCCTGCCGCGATTTATTGTCAGAACGTTTCATTAGTGAAAGCCAACAACACAGGCTGATGTTTGGATATCACCCAGTAAAGAAATCATATCCCTCTGCAGAAGGCACTTGGAGTCCTTGGGAGGATTGTGGTGATAAATATATGCATACATGCACATTTGCCCATCCTTATACAGTAGATCTCCTCCCAAGCTTTTAATCAACTTTTGCTCTGGAGAATACCTCTGGTCACATTAGGGAAAAGCTAAATCCAGCAAAGTTTGAAGGCAGTTGCTTTCTCTCTTGTGTTCCTGCTTAGGTGTGTTATTTGTCACCTTGTAGCTAGATATGTACTGCTAAAGCAATAGTGGATGGAGTTTAATTGAGAACATTTAACATGAGAATGACCTTGTGAATGAAGTTCTCAATGAAATAGTTTGTTAGACACTTGTTCCACTAAAGACCTGCAGTGCTCTCTGTTTTCACTAGCTATGCAGTTACTATTTCAAGAAGTATAGGTGATCATGCCTCGAATGTGGTACATCAATTTTTATCAGCACTTTAGGAGAAAAATTCTTCACTTTAATGAGGAAACACTGAGGCATCACTATAGTTACTCCTGGAATGAGGATGTAAGAGGAATGGAGAATTTATGGTTGATCTGCAGAGAAAGAAATACTGTAAAAGCACTCTGGTATAGTCAAAACTCTCACAAGGCAGGTATATTTCTACACTATAAGTCTTAGCACATTGAATCCTTGTGGCCAGAAACAGGACAGGGACATGGAGAGTTCAGTGTGCTGAACATCAGGCTCTGAAAAAGGGCAGAGAAAGACTAGAAGACCCACCAGAACTGCTCCAGTCCTGCCTGGTTGGAGTATGTAAGTGATTTTGAAAATAATTTTTCAATTTTTAGTGTTTCCTTCCAGGATATACATAGAGCATGGTAGTTTTTCATTTCCACTCCTTTGTAAGCCCAGAACAAGTCCATTTTCATCCATTTTTGTCTTTTTTTTATGAAGCCTGAAACTCAGATAGTACATTTTAACTTATATCTGCTGGTGCCATGCAGCTGCACTGATTCACAACAGAAATTTGATCTAGTTCCTTTTCCTAATAAAACATTCACTGGAACTTTCTCTCTGCTTCCCCCACGTTGTCAGGGTAGAGACCACATCAGCAGATTAAATCTCCCCAAAGCCTGGACCTTTCCTGTTTCAAGGAACCCAAGATTTTGGTGTCTCTCACTACAGGTTTTCGTTCTGCCCTCAAGACCGTAATCCCAAGCAAAGATCTCCAGATAGGCAGCTGGTAGCAATTTCTAATCTGCTGCACCACCATCTGCTGCTCTGCTCAAGTTCATTGCTGTGTTGAGTTTGGGGGCCCAGCTATAATGTGCCCTTGCTTTTACTCAGCATTTGCAAAGAGGAGTAGCTTGCTAGTTTGCGTTTTCCACTCTGTTTCTTCTCCTTCTTGGCTCCAGTCTTTTGTCTTGTTTTTTTGCATTATTGAGCAGGGTGTCTGGTTTCTAGTAGCATGTTAGTCATGTAGGAAAAATGAACATAATTGCAAAAATTCCATACAAAGGACTCATATGTCGCTCTCATTGCTTAATCCTCTTGCTGGGAATAATTGAATGGGATTCCTTTTGTGTTGTAGCTCCTTGATTTTCTGGGGAGAAGTCCCCTCCTCCTTCTGCTTGACCCTACAAGTAACTGATGGGCAGACAACCTTGAGAGAAGTAAGAACTGAATCCAGCCCTTTGAAAGTGACCTGCTCTGGAGAGTCATAGAATCATAGAATAGTTGGGGTTGGAAGGGATCTTAAAGATCATGGAGTCAGAATTGTCTGGTTGGAATTACTCACTTCTCACATCCTAGGTGCTTTACAGATGTTGGCAAAGATTCACCCTAGACTGTAGTGTGAACTCTGCTGCAAGTTGGTGATGATAAGCTCTTTGCTGTTTTTGTAAAAGCCTGAAGTGACCCGTATTCTGGGTGGAGCTCTGCAACTTTAATGGGAAGAGTTTCCCCTATGAGAGCCCTATTTCAATGGTGCAGTAGTAGGAAACAGCCTTGACAGAGAGGCCTTTTCTGACTTGATCCTTCATAGCTGCTGCTAGTTTGGGTAAAAGTTTCATTGGTCCAAAAGTGTGTCATCGCCCTTGTTTTAGATATATGTGGTGGTTGAAGGTGGGCTCAAAGCCACAGATCTCCTGTTCACACCAGTGTGCTTCAGTTTCTCTCTGCATTGCACAGCAGTGAGAGATCCCTTTGCACAGCTCTGGTTGTGTTTGTGTTCCTACTTGTTGACCTCTCTCAATTGCTTCTGCATTTGTTGGGATCTATCCAGAGCACAGGCAGAAGCAGAGTAGGAGATCAGGGAGGAGCAAGAGCTGCTGAGAATCCTGAATGGAAAAACATGTCTGTCAGTTCCCAGAAAGGCTTTGTAGGCTACTGGTGACATACACAAAATCCTGGGTGCCCATCCACAGAGGTGCCTGTTAAGAAACTGCAGTTTGTATTGCTACCATGGTTTGTAGTAGGAAAGGAAGTGCTGAATACACCCAGCAACATGCTGCAAGTCTGATTTGACCTGCTCATTGATGTAATCTTTTATCCATTGTGGGCATTTGGTCTTGATTTATGACTGACTTAGCCCATACAGAGATTTCCCCCTCACCTTTAAAATGTAAAGTGACAGCAGATGAAGACCACCAAGGCATGGATTCAAACTCCAGCTTTCATACTCTTGTTTCTTCCATTCTGCCCTAATACTTAAATAAAAGACTTGTTCTTCTAATACCTTGCAGCAGAGCTCTTCTCTTAATTAACACAGTCCTGCATTTTGGCTTTTTACATCTTTCAACTCCCACTCTATAATTTCATTTGGTAGCACAGGAGGATCTCTTTTGATTCATTCCAGATAGTCTTTGTTGGGCTCCTTACACTTAACATTTCATTTACTTTATTCTAAGTAATAGGCAACCTTGCACAAAGGGAAAAATCCAAGACTATTTGTTTCAGTGAAACAGATCTTAATGCAGAGGGGTTGAATTAGATGATGCAAAGTGGAAGAGGGGAGATTTAGGCTGGAACTAAGAAATAAGTTTTTTACTGTGAGGGTGGTGGGACACTGGAACAGGTTGCCCAGAGAGGTTGTGGATGCCCCCTCAATCCCTGGAGGTGTTTAAGGCCAGGCTGGATGAGCCATTGAGCAACCTGATCTGGTGGGAGGTGACCCTGGCCATGGCAGGGGGGTTGGAACTAGATGAACTTTAAGGTCCCTTCCAACCCAAACCATTCTATGATTCCCTTATGCATGAAAGAAGCCTGTGTCCTAGAGGTCTGTACTGGGATAAGTTTGGAAATTTTCCTTTCTCCCTTCCCTTTCAGCAAAAATTCAATAACTAAATATTGGCTTGCAAACAAATGAAGCTCCACCTTCTCCTTCAGTCCAGAGGTGGAAAGTAAGCATTATCTATTCCCATGGAAAATCCGGAAAGGCATTTTTATATGCTAAGCAGTTCTCTACTTGTGTTAAATATGACTGTGTATTGGTGTTAATGATGCCATCACTGTAGGGCTTGTGTAGTCTCATTTGTTGGGGACCAAGAGGTTGTTTTACCTTGTGAGCAGCTTTGGTGAGACAGAGATGTATGTTCTACTCAACCAAAGGGCTCCTGCATTAAAAAACACTCTTGACATAGCAGAAAAATGTTCACAGGCTGGAGACAGGGACTTAAAGAGATTTAAGATCTCCATCTGTAATCCTTATCAACAGGAGGATTGAGAGGTGACTTCATTGCAGTGTGCAAGTACTTAATGAGTGGAAGATGCAGAATACAGATCAGTAGTTTACGTTATCAAAAGAAAAACATAAGCTGATATGAGGGCTAAAAGGTGAGTCTGGACAAAAGAAAGGTAGAAACTTGTCCCCCCTGGGAAAAACTGGGAGGGAAAGGATGGATTTTCCACCTTTACATATCTTCAGCTTGTTTCTGGGAGATTTCTTGGAAAATGTTTTAACTAAATACAGCAGCACTGACAATATGGGAGTTAGATTAGATGTTGAAAAAGTCCCTCCTTGCTTTAAAGTCTATACATCTTGTCACATTAGAGTGTGAGACAGATGATACAGCTTTTGAGGATGGCTTGGCAGATACCTGCATCATTCCCAGCTCTGATACTTGTGGTTTTTATCAGCTTGGGGAAATAACTTTGAATGTTCATCTAAGAAGTAATCTAAGATGTAGTACTCCTACTGCATTTGGAAGTTTTGGCTTGGTTTCATTGTTGCTCAGCAGAAGTGAGAACTGTGAGTGCTTTGCCTCTTTATTATCCTGAAATAAGGATAAGTATTTACATGTCAGAATAAAATCTGGATGCTCAGCTTTTTAATGCTCAATTAGGCAGCCCTGTCTTCCTTTTACCATATGGAAAAGGCAACATTTGAGCTTTCCCCATGCTTTGTGAAGTCATAAATTGAAAAAGCCTTGTCTGCTCTTTCGTTTTGGAAGTGAAGCAGCAACACTTTCTTGCATCAAGTTGTTGTCAGTTTGAAACTTGGTACAGGCTGTGGCAGCTTTATTGTGCAGCCGAGCAACATTCCTAGCAGTAATATATGTGTGTGTGGGGAGAGGGCAGGCAGGCAGTAATTGTTTCACTGACAGAAAAGATATAGACAGATGCACAGAAGCATTCTGGAACAAAAATGGGGCTGCATCCACCGAAACAACAGATGCTGCCTCGTGAAAATATTTTTTCCATTATGGCTCCGATGTCATCTCCCGCTTATCTCTCAGAAGTGCAGAAGGAGCTCATTTCAAGGGTACCTATTCTTGCCAGAGGCATTCCTCCTGCCTCACAGCCTCAAAAAAGGGAATGGGTTTTTAAACAGGCATCGTGGTGGGGGGACCATTTGTCTGCGATTAGGGCCGGGAAAGGGAAGAAACTTTTGTCTGAGTGAAAGGGAAGCTTGTAGTTCATTAAGCGGTGGAGGGATTAGCCATGTCGAGAGCCCTGTTCTGAAAAAGTGCTGGAGAGGGATTGGGGAGGGGAGGTCTCTCTCTCTGTAAGAACTTTCTTCCTTTTCTCTTCTATTCTGCAACTCTTTAATGGCTTCCCCGCGGTGGGGCATGGTGTAAGTAGGGGATCCTGGTCTTATTAGTGGGCTTTTGCTCCCCCACCTCTCTCCAGCCCAGCATCTCTTTATCATTCTGCCAGTTCATTACAGGCCTGGCCAAGACTTCCCCGGCTTGGGGCTAAGCTAAAGAGAGAGTGAAAGAAAAGGGGATGGGAGGAGGGAAGAGTATGCAAAGCAATTAATTTGGGAGCATTCAGGCCTGAGAATGTGGGCCACTCCAGAAGAAACAGTTCCCCCGAAAGAAAAGAGAAAATGCAAACCTTTAACAATGTTTTCTTTCAAGGTTTTGGCTACTGTTGCATAAAACCCTCCAGGGCTTTGATTTTTTCCAGTTCTAATTTGCACCGAGGAGTTTCTCCATAGAAATGCCTCCCTTCCTTTTAGAGCTTTCAGACTTCCTCTTAGTTCCCAAATGCCTCTTGCTTTGGAGGCAGAGAGACTTTTTAAATTTTTTTTTCTATTTTTTTAAAGTATCAATGTTCCCTTGAAGCTGAAACATGAACTGCAGGTGAATTCTCTCTGTCCTTGCTGGGAGTGTTGGTTGGGTATTGAACAGTATAACAAGATTTTGGCTCCTGCTGTTCCTATGGCACATTCTTTTTGCATCCACAATAGTTCTTGCCCTTTCATGGGAATACTATCAAATGCAGAATTACTGCAGGTTTCACTGGCATGGAGAGGTGTCCAATGTTTCTTTCCCTTCTCTTCCACTTAAACTTCAAAATTCTGGTGCAAATTTATTGTGAGCCATCGATTCTGCAGTGCAAACCCCTCTTTCAAGGGATCTGAGCTCACCACTCATTCCTCATCTGGACTGAGAGTTTGGAAGTAAGTGTATTCACCATGGGGCTGATGAAAAAAATAGTTATTCCATAACCAGCTCCAAGCACAGATGCTCTCAGAGCTATTTCCTCTGGAGCAGTGGGAGTTTTGGTGGGCTTGGAGGTCCGGTCTCTTTGCCTCACCATACCAGCCTGTATAGATAAAGGCATCCAAATAATTTAGCTTAATTAAAGAGTCACAAATGATTAATGCAATAAATACTTTGAATTGGAAGCACAAAAAAATCACCAAGCTGCAAGTTCCAGTTATTTATTCTCACCCATATGTACTCTTCTGGCAAGACACAGCAGTGAGCACAACTCTGTAGCTAAGGAGGAGATGTGCAGCTGACCATTGGGCATTTTTCAAAAATATTTGGACAGATGAAAGTGCATTGAAGATGAGGGAGTCAGTCTGCAGTGAGACCATGTTGCATCTCTTCTAAAACCAGGTCTGTATTTCTCTGCTCTTGTTTCTGTGCCAATTGCATTCATTACATCATTGAAACACTCAGCCTGTGCTGCGTTTTCGTAGAATGGTTTGAGTCGGAAAGAACCTTAAAGATCATGTAGTTCCTACCCCCCTACCATGGGCAGGGACATCTCCCACCACTAGAGCCCCAGCTTGAACAGCTTGGATGCCAGTTTGAGTAAAGAAACCTAGGATAATTCTTTGGCTGTGTTGTTTCTTAGTTTTGGGTGCCATTGTGTTTGCTGTGATCTGGCTTCTTCAGGATGCATCTGCCCATGATCTTACCCAGTGTAGAACAGTGTTCAGTAATCAGTGCAGGAGCTCTCTGTTACTCAGAGAAATCACAGTTCAAATATTTATTTATGAAAAGTCCCATGGTAACATGCTGACATCTGATTGCAGATAAACTCAGAGGTGTGTTTACTCCAGGAGGGATGCAGACATAGGGTGTGAAGCTGGCATAGCTTCAGTGCAGGGAATGGTATGAATTTGGGATGCTCATGGTAATATCATGAGTGAGAAGTGAGGGAGCCTGGTTTCTCATCAGTACAATCAGCTTTTAGTCATATCTGGAAGGCTGCAGACTCAGAAAAGATTGATTTTTTGTTGATTTTGTACTCCTGTGGCCCTGCATCTTTGGGTAATGACCTTTTCCAGTGCTGTGAAGGGGAAGGAAAAATTATTTGCTTTGTAGTGACCTGTGGTTAGAAAGGTAGCTCAATAATTTTTTTAGCAGCCAAGTCGCCTGTTTCTGTCTGAGGGCAGAATTCATGCACATAAAATGAAAGCATTATCAGGAATGCTATCTTTACTCATTTTCTTTCTTTCTCTTTTCACTTCCTTTTAGGCCAAGGTTAATTCGGAGCTCACAAGGGTTCCCACTGGAAAGACTGGAGAATGTTTCTCAGTATTTCCAAAGGGTTTCCCAGCAAAGGCACAATAAACACCAGCAAGGGGTTCATATTGGCAATCAGCAGCTCTGACTTTCAGTATCTTACTGTAGGGTGAGCCATAAAACGGGGTGGTGGGTAAACTGAGAATAAAATTGTGGTGGGTAGAGCTCCAGGCAACACCTGCCTTTCCCATCAGTGCAAAGGCAGAGCAGCTACCTCTTCTATTTTTAGCAACTTTATTTGCAAACATATGATATTTCACCAAATACGAGGTGGTCAGTGAAGTGAATGTTTTGGCCAGTTCATTTCCTCCTGGAATCTAGTCTTGATGGAAGGAAGCTGAGCTGTGCCCTGAACCTGAGGCCATGTCCCACCCTAGGCTGTGCCTCCAAGGTTCTCAGATACATCTTTTGATGGGCACCCTTTAGGGAGGATAACTGGGTTAATTATGGGTGGAGCTAAGCAGCTAGATAAAATGGCAACTCACATAGGATTTAGTGCAGAACTCACACTATATTTTTGCAGTGATTGCAAACCCCAAATCCACCATTTCTCTCCTCCCCACCTCCATTTATACCTCGTTTGTATTTCTGGGTTTTGGTCTGGTCCAGAAGCAAAAATGCTGAGTGGTAATAAAAATCAAGGTTAATGAACCATAATATTGAATCAAGTGACTTGTAAAAATTCTTGGTTTGGTTTCTTTCTAGTTCACACATATAAGGTTCAGAACTTCTTACTGCAAGTTTTGCTATTGCAACATGGTCTTATTATGACAGCTTTTAATTTTAGAAATGTTGAGAATCTCTTTGGGAAGCTATTTTTGTCTGCTCAAGTATGCTAGAGCTTTTTTATTTTTGTTTAATTATTGCACACATAGTTTTACTTTAATGCTGTTTTCATTTCATGGCACAGAATTATTTATTTTAGGGGAACTCAAACACACAAGTTCTTTGCTTGCTGAAATGTATATTGAAAAAGCTTGGAAAAGAGAATCCTGGGGCCAGAACTGAGTTGCTTCACGAGTGAATTTACATTCAACTAAGGCATTATTTAGCTGTGGTAGTTATTTGGGATAAATTCATGTGGGTAGAACCTCAGATTAATTTGTCATATGGCCTGGGTGAGTGCTTATTTGCTAGGATTTTCTGTAAACCATAAAGAAGCAGTTGAAGTATTGAAGTTAACTCTTTGCAGAGGGGGATGCTTTGCTCCATCCCTTTTCTGATCCTGTGTCCCCTTCTGTTGTTTTGGATCCCAGCTGCTGAATGACAAAGCAGGGCAAACCACCTTTCCTCTTTCTTTTTTTTTTTTTTTTTTTTTTTTTTTTATCTATTTTTTTCTTNTTTTTTTTTTTTTTTTTTTTTTTTTTTTTAAATCACTTATTGCCTAGAACATAACTTCCATCCTTATTTCAACTTATCCCTTTTCTCTCCTCCTGTTTTTTCCCTCACTAAAATCTTGATACTCACAAGGTTCATTGCTGCACTTTAGAGGCCAGTTTAGGAGAATATCACCATGCCTCTGATTTTATGAGGACTCCACAGCAGAGAAATGAGATATATTTGTGTCCAAGTCAGAATGACAAGGGCTAAAATGCATGGAAACATTTTAATCTAGTATGTTAATGGTTCTTTTCCTGTCTCACAAAAACCTCCATTCTATACTCAGGCAAAAGAAAGAAAATGCAAAATAAAAAAGTTATGAATAACATGTAATTGACAAGCCATCCCTGCTTTTAGATCTTAGAGCAGAAATTGACCATGACAGCTGCTTCTGGAAGGTATTTGTCAATGCTATTACCCAGAATTCTGAAAAATGCTGGGGTTTTTTTCCCCAGGAGGCTTTTATCAAGAACAGTTATATGTTTTGCCTGAAACTATTACTTCCATTGTTTTTGAGCTGTGCACCAGACACACTCTATCACAAAAATAATCACTTGTCTTGACACAAAATAAACCTTTCCATTTCTTTCTTTCTTTTTTTTTTTTTTTAAAGGCACCTCATTATCAACTTTGGAAGGAAGTTGAATTTATAAAAAGATAAGTCATGTAAATAAGCTGGAAGAAATCTAATGAAAGTCCTTTGTCTTCTTTGGCAAGCACAGCTCCATTAAACCATGATTATCCTTTGAAGCTTCAATTACCTGACTTAGCAGAACTGAAGCAGGGGAGAGATGGCTAATATTTCTGAACAGTGTGCATGTGTAAGAGGAAGTTATTACCTTTTGGGGGGGTGGAAAAAAAAATCTGAGCACATTTACAGATTGCAGTTTTATTGTTCTGGCCAGCTGCTTAGAATCACAGGATGAAATTCATCCCTCTTGTCTTCCCACTGTAAGCAAGTGAAGGAGCAGGACCAATAAATGCTCTCTTGAATAACTCCACTGCACCAGAGGTGCACGTGCCCCATTCTCTCTCTCACATGTACTTGAGGGTGTGTGAGTGCAACTCACATTTGCACCATCTCACCTGTGAGTGTGTTTGGGGCTCCAAGTGCTGTTGTCACTGCATGTGCACCACAAATGCCTTGCATTGCTTCCATGATGGCACACCCTCACAGAGTCCTCTCCGGTGTTGTTCTTTGGCACCCTGTTTATGTCACTTCTTCCCACTTCAAGGTGAATGCCACATTCTTCTCACTGTATTTGGAGGATGCTTCCATCACTGCCTTCAGTGTAACGGAATGGTGGCAGATGCAATTATACTAGGTATCATGGAAGAGTGGCACCCAACCTGAAGGGAGGCTGCAGAAAGGCAGGGGTAGGACTTTTGAATAGGATATGTGATGGAAGGACTAGAAATAATGGATGTAAGTTGGAAGAGGGGAGATTCAGGCTAGATATAAGAAAGAAGTTCTTTATGGTGAGGGTAGTGGAACACTGGAAGAGGTTGCCCAGAGAGGTTGTGGATGTCCCCTCCCTGGAGGTGTTTAAAGCCAGGCTGGACAAGGCACTGAGCAGCCAGATCTAGTGGGACGTGTCCCTGCCTATGGCAGGGGCCTTGGGACTTGATGATCTTTATGGTCCCTTCCAACCCAAACTATTCTATTATTCAAAATCATAATAACTGAGGAATCCCAAGCATTTTTTGGTATCACAGAATCATAGAGTTAGAAGCGACCTTCAAAGGTCAACTAGCTCAACCTTCCTGCAGTGATCTTGTACTAGATCAGGTTGCTCATCAAGCCTGGGCTGGAAGGTTTCCAGTGATGTGGCCTCCACCACCTCTCTGGGCAGCAGTGTCTCACCACCCTCATGGTGAAGAACTTCCTAATCCACCCTGTTCGAGTTTAAGCCCACTGCCTCTTGTCCTATCACCACATGTCCTCACAAACAGCCCCTCCTCAGCTTTCCTGTACACCTCCTTCAGGTACTGGGAAATCCTTCTCTTTTCCAGGCTGAACAGCCCCAACTCTCAGCCTGTCCTTGTAGGAGAGGTGCTCCAGCCCCCTGATCATCCTCATAGCCCTCCTCTGGACGCTCTCCAATAGGTTCATGTTCTTCTTGTGCTGAGGACATCAGAGCTGGACACAGCACTCCAGGCTGAGTGAAACCAACCCTGCTGAACTCTGCCACTGCAACTAAAATTCTGCTTCCTAGATTTTGCCAGACTCCAAGAATTGCTAGAGAAAAGCAGGACACAGTATGAACTATCTGCCCTCTCCCAAATGCCAGGGAGCCACTCACTTCTGTATTCTTCACTTAAGCATTCAGCTAATGTGCAGGTGAGCTGTATACACACAGCTTGCCACAGATCTCTTACAAATTATTTTAATCCTTCTAAACCACCCCCTCCACCTCCCCCATCATGGTTCTGGGCTGTATAAATAAGCTAAAAAAAAAATGAGGGCAAAACCCATGGATTTTCTGTTCTTCATTGGAATGTTCCTCTGCTGTAACTGAGAGTAAAATTTGACCTGCTGTATCCGTTTTTGCAAAGTTCAAACCTTAATTCCAAGCCAGATCTTAATCTGTGCCTCTTGCTCATATTTCACTGAAGCTCTCAAAAAAAATAATACACATGTTGTGGACTGAAGTGCAGTGTTGCAGGCAGTGAGTAACTATTATCTGTCCTGAAGGGTCTTCTGGAAATTAAAAAAAAAAAAGAGGCAGTGATCAAATTGCTGAAGTGAGCAACTGATGGGTGTTTTTAGTCCTTGATTTGTTTTCCTTTGCTAGGAAAAGCAGACCACGTTTGTCTTTGGTGCAAAAGTTGGTTATTGATAGCACTACTTAAGGGAGCAAAATAAAATGCTTGCAATGACAGTTATCAAAGGTTAGGTCTCTGAAGATAAAGAGCTTTTGTGTGCATGTGCACTCCAAACCCAATCCTTTCTGTAGGCCTGCATGAAGTTTACAACAATGTGCTTCCCTTCTGAACTTTTTTGGGACATGGTATGGAAAGACTGTAGCAGTCTTCATGAAGTCAAATCCCAGATGGGTATTGGTTTCAAAGGGAACGATGACTAGCCAGTATGCTAAATATTTTAATTCACTAAAGCCTCCTGTTCTCCTTGATGTTTGCTAAAGTTACGTTCAGCAGCTGTAGAGGAGAATGTGCACAAGAAACCAAAGGAGAATCCTGTGTCCTCTCCTCTTGCCTGACCAATAAATTTTAGCAATGAGTAGGCAGCCTCAAGCTCTCCTCACCTTGGCCTGAGGGGTTGGGAGATGGGCAGCGAGAGGTTCAGATGGAAGCAGAGTTATGAGCAGCTGGACCAGGTGCCACTGTTGCTCTGAAATGTCACTTTAAGGGCTATTAACATATTGAAGGCTTTTGAAGGTTATTGAACTGTCTGGAGCATAATCCTTCTGCTTTTCTCCTGGTGCACCCTGCACCTTGAGCTAATAGACAGATAAAGCCCTACGTGCCCATAGCTCTGGGGGGAAAAATTGTAATAGGTGCTTTTATGGCACGGAGTTGCAGATAATTACTCTTTGTGCTGTCAGTCTGTTACAGGCAGAGAACTGAGTTTGACCTGTCACATTTTCAGATATATATGAATTCTCCTAGAATCTCAGATTTAGTTAAATCTAGGCAGAATTTTTTGGAGGGTAAGAAATTATTAATGGTAGGGGCAAAGGGTTTTTATCTGTTTTGAGCTCCTTCACATGGACAGTCATTTCTGCAGTATTATAGGAATATTAGAAAGCTGCTTGCAATATTAGAATGTTGTTTGCAATATTAGAAATTTGTTTGCAATATTAGAAAATAGTTTGCAATATCAGAAAATTGCTTGCAAACATTCCTTGGAGAAAGTGACTGCTTCTGTAGTCAGTCAATACAACAGGCTTTTGGTTTCTTATGCTTTTTCCTTGGTTTTTTGGTTTCTGTAGTATTTGTCTAACCTTTCCTTGCTTGAACTGTGAAGCAGGTTCTGATAGGTAATCACAACTGTTGGATTCTCAGCAGGTTTCAGGCAAGGCTTGATACACAGCTCATTTCTCAGTGATTCCCCACTTCTCTCTGAGCACTCTGGGCTGTCCTGCTTGGACAGGGCTGAAGGAGGCAGGCACCTACTTTTCATGCTGAGCATGCAACAGCTGAGACTTAAGAAAAAGAAATCCCTTTTCTATCCTACTAGTTTTGAGACTGTTTTTTCTCCTGTAAATGTTTTCATCTGTGACTTTGCTCCACAGGTGCCTCTGCTTTTACCTTCTCTAAGTTAGGAGGCACTGAGCTCATTTTTCTCCCTCACTTTTCACAGGATGATGCTCAAATGTACTGTTATGCACTAAACTGTGGCTGTTCAAATCAATTTCTTCTCAACGACAGTTTTTTCAGTGCTGAGCATTTGATCAGCTTGTTTCTTTTCATTGTGATTTATTGCCAGTTATCTTTTCCTTGCTCAGAAGCAGTAATGTATGACAAAAAAGCCAGCTCTCCCCTTCCTCACAGGTTGCACTTTTCCACTGTGTTCACTCATAGCTGCTGCCTTTTTGTTAACTAGTTCCTGCTCTTAGATCTTGAGGATGTATGACTTCAAAAATCCATCAGCTGAGGCCTGCAGTGATTTTGCTAGAAAGGCTTCTCTTTCCCCTTAGGGAAATGGCAAAGGTGAGAGGTATTAACACTATTTGTGCAGTCCTTCTCCTTCCATGGATTAAAATTGTCTAGACAATAAAAAAATCTCACCTTTCTGATATTTGTTCTTGCCTGCTCAGTTCCAATCAAAGAGAAATTGATCCATTCCTGCTGGAACCTTGCCTCCTTGTCTCTGCTGCAGGACCACCACCTTTTTATCAGATGAATTGCCCATGATGGAGTAGCTTGACATGGTCCCCCATTCCCACAGGAGGTATTTGTTGCTGAAGGCAAAGTGATTTCCTAGCTCTGGCTGGCAAAAAGGTTGGATATATTCCTGAGAGATATGCTTTGTGGCCGTGGTAAAGATGAGTGACTTGTTTTCAGAAATCATAATCACTTAGGGCCAGATGGTGCTTTTCTTACATGGGGTAGTCCCTTTCCTAGTAGCACATGGAAACTAGTTGTGTCCTGTCTGATTTGGTGGATGATGTTCAAAGCTTGTCCTTTGCTTAGATAACAGAAGCACAAGCCAATAGAATCACAGAATGGTTTGGGTTAGAAGGGACCTTAAGTATCATCTTGTTCCAACCCCCCTGCCATGGGCAGGGACACCTTCCGCCAGACCAGGTTGCTCAGTGCCTTGTCCAGCCTGGCCTTAAACACCTCCAAGGATTGAGGGGGCATCCACAACCTCTCTGGCAACTTCTTCTGGTGTCTCACCACCCTCAAAATCCCTACCACTGCTTCCAGGTGTCTGAAGGCTGTGGATGGGACATTCTCCAAATTGGAGGGAGAGTCAAGACTGATAACTGTTTATCTACTGTGTGCAGACAAGCAGTAGCATATATTGAAAAATAAATATAGTAACCATGTAGTAACCATGTACCCAAAGAATAGGATTTTTCTAGCAATGGCCAGTGGGGCCCTTAACTGTCTATACAGGGCAGGATTATCATAAACCTACTTATGATAAATTGCTGCTCATCTCAAAAGAACCTAAGGTGTACATCAAACCAGGTATCAAAGAACTCTCACAAATAACCTATGTAAAGTATGTTGCCCTAAGGCAACATGCTACTACACAGATGGTTTTTGCATCTTTCAAAACTCTTTGCATTGCTGCTGCTAACCCCTTTCCATCCAGCTAGACCATTGAGTGCCACAAAGGTGTGATTTAGATTTGGTTTCAGGCAGAAACTTTGAAAGGTGAAGGTGGTAATTTCATCCTGGCTTTTTTTTTCCTGAGTAGTTTGCATTGTTCCTTTTACTATAACCTTATACAATTTGTGCTTTTCAATCTTGTGGGTTTTTGGTTTTTTTTTTTCTCTTAATTTTTTTTTCCTATGGCATTGCTTTGGTCTTAACATAATCCCTTAATATATGACAGCGAACACTTCAACCCTTTTGCGGTGATGCCTTTGGAGAATGGTTTCAGGTTATTGGATCTTTCAGAGTTGTTCACATCCATCCTTAAACATTAATTTTCTTCATCCATCCTAATTTGAAACCAATGAAACATTTTAATTGGCTTTAGTCTGCTTTGATCAGGCCTGTAATAGTTGTGTAAGGGTGCTGTCATTCTCCACAGGTTGTCAACAGGAGTTTGAATTTAGCCTTTCCTCCTCAGGAATACCAACATTGCTCTTTAATTATTACTTACTCTTATAGTAGGATCCTGTTGCATAAGTTTGGGGACAGTCACCCTTCTGGTTGGGGACAGTCAAGCACAGAATATGCAGTGTTAGCAACAGTAGAAAAGGCAGAATTAATATTATCATGGGTACAAATTTGAGGCAGCAAGTGTAGGGAATAACTTGCTCATTTTTACTTGGATGCATTAAGGCAGAGCTGAGAAGCAATGAGCTCCTCTGTACCTGCTACCTATGCTTTGTCCTTCCACCAGCTCTTGAACAAACCAGCTACTTCCACTTCAGACCACCAGAAATGGTCTACATATCTGAAAGCAGGGTCTGGTGTTTTGTATAGGAATCAATTTGCCCATCATTGTGGAGCAGCCACAGAGAAACCCTTTTAACAGTACAAACCCCACATTGTATGTGAGATTAGGACAGGAAATATGGGATTGCAAGTTGAAACTGCATGGTAAATTTAAGTGAGTTATACACATTGACTAAAACAACATGCTTGTCTTTCTGCATCCATGCTCATTCCAGAGAGGCTCACGATTTGGCTGTGTTTATCCTCATGTTACTCTCAGTTGGTGGGAACCTGTTGCTCCCTGTTTCACAGATGAGGTCCTGGGCCATCAGCAAGAAAGGTCATCTCCCTGGTGGTAGGGGAGCTACTGCTCCACTTTTGCCCCTTGGAGATGAGGAAGGGGAAGAGTCTTTGATAGCTTTGAGGTAAGAGCTTCCTGAAAGTCTCTTCTCCTACACAATAGTGTATTATCCTACAGAGATGTGTATGTGTTCTCTGACTTTATTATCTCCAAATTATCTTTTTAAACTTTTTTTGCCCCTAAATCAGTCACTAAGAATTCATCTTCTCTTTATTATGCTTTTCCTTTTTTTTTTTTAAAAAAAAAAGCTAATGGAAATAAAATATCTGCTTCCAGACGGTTCTTTTTTCCCTTTTGATAAGATGAAATCATTGTTTATAAAGCAGAAAGCTGTGTATGTTTTCCATTGAGCAGGCAAAACCCACAATTACTGTAATGAATAATGGGATATTAACCCTTCTTGTCTGGAAGAGATAAGATGTAAGGCTGACTGCATGGCTTTCCTTGTGGAATAAAGTAGCAGGGATGCTAATCCAAACCAAACATTAACATTTTAGAGTCAGTTGTCTTGTTATTGCAGTTGTAGCTGGTTTATAGCTAGAGCAGAGAGCTTATCAAATTAAGGTGGTCTTTAATCTTCTTAAGACTGCTCTGAGCACCAGCTAACCACTCATGTCACAGAGAGGAGATAGCTGCCTTCTGCTCTGCTTTATAAAGAATTAATGCTACACCTCAGTTTCTGGGAAGTTTCCAATGCAGTTTTCATTTGGAATACCCAGTCCCTTGAGTAACACGTAGATTAGAAATGAAATAGAATCAATTTGCTGACTCATCTAAAATGTAATCCTAATTTCTGACAACTTCTACCTGGCAATTCAACGTAAAGATTTCAGTATGGGGATTTGTGACTGATTGTTCCATTATGAAATGACAGAATGACAGAATGGTTTGGGTTGGAAGGGACCTTAAAGATCATCTAGTTCCACCCCCCCCTGCCATGGGCAGGGACATCTCCCACTACACCAGGTTGCTCAATGTCTCATCCAGCCAGGCCTTAAACATCTCCAGAGATGGGGCATTCACAGCCTCTCTGGGAAACCTGTCCCAGCATCTCACCACCTTCACACAGAAGAACTTCTTGTCTCCAGCCTAAATCTCCCCTCTTCCAATTTGCATCCATTCCTCCTAGTCCTGCCATCCTGGACCCTATTCAAAAGTTCTGCCCCAGACTTTCTGTAGCTCTCTTCAGGTATTGAGATGCTACTCTGAGGTCCTCCTTGAGCCTTCTCTTCTCCAGGTTCAACAACCCCAACTCCTTCAGCCTGTCCTCAGAAGGGAGGTGTCTCCCTCTCATCATCTTCATGGCCCTACAATGGGCATCAATCTTGACAGGCACCAATCACTTGGCCCTACAACCCCAGCTGTTGCTTGTGGAAGGACAACATCAGACTGCAGGGGAGTGAGCAAGAGTCAGTTAGATCTGCCACTAATATAGGTCTCAGAGTGATGAGGTCTCTAGCTCTTGGAAATGCATCAGACAGCTGATTTTAGTCCTGGAGTTGAAAAGGTGACTAATCCCTATCCAGTTGTGCTTGGTTTGGGAGTACACAGGGATATGTAACCAAGTTACCTAGCAGCAGGCTAGTTCATTGTACATCATCACTAGAGCACTTGGAGATCCAATGATTTCTGCAGGGAGAAGTAGCATCTCATGTCTATTTTTGGTTATAGACACTCCAGACACAGATATGATCCAAAAACCTGGGTACTTGCTAAGTTCTGAAGAATTTACCAGGTTTTTTTTTTTTGAGCAGGAGGGTAACTGCTCAATTTTTTCAGAGTTTCATAGTTAAGTGTAGATGATGGTTGGCAAACCTGAGCAATTCTGTGATTCTATGATTCTAAGGCTTCTGATATCGTATTGTTTAGCAGAAGAATATTTTTTTTCACCTTGTGGATCCCCAGAATTTCCAGCAGAAATAAAACTTAACCAAAAGCACTTCAAGAAGAAGTATGAGTACTGCTGTTAGGCTTTTTCTCCTCAGTTTTTTTCTTCAGGTCTTCAGAGGCCATCACTGACATGCAGACCACAGGCTGAAAACCTGTACCACTTGGCAGAGGTCTCATCCCAGAGGTTTGCTTCTTCTCTCGGCAATTCCAGTTTTACTCAAAATGTTCTTCTCCTTGATTGTTTCTTCATCCTTTCACCATTGGAGAGACCTTCCTATGATGCTACCTTTATTCCTGGTTGAATTACTGGAGCCTTTTCTCCTCCTTTCAGCATACATGTGTCCCAGCACAGGGTTTACCCCAGGCTTCCTATTGCGTAGGTCTCTGTACTGCTGCCAGATGATATTCACAGTATATGCTGAGGGTGATTCTCCCAGCCTCTGGAATGAATTATTTTATTGCTGCCAGCTTGTCAGAGAAATCAGCTTGAAAGCTGAGCCAGAGTGCAGTCCTGGGAGCAACCTATTTGAAAGAGGAAGCAGGTCACCATCCAGCAAAATAAATAGGGGAAAGCATCAGCTGGATAATACAAGTTCTTTTTTTATAACGGAATTCCAAAAGAACCAATTAGCCTTCAGTAGGGAACCACGTCTTATATTTAAAGCTCATAAAAACACAAATCATGGCACTCTAATGAAGCTCTGCCCTTTCCCAGTTTGTTTTTTTTTTTTTTTAAAGTGTATAGTTTTCTGTTTCAATGCTGCTCTTGTAAAGATTTGGCATAGTCTAGGACATTTTTCTCTTCTTGGTTACCTCACAATTCCTGCTTGGTGCCCGTGTGCCACTGAAAAGGCTGTGGAGCCATAAATAAAAGAACAATATGACCACAAGCATCCCCTGCAGAGGAAGAAGAAAGACACGAGTAAAATAATATGCCAGAGAAAGTTGCAGACCAGATAATTTATCTCCACCACCCTAATTATTTCTGAGCCAGTATGAGGTATTTCAAACAGTAAGAGAATAACTCTTTTTTTTTTTCCTAATGATTTGAAACCACTGGCCTATTACAAGTTGATTCAATTTTAGATGACTGTCAAGAACATAATTACCAGAGGTAACTTAAAAACGCTGCAGAATCAGCTGTAAGTTTTTGCAGCAGAAAGGATGTTTTTTTCATGTGTTTCTGACACTTTCATCCATTCAGACTCCTGTGTCTGGAAAGAAAACAGATCTCAGGTGTCACATTAATCTGGTTGGGATGAGATTATGGCTTGCACATTGCTGATGTTGGATATGAGTGTCTGGTCCATTTAAATGATTTCAGTATAAATAGTAATAATAGACTACTGTGGCACAGTCTTTCAGGAGACCAGACAAAAAAACCCTGTGCTTGTTAAAACAAAAAAGATACCCCAGAAGCAGGAAATTTAATATTATTAATGAAAACAGAAGGAATTATTAGGAAAGCTTTCACACGATAGAGTTCCTTGAGCAGGATGTTCTACCATGAGGACTTTACCAAGGGGTGTTGCTGAATCTTTTTTTTTTTCCCAAACAAGTCTGCAGCATTGACAGCATTCCTCTGCTATAACATATGATGTATTTGCAACATTTGCATGTAATCTGTGAGGCAGGGCCTTTGCTATAGAGCGTGGGAGTTTCAGGCCCATGGGATTTGTGAGGCTACAGATGCAGAAGTTGAAGTTGGTCAGATTTGTGGCATGGACGGGGGTTTCCCTGGTGTTAGAAGAAGGGAAGAGTAAGCCCTGAGAGAGCTGCAGCCTGGCTATGCACAGGCTATTCTCATCAGGTTTCTATTTTCAAGGTTTGGATGCATTTGGCATTGGAGTTCTCCTTTTAAAGCTGATCCACTGCAATTTTTCAAGGTTCACCCACAAGCCATAATTACCCTAGAGGATGACAGCACATGAATGCAATGAAACACATTCATAAAAGTGCTGGTTTTTTACACTGATGGGGCTCTAACTGCTTGTTATCTCTGAGGATGATTTAGAGAGACATAAAAAGTAGCATCTCAGTCTTACACATTCATAACTCCTTCCATCAAAAGATCTCAAAGCATTTAACACACAGATGTAGCCAGATAATGTCCTGTTGTCTGTGTGGCATCTCCAACATCAGTTATCATCATTCTAAACCATATGCCAGGGTCTAGAGTATTCTCTGGAGTATTTTACATGGGAGGAATACATGTAAATAGAGTAACTGGCAATCTATGAATGGCTTACAGGATTTTAATCAACTGCACAGTTTCAAAATTGGCATTTAAATCCCTCTCACATCTGTTGTTTAAAATAGCCAACAGCGCATAGGATGCATTCAGCATGCAATATTCATATGAGTATGGTAATAATAGCATACATTATCACAGTAGAAAAAAAAAAGATGCATAACTACACTGCTCATTAGACTAAGGTTTTGGAGAGAACACTGTTTAATAGTAAAAAAAATATTTCCTCCTCACAGATAATCATAGAATAGTTTGGGTTGCAAGGGGCCTTAAAGATCATCAAATTCCAACCCCCCTGATATAGGCAGGGACGCCTCCCACTACATCAGGCTGCTCAGTGCCTTGTCCAGCTTGGCCTTAAACACCTCCAGAGAGGGGGCATCCACTTACCTCTCTGGGCAACCTCTTCCGGTGTTTTACTACCCTCACTGTAAAGAATTTCTTTCTTATATCTAGCTTGAATCTCCCCTCTTCCAGTTTACATCCATTATTTCTAGTCCTTCCATCACATATCTTATTAAAAAGTCCTACCCCAGCCTTTCTGTAGCCCCCTTCAGGTATTGAGAAGCTACTATGATATTCCCCCTGAGCCTTCTCTTCACCAAGCTGAATAAAAGAACAGAAAACTTTTTGAAATCTGTGAGAATAATCCTGGTGATTTCAGGAAGCTTTGCATCAATTTCAGTATTAATTTTTTTAAACTATTTTTCAAGAATAATAATACAGGGATATGTTCTCTGCTTTTTGAATAGAGAACTTAAATGTTCCCATTTGCACCTCTGGTACACACTGTGAATTCCAGTGCTCTCCAAGAGAAGGCTTTATGGGGTAGCCTGCATAGAAAGCTATTAAATGCATCTCTTTTACCTACTAAATAGCAAAGAAGGTGAAATACTTCTTAAGAAACTTGTTTATGGGTTGTGTAGGCAAGGTCATAGGTGACAGCTAACTCTGGATTGGTGTTATCTAGCTCTGGTTCATTAATAAGCACTGAATTCAGATTGTAGCTGTAGTTTGTCTTCTCAAAGCATTTGTTAGGTCTCCATGCCTTTGCTCCCTATCTGCTAAACAGTATTAGTCATAATCTTTGGTTTCATGTCACTTCTTAGGTAGCTACAGTCTCTGGTCCTTTCTGGTCCTGTGCTGGTGGTGGTTCTCATACGTGCTGGTCATGTCCCAGGACAGGCATTTAAAAAAAAAAAAAAAAAAAAAAAAAAAAAAAACCAAAAAAAANAAAAAAAACAAAACAAAAAACCAACCCAAAACAAACCCCAAAGAATGCAAAGAATATAAGGAAATTTAATGCCTTCCCACAGGAATGACTGTGCCACACTACTCATTGTTTTGAAGTATGCTTTAGAAATTCATAATGACAGCGTTGGGATCACATACTTAATTGTGGAGCAGCCATTTTGACAATTTGTGTTTTACCCCACATGGAAAGCTATAATTTACTCCAAATAATTGGGTTAGGTTTAATTTTGGCAAGGCATAGGCCCATATTATCCCATGTAATATACTGTAATCCTCACGTTAGGTTGGGTGCCAAGCATTCCCTTTGTTTTGGGAGCCAACAAAATTGCCAATTGGACAGAGTTTTTCCTGGACAGAACTGTGAAAGTGGTAACATTTTTGCTCCTTAAACCAGTTTATTTTTAGCCTGACAATGGCCCAGAGATATATGGTCTATTCATTGAACATTATGTAGAAGGTGTGTGGCACTTCACTAATAAAAGTACATAAAGTAACACATGTAGAGGCTATGTTGAAAAGCTTGACACCATCAGACACTGAGGCCACTTTGTCTTTCATTATTCAACCCCAAAATCCCTCTTTCTTTAGCTTCTCGTCTTTGCTGTAGAGCTCAGAGGGATGGCAGCACTACCATATTGCTATTACACTAATGTGTGTCAGTTTAATAAAAGCTAAACTTAAAAAAAAGATTAAGTTACAATTAATTTTCCCTCTCTACCCTTTCAAATGTCTTTTCTGTAGTTTCTCAGTGGTTTACCTGTCTGATAGAAAGTCTATTTATTAAAAGATAATTGAGTATGTAGTCACAGGTCAGTGGCTGTTGAGGGGCTGAGAGCTGAAAAAGACATTTTTTCAAATCCACACTTAATACCTACATGGACTCTTTTTTATGTAGCTCTTTTTACTTCTGAAATCCGAGAGGAAGGATTCCCCAGCAACATTTTGTGCCAAACAAACTATAATTATTGTCTTAGACACCAAGTTTTTTATTGTTTGTCCAATTAAAAGCTGTCATCCTACGTTGATTTATGAGTGATTTAAATAATTTTATTCCTAATAAAAATCCCTTTGTTTCACTGGGGGGAAGCTACATACATTTTATGCAGGTTTAACAGTTCCAGATGAAGTTCAGCGTATTTGAAAATGATCTTATATTAAAATGATTTTAGATTAAATTGCCCCCTTCCTGGAGGTGTTTAAGGCCAGGCTGGATGAGGTATTGAGCAACCTGGTCTGATGAGAGCTGTCCCAGCCCAAGACAGGGGGGGTTGGAACTAGGTGATCTTGAAGGTCCCTTCCAAACCAAACCCTTCTATGGTTCTATGTTTATTTCTTTGCACTGTTGCCACTCATAGGTGGTGTTACCTATTGAACTCAAAGTTAAAACATAATAGGCTAATGATATATCTTCATGAGGTGATTTTTTGCCTCAATCAAACATGCAAGGGGCTCACTTTTTCAATGAAAGACACTAAGCAGCGGTTTTCTGAGAGTCTGCTTCATTTGGTAGTTGTCATACAGCACAGGATGTTTCATTTTCTTACATAGGAGACATTTTTACTTTTCTACCAGAAGAATATGAAATATTTAAGCCCATAAAGAGTATTCCAATAATTTTCATACTGATGTTGAAGAAACAGCTGGATCCACATTCCTGTCTGTAAAGTCTGGTATTGCAATTCCCAGTTCATTGTGATGAATTGGGTAATTCTACACAAAGGAATTAAGTCAATGCTTGGAAGGGTCAGAATTGAGTAATTGATTATTTTTGTTTGATAATAAATGCCATCCAAAAATAATCCCTTCACTTGGTCACTGACAAACACAACTTTTTTTCCAGTTCTTTTTGCTGGCAATTTGGACCATGGGAGTATTCAGGGAGATAGAATACATATCACTGATGATCCAACACATAGTAATGAAAGAAATAGTAAATGCTGATGGGTGCTACAAAGAAGGAGAATCAGACAGAAAGAACTTTGTGGGGAACAGCAGCTGTGTAGTGGTTAAAACAGAACGCTGAGAGCCAGGTTCTACCAGTTTATCCTCTGCTCTACTTTAATCTTCTTCTTATCATTAACCTTGCATTAGTCCTTTCAGTGGCATGCCTCCCAACCCTAAGCAATTTTGTATGGTTGGAGATGGAATTTTGGCCTATGCTCTTGGGTGGGGCATTCATTACCACCTCGCTTTTGGCACCCACTGTACGTGGCTGAGGCTCCCTCCATCACCTCTTTTGCAGTCAGGAAAGAGAGATGTCAACTTGACCTTCTTTTCATTCTCACTCCTGTCTTGGGTACTGTGGTTAGGTTTCTAAAGCAAGCACTACTTCAACATTTCCATTCATCAGACAACACTCCAAGTCACTTAATTCATCCCAGTGTTTATAAACTAACTACAAGCAATTGATGATCATAGAATCATAGAAAGGTTTGAGTTGGAAGGGACCTTAAAGATCACCTAGTTCCAACCCCCCTGCCATGGGCAAGGACACCTCCAACTAGATCAGGTTGCTCAGTTTATGATTATAATTAACAAATGGTAGAAAATTGCTATAAATTAAGACAGGCTGGTTGGTTTTACAAATGCAGCTTTGCATCTAAAGTCTGTAGAAGTAAAAGAGCCCCATCATTCTCCCAATCAGCCCATAACAAGTGGGTACCAAAAAATATGTTTTCTGAGTTACCTCAGTGCATGTGACACCTCTATCCTTGCACTAGCCAGGCAGTAAAATCTTAAAAGAGTTTGTCTTGTGTGCTGTGGGAGAAATATCTCATATACTTTGATAATATATAGGTGACAAGGAGAATTTGACTGCTCTGATATCAGGATTTCTGTCCTGGCTGGTTCTCGTGAAAGACTAAGCTCTTCTCCCAAGTAGCATGTGATAGGACAAGAGGAAATCGCTTCAGGCTGCGCCAAAGGGAGATTTAGATTATACATTAGGAAAAACTTCTTCACTGAAAGGGTTATCAAGCATTGGAATGGGCTACCCAGGGAAGTGGAGTTGCCATCCCTGAAGGTTATTTAAAAGATCTGCTTAGGGGTATGGCTTAGTGGTGGACTTGGCAGTGATAGGTTGGATTCGGTGATCTCAAATGTGTTTTTCAACCTAAACAACTCTGAGATTCAATCCTAGGAACCCCTCTTAGAAATTCTTGATACTATCATGGTGCAAACAAGAATTCAAAAAATACTGGGAAATGTTGTGAATTTCTTCAAGGCCTAGAACAGCTAATTGGTGATGGCTGTCTTGTTGGTGCTACTGTTTTGTGCTCAGGAAGTGTTGGTACTCTTGAGTAGTAGATCAAGACTATAATCACAGATTGGTGCCTGTGGTACAGAGCTCACAGGGCTGCTAGATCGTGCTGCTAAAAAGAAAAAAAAAACAAAAAAAAACACCACAAAAAAGAAATCAACCTCAACAATAACAGCAAAGAAGATGAAAGAACTTGTTTATTGCCACAAATGGAATGGAGACCCAGATGCGGGCAGGAGGTCCTGGTGTCTGGAGGAGTCAGCATGGTGGAAGGCCTGTGTTTGCCTTTGAAATTTATAATGGTAGACCAGGGAATTGTGGTGGTTGAAAGGCTCCAGTCATTTCTCCTTGTGGTTCTGTGTGGTTACACCAGGAGCATCCCTATGTGGGGATGTGCCTAAGAACATGTCTCAGATGTGACCTCTACGAATAGCAAGAGACCACAAGGAGCAAGGAGAGAACTCAACCTTTAGGAAAGTTTCTCCATCCATAGAAACATAGAATAGTTTGAGTTGGAATGACCTTAAAGGTCATCAAGTTCCAACACCCCTACCATGGAAAACGATTGAGGAAGGAGCGTGAGAAAGAGTTGTAAAGTAGGTACAGATCTGAACCTGATACAGAATAATGGGGATGAAGGGGAGGAGAGAGATGAAAATGAATGCATCATCTTCAGGTGGTCTCATCCTGAATGGAGTCAAAAGAAGAGTATTATAATTTTAGTATCCAGAGACTGAGGCTGGAAAGCTGCCTGGTAGAAAAGGACTTGTGCTGTTGGTTGTCAGCCAGCTGAATATAAAACAGCAGTGCGTGCAGATGGCCAAAAAGTCCAACAGCATCCTGTATTAGAAATAGTGTGGCCAGCAGGACTCATCTACTGTGTTCTATACTGGGTCCCTCACTGCAAAAAAGACATTGAGGTGCTGGAGCAGGTCCAGAGACTGGCAGCAAAGCTGTTGAATTGTCCAGAGCATAAGTCCTACAAGGAGCAGCTAAGGAAATTATTTATCCTGGAAAAAAGGATGCTGAGAAGGGGACTTCATCATTCTCTTAAACTACCTGAAAGGATGTTGTAACAAGGTGGGCGCTTGTTTCTTGTCCCATGTTAACAAATGATAGGATAAGAGGAAATAGCCTGGTTATTTGGAAAAATTTCTTTACTACAAGGGTTGCCAAGTACTGGGACTAGCAGAGCAGTGGTTGAATCACCATCCCTGGAGATAATTAAAAGACAAGTAGATGGGCTGTTTTGGGGCATAGTTCAGCATCTTGAGCTGAAACACAAAGCTGAAATGAAGCTCCTGCTTTCCTGATAAACCTTCATCTTACCTCAGGTGAACCCCACAGAGCTTTAAGGCAAGAAACAGAAATACAAGGTCATCACCCTCTCTCCCACCCATCCCTCCCCCTGCCTAACCAGGCTGGGGGGCCAGCAGGCCCCCCGGCCTTTCTCCTCCCACCNCAGGAGATGGGGGAAAAGAGGGGTATGTGGAACCTGCCTAGAGGCAAACTGGGGGGAAAAATGGAAGGACTTGGGTGTTCACCATGATGGTGGTGAGATGCTGGAACAGGTTGTCCAGCAAGATGGCGGAGGCTCCATCCCTGGAGACACCCAAGACCAGGCTTGCTGAAGCTCTGAGCAACCTGATCTAGTGCAGGATGTCCCTGTCTGTGGCAGGGGGGTTGGAACTAGATGATCTTTATGGTCCCTTCCAACCCAAACCATTCTATGATTCTATCTTAAATATCTTTCCCAACCTAAATGATTTTGTGATTCCATGAAGCAGAGCTTCTTTCTCTTCTTCTGGGTGAGTGTTCCACAGTTCAGCGGATGCCCATCTTTGGAAGCTTTCAAGTATGTTCAGTTTAAATATTTTCATTTCCAGTTCCTTTTTATACCTAAAATACCGTGCTTTTATGAAGTTTAATTTCTCCACCTTATACATTTACCTCTTTAAGGAAATACATGATCCTTTTCTATACCAGAACTTTTTAATCAAGCCCATACAATAAACCACAGGAATCTTTACTGTGGTCTGTAAGGGTAAGGAGGAGGGATATACCTGTGTTGGACTCCCAGCACAGATTGCAGTATTAAGAAGGAATTGGTGGTAAAAAAGTTATCTAAGGTGTTGGTAGCACCTTATACACAACAGTGGTAGGTTCCTCATGGAATACTAAAACTCTGCAGAGAAATAGGACTTGTTTGCATGTGCTGTTGGAGCTAAATTGATACCATCCCATAAAATAAACCCATTCTGAGGTGTCTGTGCTGCCTCATAGTCTTCCTTTCATTCTTTGGAGGGGAGTTTAGTCATCTCTGGTCTTAAAGCAGTCACTTCTGATGTCACTTCACCTGTTTGTTGAGATGTGGGATGCAGGAATAACCATCAGTTGAGAGCTTTGTCATCTACAGGTATTAGGATGGGCCTGTACATCATCATGACTCAAAAATGTGAGTTGCTGATCTAGCTAGGGATGGAAATCTTGTTTCTTCACTCCTCAGCCAGAGCTTTAGTCTGCTGGCTGTGGCACCAGTCCAGAAGGCAGGAGGACTTCAGCCATTTCTTTTTCAAGGCATCCTGCTTACAGAGTGGTTCCCAGTGCTAGAACTGAAGTGAAATCCATTAAAATTTTTTGCATGGAAATTCTCATGAAAATGGCCAGAGCTGAAAATACCAAAAAGCCACTACCACAAATATTTTTTTTCTTTTTTATTTTCAGGAAATTCCACTATCAATACCTCTGGTTATTTTTGGCTCAACTGGGGTGAAAAGGCAGTGAGCAGTAAAGTCTTCAGTGCCCATTACAGAGGCAAATTTTCTGCCAGCAGCCTTTTAGTTTGTGTCAGTTCTGTTGGTTTTTAGCTGTTTTTCTTTTTTTTTTTTGAGAAAAGCAGTGTTCCTTGGCTTTGCACTTCTCTGAGTGCTTTTCTGCTTTTTCATCTTGAGGGGTTTTGTTTGGCTGGGTCCAAGGAGAGGGGTTTCCTCCATGAGATCTTTTTTCTTCCCTCGAAGTATTACTGATCACTTTACTTGCACTGTGCCATTCCAAATAAATTCTAAACACATTTCCTGTCTTTTCATAGCATCAGCACTGCTAATACAGTAGGTGACACTCTAAATATAGTAGACAGGATTAAGGATTGGTGAGCATGAGATGAAGGGTTGATGGAGGGACCATGAAAAGCTTTCAGAATAGTAGCTTAGATTTGTGATGATGGGAAAAGTTCAGTGGACTTGTGTCATGTTTGCCTCTGGCAGAAAGAAGGGTTCGGACAGGTAGCTTGCTAAATCAGACCTCAGTGATTGGAAGAAAATTCTGAATTAGTTAAAATGTGGACTCTGCATCTTGATATTTTTCATGATTTCTGACCAGTCCTGTGATTCATTTATGGATCACCAGTTCCAAGGGTTCTGAAGCCATAGTTCAGACCTCAAAAAACACGCTGAAAAATCACAGAGCCTCAAAAATAGATTGCTTTTCCTAGAATCATAGAATAGTTTGGGTTGGAAGGGACCTTTAAGATCATCTAGTTCCAACACCCCTTCCATAGGCAGGGACACGTCCCACATCATCAGGCTGCTCAGTGCTTTGTCCAGCTTGGCCTTAAACACCTCCAGAGAGGGGGCATCCACAACCTCTCTGGGCAACCTCTTCCAGTGTTTCACTACCTTTACCGTAAAGAATTTCTTTCTTATATCTAGCCTGAATCTCTCCTCTTCCAATTTACATCCATTATTTCTAGTCCTTCCATCACATATCCTATTAAAATGTCCTACCCCTGCCTTTCTGTAGTCCCCCATCAGGTGTTGAGAAGCTACTATGAGGTCTCTCCTGATCCTTCTCTTCACTAAGCTGAGAACAGATCATGATTTAAGTCCCAGGAAGATCCAAGACCCACCTCTCACAAGTGACTTGGTGCTTTGTCACAAGGAGCCATCTGCAGCAGGGAAGGACATTGCAGGGGCAAACATGATGTGCAAATATGACGCATCTGGGTAAACGCGAGAGTCAGCCCTTCAAGCTGGAGTTCAGAGGGATCCCTTTCATTGATCCATGGGAGAAGGCCTCATTATAATTGTTCAAGCCTGACTGGATTACATCACTTTCCCCCTCATTTCACTCCCTCTCTGCTCACCTCCCTCCTTTTATTTACACCCCCTTGTTCAGCAGCAGGGTTGAGCGGGGGCTGCCTTAATGATGCATGCTGATCGCTTCATTCCCCATTGCCCCCCCTTCCCCATCACCTCACCCAATGCTTTGAAGTGTGCTCAGGTCTCAGGCTCCAGTTCAGAGGTCACTTTGTTTATTTATGCAAAGCTGCCTCATCTGTGAAATGGGGCTTTCGAGGCCTCTGACATCAAAGCCTCCAAAGCTGGTCCCATCAAGTCAGAGCAGGGACAAGCTGCGCATTATAACAAATTGAAGCAACTTGGTGAATCAGAGAGAAATATCATGGCTAAGTTTTTTCAGTCCCCAAATTGGACTGGTGGAATGATGCTCAGCATGTAGCAGTGGCCTAAAAACATGAAGCCTTCATGGAGAGTCTGTGGGTAAATAAAATTTGATCCTGGCTCAGTAACAGCCTGTGAATTTTTCCCATCAGTTTCTCTCGGAGCCAGAGTGTTGTGCAGAATTTTTCTATTTCTTTGGACTTTGAAGAAGGAATGGAACAATTCTGCTATGGTAATAAACAGTAACTATACCCTGTTTATGTGGCACTCTTTGCCCCACAGGATCCCTAAAGCACTGTGTCAGTTGTTGGAGTTATATAGAGATACCCTTGTCTGCAAAAATCCTGCCTGGTTTGGGACAGGGAGTAAATCATGGCAGACAAATTGAAGTGTGACCAGCAGGTCAAGAGAGGTGATTTTGCCCCTCTACTGGGTTCTGGTGAGACCCCATCTGGAATACTATGTCCAGTTCTGGAGTCCTCAACATAAGAAGGACACTGAGCTGCTGGAGCAGGTCCAGAGGAGGCCACGAAGATGATCAAAGGGCTGGAGCAACTGCCTTATGAAGACAGGCTGAAGGAGTTGGGGTTGTTCAGTTTGGTGAAGAGAAGGCTCAGGGGGGACCTCATAATAGCTTATCAATATCTTAAGGGGGCCTACAGAAAGGCAGAGGTAGAACTTTGATAGGATATGTGATGGAAGGACTAGAAATAATGGATGTAAATTGGAAGAGGCTAGGTTCAGGCTAGATATAAAAAAGAAATTCTTTATGGTGAGAGTAGTGAAACACTGGAAGAGGTTGCTCGGAGAGGATGTGGATGTCCTGTCTCTGGAGGTGTTTAAGGACCAGGCTGGACAAGGCACTGAGCAGCCTGATGGAAGGTGTCCCTGCCTATGGCAGAGGGGTTGGAACTTAACAATCTTAAAGGTCCCTTCCAGCCCAAACTATTCTATGATTCTGTCTGTGCTTTCTGGGGTCAGAAAGGGCAAACTGGTCTATGAATTCAACACTAATAATCAGGGTGTTCTACACTCAGCCATGTTAAGTGTCATGGAAAGCTAGCCCCATGGCTGCCCCTTTTAGTCCCACCACACTTCCCCAGTGCCATGCCAGTACCTCAGTCCTGTGGCATCTCAGGTCCTGAAGAGAGAAAGGCAATAACTAGAGAGCAGCTAGGCATCATGGCACTGGGATGACATTCCTGAACATGGGGCTGATGCCATCCTGGCCCTCTCTTTTGTGATCAGGTGCAGCATTTGAAGGCAAAGGAGCTATATGAGTTTGTGCCATGTCTCTAAGTTTGTAATCTGGCATTGATATCAGAGCGTTCCATTTCAGATGTCTCAACCAGCCTGTGTGCTTTGTAACGCCATGAAAAAACAGATTGTACAGTGAGGATACCTAAATCATGTGTAGAAGTTTTCTTAGCTTCAGATCCCTGTGACAAAATTAGGCAGTGATTATTTTTCAAGGCGGGTTTTCCACTTCGTCTTCCAACTGGCTCCTTTCCTAAGCCTGTGATACTGCCCAAGAAGTCCAGGACAGGGTGACCTTCCAATATAGGTCACAGAAAAGGGAGCTTGTAGGAAACTTCATCAGTTCATCCTTCTTAGAACTGCTTCTTACAGTAATCTGCTGGCAGCAAAGGTGGCAGTGCTGGTCCCTGCTGCCCTTTGACTTCAGGCTCAATTTTTTGTATGAAAGCATCACCAAGAGCTGCCTGCCTCTCCAGGAGGTGACAAGAGCATGAGGGAGCAAGCTGATAAACTATGAGTAAAAGGCTTATTAAGTCATTTTTGAAAATAGCCAAGACTCAAGTGATCTCTGCTACTAACTCTCCATTTGTGTGCTGGGCAGACTTATCTGACTTAACATACTTTCCAGGTCCTCTGTCTAGTAAAAATATTGCCAGGCCTATTGCATTTGTAAAACTTGAGATGGAATACAAACAGTATGTCGTCAGGTCTGGCACCATTAATAAGACTTCAGACTGCAGGCTTGGGCTGAACCAGATGCCTCTGAACTTTCAGGAGGTTTGGCTTTGCTTTTAGTGTCATGGAGACCTCCCTAGGAGTGAGATGGCCATCCAAAATGTGGTAGTGGTACACAAAGATATCCATCCCTGCTAGCACAGTGACAAGATCTAATGCAAAAGTGTTTTCTTACCCTAGGAAGCCCCTTGATATTGAAATTTTTAAACAATAGAAAAGTTCTTCACAACAGGGAGAGACAGGCTGTTTTCAAGCAGACACAGGACTAACTTTGGATGGGGCAGGTAGAAGTCAAATCTTGGTGACATCTGAATTAGAGGGGGGGGTCTTCCAACCTAAGGGTGTTCTTAAGTTATCTCTCTCCCACAGTGCTGTTCCACTTTCTGTACTAATAAGCTGTTTTGTGATTCTCTGGGGAGTTCAGAGCTTAAGGGTTCAAATCCCTCTCTGAATGCAGCAGAAGAGAAACTTGACCCAGGGTCAGTTCCATCCCAGGTTGACATTTCATGGTTATATCACTGGCTATCCTCCTGCCTCACTCACACTTTGAAGCTTAACCAGACATTCCCAGGCTTCAGGGAATCTTCCCTAAAGGGGTGTTGCTGAATTTTGTGGTCTTTCTAGATGTCACGAATCAGCTTTTATTCCTACAGTTCTCAAGTGTGAATTTGTCAGATGAAGTCATGCTGAAGGTTAGAGCCCAATTCAGTGCACATTGCAGCTGCAATGGAGACTGTTGGACTTTCCCTGGTGATGGGAAGGGGTAGTTTTCCTCTACGTGAGTCTCCATGTTTGTAACATTTCCTCCCCACCACCAATGCTCTGTGGTGTTGTTAATGTTGCCTCCTTCCTAATGAAGGTGAGGAATGAGAACAGTTCCTGTGGATCTAAAACAACATACCAAGATTTCTTTCAGTCTTGCTGCTTCACCAAGTTGTCTTTTTCATGGGCTCTGCATGGTGATGTTGAATATCCAAAAACCAAAGAAGGGAGGTGTCCCTGCCTATGGCAGGGGGGTTGGAACTTGATGATCCTTAAGGTCCCTTCCAACCCGAACTATTCTATGATTCTATAATTCTGCTTCCATCAAAAGCTTGGCAGTGTGTCAAGAGGTGCTGAGACTGTCAGTCTGTCCTTGTGTGTAGGCAGGATGAACACACACAGGCTGACATACTGTAACCTGAGGCAGGAGGCAAGGGAGGATATACCCCTCATTGTACATCAAGCTGAGTATGATTAAGATATAATTGACAGAACATCATGACTTAGAATCATAGAATAGTTCGGGTTGGAATGGACATCGAGTACTAACTGCTCTGCCATAGGCAGGGACACCTCCCACCAAATCAGGCTGCTCAGTGCCTTGTCCAGCCTGGCCTTAAACACCTCCAGGGAGGGAGCATCCACAACGTCTCTGGACAATCTGGCCCAGTGTTTCACTACCCTCACCCTAAGGAACGTCTTTCTTATATGTAGCCTGAGCACTTAAATGTCGCAACCACTTTTAAGGTACTTGGTAGTTAACAATGGGCAGGAATCCTCCATCTCTGACCACAGCTTTACTTTGCTCTCCATTACTCAATATATTTTTCTAATTGTGCTAAGGGATTTTACCAAGTTCTATTCTGTCAGACAGAATCCAAGATTTCTTTCATAGCACTACTGATCCTTATGTGAAGAAAAGAACAAGTGCCAGAAGATAATCAATTCAGTATTTTGACTGAAAAGAGGCAATCTGTCATATGCAAGCCATCATTTATAATGGGTATATTTGTGTTCCCTGGATTTGGTTTGCCAAGGCTGTAAAAATATATTTGTAAAACACAGCACATGGATTACATGTCTTCTGTGTAGCTGGGGCTGTGGGCCAGCCTTGGTGCAGCCTGTAGGGTGCATTTGCACTCACAGCACTGCTCAAGAGTCAAAGTTTCCTGAGTGTGACTCTGTCTCAGGCTGCATCCTCCTGGTTTGACCTGAGAGCTGGCTGGAGCCCTCAGGAAAGACAATGGCCCAAGGATAAGGGGGAAAGAGCAGTCATACAATCGTAGAATAGTTCGGGTCGGAAGGGACCTTAAAAATCATCAAGTTCCAACCCCCCTGCCACAGGCAGGGACACCTCCCACCAAATCAGACTGCTCAGTGTCTTGTCCAGCCTGGCCTTAAACACCTCCAGAGAGGGGGCATCCACTGTCCCTCTGGCAACTTCTTCCAGTGTTTCACTACCCTCACCACCATAGCTTTGCATTCAGTACCCATGAAGGGCTCATTCAAACCCAGACCTTATGGCTTTCCTGATTTTGTATGGAAGCTGAAAGACAAATTAGTGGCTCTAATTCCACTGCTTGTGCTCTGTGACTGATCATGTAAGTCTTCCTCCACCTCCTAGATTTAATTAGCTGTAATTTTGATTTATGCCACTATTTGCATAGCAAGTACAGCGGAGCAGCTCCTCCTAGGGAACAGCAACCTGTAAAGATAAACAAAGAGGCTTTTGTCAGCTATCAATGGAAACACTGATTAATTTCCCATTGCTTTGTTAGCCTGCTGAAAAACCCATAAAGCAGCAAACTTAATTATTTGTTGAACTGGCTAGGCTGCAAGTGCCAGAATGTGGATGCCAAATATATGCTTGAATGTGTTTCAGCTGCATGGTGCCTCCAGGAAGAGATGCAAACTCTTGTTATCATACTGCTGCACTGCAGGAGACCTTCTTAACATCTTCCCTTCCCTTTCCTTTCCTTTGCAGATGATGCCAGTTCAGGAAAGGATAGCCAGGTACCTGAAGGCTCCAATGGAGAATATGAAGATCACACTGGGAAGCAATGGGGTAAGGAGCAGTGTGTGTTTGTTGGTTTTCCTCAGTTCATGCTGTTCACACAGCACACTTCTCAGCTGCTGAAGGAAAGGAAAGGCAGAGTGGCTGGAGCAAGTTCTCCCTACAGATGGTCAAATAATAAACAGAGCATCAGCTGAACATTTTGGTGTGAATGGACCTCATCCAAGGGTCCTTCTGTGAAATGCAGCCCGTGGTCTGCTCTAGGGCCCCCTGCCACGTACCTCAGCATGGTTCTCCCTAGCGTTTATTTTTCTGGGCAGTGACTTTCTTTTGCATGTGCAGTTATTACAGCCTTCCTAGACTGTCTATAAAAGGCATATTGACTTTTACAGCAGTATTTCCAAAAGCCTTCAGTGCCAACAGAGCTCCCACCATGGGCAAATGGGAGGTCTGACTTCACTTCAAGAGAATTAGAATTAGGCCAAAGCTGAGTTTTTTGTTTTTGTTTTTTTTTCCAGTTACTCTCCTTTTAGACACCTGCATGAACTGCTCCAAGTCTTGGGCTGTTCAAGCACAGGATTTTGATGCTGTTGCAGAGCTTTGTGAGCTCCTAAAATCTCAATTGGAAGAGGTCCTGAAGGTACCTCAAGACTTGCAGGTCCAAACTTTGGTTCAAGCACTCCTTGAAGGACAGTATGTTGTCACACTGATGCCAAACAGCTTTTGGGCATTGCTGTCAACAGGATTTTGATGCTGCTGCAGTGCTTTGTGAGCTCCTAAAATTCTCAGTTGGAACAATTTCTGAAGGTACCTCAAGACTTGCAGGTCCAAACTTTGGTTCAAGCACTCCTGGAAGGACAGTACATTGTCACACTAATGACAAACAGCTTTTGGGCATTGCCATCAAGAGTGCAATGTGAGTTTAGGACCTGGAGGGATGAAGCACAGCATGTCTGTTTTGCTCTTGCAGTAAAAGGATGCTCTGTGGTGAGCTGAGCATAATAATTTCATAATATAGATGTGAAATTGTACTACATTCATGACCAGGGAGTAACCTCAAAGCAATGACAGGAGTGGACCCTATCAGGCTTCCACTGACTGAATCACTTTTACTTGAGCTGAGGCCAGTTTTCTTCAGGAACTGGTAGGCAAGGGTGTAGTCCAATCAGCACTTAGTTGGCAGTGCCATAGTAGTTTTGAATTATGGATTCATATGAGCTTGAGCTTGATCTGGGAGTGGAAGGTGATCTCCACACATTTTTGAAAAGGCTGTCAACATTTTAAAGCTAGAGAAAGGGTGGTTTCCCACAACTGGTTGAGCTCTTATCCAATTCCTTCCCAGGTCTTTCTATTGACAGCCTTCTGCTTCATTTAATTTTCATTAGCTTGAATAAATCTTTGTGGTAAACTGCATTTCAGCAAGGAACCTGTCCACAACACTGTCTCTTTGTCCCCAGACACTCATGTTTTCTTTTGCTTTTGTATGTGGCATAATTTCTACTGTACAAATGTACTGTTCATGTTTACAAAGCAAATGCCAAGTGATGTGGAGAACAAGCATGTGAGTATAAGTAAAACAGAGGCACTTTGTAATGGCCTTCACTGGCACTCCAACAAGCAAAACTTCTGTAACGCTACAAATCTGGGGACAGACATTTACTCTCATCATCTCAAAGAAGTTTTTCTGCCTCTCTCTCTCACATTGCTACTTCTCCTTCTTTCTCCATTGTGTTTGCAGAGTCTCTTTTTTTCCTCTTATGTGTGTGTCTCTCTTTCTCTATTTTTTCTGTTAACTGGCTTTTCTAAATTTGTCCAATTCAGGCTTTTGTCAAGGAGATATTCAGGACTGTGTAAATGGGATCTGGTTTCAGCATATTGCTCACAGCCTGGAGTAGCTTTTGAGTCTGAATAATCACTTAACCTTCTTTAAACAGAAGGAAGAAAGAAAGAACTAAAGAAGTTTAGCTTTACCTGTAGATTGGAATGTATCTGGGCAACAGTGTATGAGGGGAAAATGCAAAACTTCAGAGATATTCGTGGGAGGAAAATCAGAAATGCTAGAAGATTGATTTTTTTTGGGGGGGGAAGGGATTTTCTGTCTTGCAATGCCCTTACTGAGCAGGGAAACCACCAAGCCCTTCTGAAATATTGTTGTGGAAGCAGGGAAGATGGAAGGAAAGGTGAGAACTTATCTTCACTCAATAGACTCTTGACATCATGCTCCTATGACATGACATCATGTGTGCATTTTGAGCACTTCAGTACATTAGGATGTCATGAAAACACTTTCACACCATAATGCATTTATGACATCATAACATCCATTATGATGCCATAAAACCCATGATGTTGCCTTTAACTCATAAAATGGATTGTCATGTTTATGATGTCATAAATACATTATGATGTCCTACAGCCACAATGACTTCATGTATGAATTATGACCACATTTTTTGCATTTTGACATCATAATTTCATTAGCTTGTCATGCACACATCATTATGTCATATGTGCAATATGATCACTTTTATTCATTGAATAAAATTGACACTAGATGATCTTTAAGTCAAATTATTCTATGATTCTATGAACTGATATAAGCCATTGAAGCCATACAGCCATTTGATGTCATACACCCACAAAAATGATAGATGTACATTCTGGCCAAATTTCTGCATGATGACATCACAACTGCATTATAATGTTGCAAATGCATTTGTTATTTCATACAACTATTGTGATGTCACATGTGTGTGTTATGGCATCATCAAACCAGTGTGACTGTCCTGTCTCCAGCCTGCTCTTTCGTATGGTAGCCCCTGTCCAGGAATCCCATCTGATGAGGATCTACCCCTACCAGAACCTACAGTTCCCAGCCTCCGAGTAAATTAGAGGATAGCAGTTTAGACCAACTTCATGACTTGTTCTTAACCTCTCCATGCACCTTGCAGACATTCACTGGATGTCCATCATGACAGCTCTTATCAGTGTGTCTTCCTCAGCTCAGACTTGGACTTCAGCATGTCATTGCTCACAATGTGCAGCTCTGATGGGGTTAATTATCTCTTTGGGAGGGTGATTGTTTTTTGCTGGGAGGGGCCTCTTGTTGCCGTAGTTCCTCAAGGGAATACCCAGCAATTTACTCACCCAGACCTGTGGAGAGGGTTAGTATGTCACACTTGCTGCTCAGCTGTCATGGCAAGGACTTTGAGTGCTGGAGTTGCTCTGGGTTCATTAGATTACACATGAAAGCCTCTGCACAGAGAGTAAAGCATTTCTGAGCAAGAGTTTGAAATAGCATGAAATGGGCTGGGACCCAAAACGCCAGCCAAGGGGGCAAGTGAAGGCTGTGGAGGCAGATGGTTTCCCCTACAGAACTCTGAAGAGAGGAGTATGCCAAAGGGTGTCTTCTCAGAGGAAGGGACATTAGGCAAGACTGCAGGGGGGTGAGGACTAAGCTATGTGCTCACAGACCTCAGAGGGCAATTGCTGCAATTCCTCACAGCTTGGAGAGAGGAAGCTGCAGACCAGCCTTCCTCCATCCAGCATAGCTCCATTATAGTGCACAGTGTCTCTGGAGTAAGGAGACCCTCTGTGCCACCTTGTAGTCAACTTCCCTGATACCAGAACCACAAGCTTCTCAGCTCGCCTTGGTGTTTTATGTGCTACTGGGGTTGGACCACCAATTGCCAGTGGTGAAGGCCAGGGGTTGATTGGTATAATTCAGTACAGCATGTCACAGAGCAGGCTATTCACTACCTATTTCTCTTATTCCTTGTGAAAAAGAAGCAGAGAGAATTTGGCAAGGAGTGTGAAAATGCAGAGTGACTGTCTTTTATGACTATAGAGTATGGGGTAGGGGAAGAACAGAGTTCAAAAGCAGGGAGAGAAACCTGTCTGGGGGATGCAGAAACTGGCTTTGAAAGAAAAAAAACACAAAGAAGACAGTTGAATATATAGGGCTCCTGAGTGCCTCCCGAACTAATTTGGCCATAGCACTTGACAGTATTATCTACTTTTGAGTGGTTTTTGCTCACCACAGTCAAATTTGGATGCCTTTTGCAGCTCGACCCAGGTTCACACAACCTGCCAAGATGAGACGGAGAGTGATTGCCCGTCCTGTTGGTAGCTCCATCCGCCTCAAGTGCGTGGCCAGCGGGAACCCACGGCCTGACATCACGTGGCTGAAGGACAATAAACCCCTCACAGCCCAAGAGATTGGGGAGAACAAGAAGAAGAAGTGGACGCTGAACCTGAAGAACCTGAAGCCAGAGGACAGTGGGAAATACACCTGCCGAGTGTTTAACAAAGTTGGAGAAATCAACGCAACGTACAAAGTTGAAGTAATCCGTAAGTTCAGCATCTGGGGGGGGGAAAGGCAGGGTGGGAGCTTTGAGAAGACAGCTGAGGAAAGACAGTGAAATGGAAAGTTTGCAGTGCTGATAGGTGAACACAGAATCGTAGGTGAGTACAGCTGAGATACTAAAAAAAATAGTAAGTCCCACTAGGGTCCTGTGTGTATTTTTAGATGCCTACATTGCTTTAAAAATTCATCCCTTAGAAGATGAGCTGTTGGGGATTACTCTGTGTTTTGGTGGAGTAGAGTAAATCACTCTTACTATTTAGCCCTTCTGATTCTTGGTCTCTAATCTCCTATTTCCCTTGTTATTACTGAAGATAATTATACTCAAATCCTACCCAAGTCTACTAGAGAAGAGCTCTTGCTCTTAAATCATTGTCCTTTGTCTATGACATCATCATAAGTTGTCATGGAAATTATTACAGAGCAGCCAACTCAGGAAAGTGGAGAATTTGAGCTGGATGGAGGGAAGACTGAATAGCCTTCAGTAATGAAGAAGGGGAGCACGTAAGGCTAGTTCCAGCTACACGGAAAGCATGTTATTTGTCTGACTGGGCATGCATTTTAGCATGAGAAAGTTTATCCCAGTCTTCTTAAAGGTAAAGATCTGCTCTCTGATAAGTCCTTTCTCTAGAATCACAGGAATTAAAAGCACATGTGGGGAGCTCTGCTGGGCTCCGAAGGCACAAACCTGCTGGACATCTGGGATTGATAAAGATGCAGCTGTGTGGAGACAGTAAAAACATGTGTTTACACTAAAACCAGGAGCAGAGACAGGGAAATGAATCAAGCCCCATCCTAATGGCAGCTGTGGCATTTTCACTTCATCAAAACCAGACAGCACCAGGAACAAACCCTTTTCTGTGTCCCTGTTTATCTTAGTTTTTATCAACTTAAAGATGTATGTAACCTTTGTTTTCATTAGCTTTTGCTGGCTAGGAGTGAAAACAGTAACCAAAGCTGGAACCAGAGTCAAGGAGATAAGGGCATTAAGCAGTTTTCAGACATCTATTTTTAACATAATTTTGTGGAGCATTTCAGGTTTTATTCAATTTCCTCCTTTTTTTTTATTTCCCCTGAGCCTCCAGTCTTAAGTCCTGCTTATCTGAATCTTACTCTCCCCAGCTGTGATTCCTGCTCACAGTCCCAAGGCAAAGCCTGCAGAGACCACTGTGGTATTTTTGTTTCTCAGGCACATTTTTAGAGCCCTCATTATTAAAAGTATCCTGAGTTTTTGAAAGAGGGTCCATTGTTCCTTCCTCTCAGCCCAAAGCCAGTGCTGGTGGGATCTGTTTTGTTACATGCTCAGTGTTTGCCATCCAATGCAGTTGATGGTTGCCACCAGTTACCACCCACTGGGATACTATAATTTATCTCCATGCCTAGGATAGAAGTTGGACATACCTCCTTTTCTGGAAACTGTGACTGATTTCTCTGATGCTGGCACTAAAAAAACCCCACCAAACATTCCTCAGAATGAGATATATATTTCTCCCTTGATTTTATGTGGTGTTGACACAACATAAGGCTCACCATCATGCTGAAAAGGATGGTCTTGTGAACCTCTTGTGTTTGTTTTGCTTTCCTGCCATCTTGTTTCCTTCATCAGCTGAGACTTGAGATTAAAAAAAAAAAATTGTGGGAAAGGAAAGATTTTGTTATTGGCTGGAAAAGCAGAAACCTTCTTGAGCTCTTCTTCCACAAAAATTTGCTCCATAGTGAGTGTGGGGGTGATCAGACTGAAGAAAGAACTAATAAAAGCAGGGAGGTGGTGCCTGTGGTCTCAGTTTTCTCATCAGTGGATGACATGGGATGGGATGGGATGACTTCCAGCAGAATTTGGAACCCATGGGTGGTTACAAGGCCCAGCCACAGGGTATCTCTTGAATGACTCTCAGATAAAAGAGGAGATAACATCCACAGCCTGACATTAATTAATGAAAGAAGAGGCCTTTTCCCATCCAATTTTTATTATCCTTAGGGAACATAAGGCTGGATGAGGCACTGAGCAACCTGTTCTGGTGGGAGGTTTGGGTTGGAAAGGACCTGAAAGATCATCAAGTTCCAACCCCCCTGCCATGGGCAGGAGTTCCTCCCACCAGAACAGGTTGCTCAATGCCTTATCCATCCTGGCCTTAACAATCTTGATAGAAAGATTCAGATTGAGAGTGAGGTAAGGCTTGCTATGCCTCAGGCAATGGAGTTGAGTGTAGAAACAGAAGAGCATCTACCATTAGAGACTTTGGCAGACACTGGGAGTTGTAGCAGGACAGGTTTCCTGAAATCTCAGCCTGCTTTGAGGCAGGAAGCTGAACTAGAAAATTACTTTTTATCCCTCCTACATCTTCTCCCATTATTTTCTTCTCTCACAAGTTAATGAGGTTGCAAGACACCTTTTCCCATGGAGCTCCCTGTCTTTTTTTGCAGAGAGGACAAGGTCCAAACCCATCCTGACGGGGACACACCCCGTTAACACGACAGTGGACTACGGTGGGACCACCTCCTTCCAATGCAAAGTCCGCAGCGATGTCAAGCCTGTCATCCAGTGGCTGAAGAGGGTGGAGTATGGCACAGAGAGCAAGTACAACTCAACCATTGATGTTGGAGGACAGAAGTTTGTTGTGCTGCCCACGGGGGAGGTCTGGTCCCGTCCTGATGGCTCCTACCTGAACAAACTGATGATTACTCGAGCCAAGGAGGAGGATGCGGGGATGTACATCTGCCTGGGGGCAAACACCATGGGCTACAGCTTTCGCAGTGCTTTTCTCACAGTTCTGCCAGGTGAGTTGTGCCTTTTTATTACTTATTAGCATTTATTAACCCAACTAGTGATGCCCACCATGTTCCTTTGTGATGCTGTGCTGATTTAGGTTAGCCCAGTTCTGAAAAGAATGCAGGGGAGAATCACAGAATAGTTTGGGTTGGAAGGGACTTTAAAGATCATCTAGTTCCAACCCCCCTGCCATAGGCAGGGACACCTCCCACTAGACAAGGTTGTCAGTGCCTTGTCCAGCCTGGTGAAAACACCTCAACTCTCTCAGTCTGTTGCAGACTGATATAAAATCTGACACACAGGAAATGCTGAATAATTTTCTGCTTTGCTTTCCTTCAAGTATAAGAAGCCATATATTAAGGCATCATATGCATCAGACAAAGCAGATGAATGAAAATATTTCTTGGGATTTAATTAGTAAATCAACCCTCCTTTAAATCAGCCCCTGCTGTAATTCTCTTGATGATGTTTCCTTTTCTCCCTTCACGAGGAATAAGGACTCCAGTAAGGTGAAATAAAATGAACTATCTGCTTCTGTATGCTACAGTTGGAGAAAAGAATGAGAAGGAAACTATAGTTATAGGCACTACATCACTTTTGTGGTAGAGTGCAGCACATGAGAGGGGAACAGAACTGCAGCACAGTTTGCAGCCCCACTCCTTCACATTTCTCCTCTCTTTTCCTTTTATTTATATCACTTTTACTGGTAAAAGAAAACAATGGCACAGGCCCATAAAATGACGGAAGAATAAAAACTGTCCCGGTCACAAGTCAAGGAAAAGAAAGAGTGTAAAAGAGAGAATGACTGATTAGTCAGTCATACCCACTGATCCCCTGGGGACCCTTGTACCAAACTCACAGCTGCTTCCTTCTCTCTCTGGGCCTCAGAGCTGATGGCCACATCCAACCGAGGCTGTATCAAGTGTGTTTGTGACACACCATCCTCGCTTTGTAGCTTGCTCCACATGAATCTAACTTTGGATCTACCAGTTTTAAGAAAAAAATCAATCTTACTTGTTTTTCTTCCCTTTGCCACTATGAGGACAACACATCTCAGAGAGTTCAGAAGCTGGAATCATTATCAGATCATTTTAGTGATCAGGTCTAGTGGATCAGGCTAGATATAAGAAAGAAGTTCTTTAGGGAGAGTGTAGTGAACCACTGAAACAGGTTCCCCAGAGAGGTTGAGGATGCCCCCTCTCTGGATGTGTTTAAGGCCAGACTGGACAAAGCACTGAGCAGCCTGATGTAGTGGGAGATGTCCTTGCCTATGGCAGGGGGTTGGAACTTGACGGTTTTTAAGGTCCCTTCCAACCCAAACTATTCTATGATTATCTCCAGTTGACACACCAGTAAGAAAGGGAGAAAATTAACTGTTCCAGGCTGTTAGGACTGGTTTTCTTTGTAGGTAGTGGGGAAAAAAACTCATGAAAACTGTAACTAGAGCAGCATGGCTTCTTCTACTCACTGACTGACAAACCTCTGTTACGTAGTAGTCAAGAGCCACTAGTTTGAATTTAGATACTGACAGCATGCTTCCAAGTGAGAGGATTTTCTTGACATCTGCATCACTCAACTTTAGGACTAAACTCCAAACCAGAAACCCTGTCAATCACAAGGAAAAGACTGTGTGGGTGAGATAAAAACTCAAAACCTCTGGGTGTTTGGATTATGAGAGTGTGATCCAGCCCCAGTGAAATCAGTGGGAGACATTCCATTGATTTAAATGGGACTCTAACAAGTCCTCATACCAGAGAAGGAGCCTACAGGCCTGTTGTTAGTGGCAGTGATGAAGAAGGAGAACCCAGCTTGCTGTCACAGGCAATGATGTGGTTACAAGGCCATGAGTTAGAAAAACAGTGTTTTACTTGTAAATCTACTTGATTTGACATAGACAGCTCTGAATAACAACATGGTTGAATATCAAAACACTTTCCTTTCAGCCCAGCAGAGGATTTCTGCCAACCAAGTCAAAGGCTGGTTTTTTGTGGTCAGCTAATGGGTCAGCTTTCTGATCATGTCTTGCTTTGAGCAGGAGCTGAACCAGATGACCTCAAGACTGCCCTTCTAGTCTGGATTATTCTGTAATTTTCAGTGTTGGTGAATCAAAGTTTTGTTTATTGAGGTCAACAGTTCAGGTGCTTCTGACTTCAAAAAGACCACATGGTATATATTTAATATTTCAAAGGGGCCTTAGGATTATTTTTCAAGGAAAGAAAAAGACATTAATGTCTTCTAGAAGCTTGACTTGAAAGTTACTTGATATGTGTTTGAATATATAACATATTGGGTGATTTGGATAACCTTTGGTTTTCAAAATTTCTCGAGTGTCTTCTTGATCTGTGCCTAGATGTTTTTCAGGGCTTTGTAAATCTCAGCTAGTAGCTATCTAGATGGGGATTTTGATAGCTAGGATCCTACCCCATGACTTCTTCTGAGTCTATAAATCAAAAGATCAGGCTGAGAAACCAGAGTAACTATCCCAGGAGTATGCTATCTCAAACATCTTATCTCCTCCAGCAGCTGAATTTGCTGCCCTCAGGAAGCCAATAGCAGCTCCAAAGAGACTGGTGAAGGTAGAATCCATTTGGCATATGGACACACACTTTCATGCTGTGTGGGCTTTCAGCTCTCCACTGCTTCGGCTGCAAAGAGGAGATACCACCTCCCATATATCCTTTAGCCTTCCTCCCAGCCACACAAGACATTCAACAACCACAACCTCTCTGGACAACCTTCATCACCCTCACCATAAAGAACTTCTTTCTTATATCTAGCCTGAACCTACCCTCTTCCAATTTACATCCATTATTTCTAGTCCTTCCATCACATATCCTATTAAAAAGCCTTTCTGTAGCCCCCTTCAGGTATTGAGAAGCTACTCTGAGGTCCCCCCTGAGCTTTCTCTCTCAACAACCCCAACTCCTTTAGTCTGTCCTCCTAAGGCAGTCACACCAGCCTTTCAGTCATCTTGGTGGCCCTCATCTGGACCTGCTCCAACTGCTCAATGGCCTTCTTATGTTGAGGGCTCCAGAACTGAACACAGTAACTCCAGGTGGGGCCCCTCCAGAGCCCAGTAGAGGTGCAAAATCACCTCTCTTGACCTACTGGCCACACTTCTCTTGATGCAACCCAGGATTTGGTTGGCCTTCTTGGCTGCAAGTGCACACTGGTGGCTCATGTTGAGTTTTTCATACACTGACAACCCCAAATCCTTCTCTTCAGGGCTGCACTCAAGTCACTCTTCGCCCAGCCTGTGTCATGCTGCCTGCCATGGTGGAGCTTTGCTGGGCAGCTTCAATATCACTTTACAGGGATACTAAAGAGTGTCTCAAGCTCATATATATAGAACTACACCTGGCAGAGGCAAGTGGGCAATGTGCCATTGCTCTGAGAAACCCAGTTTTGCCACCTTGCTGCTGACATGGAGGTAATAGTGACACATCCCATGTTGCATCTTCCAGTCTGGGCAGTGAAGCCTAGTCCATGCAGAGCGAGGATTTTAGGAAACTCTGTAGTGCATCCATTGAATCTTGGATAAGAAAGTTAAAAAAAAATCTCCCAATGACTCCCTTCGCAAAGGCTGAACCAAAGTAACTGAGTAGCTTGTTCTTCCAGGAGCACTGAACAGCAAAGCAGTTACCAAATTCCATGAGCTGGCCTGATTTCTCCCTTGTTGGTTGGTCTGGCAGAGTTGCCAGACAGGCTGTACAAAAGCCAGAGCAAAGCATGACATCTGTTTTGAATTCACTTTTGTCTGCATTTAATTAACCCTTTTCTGTCTCTCCTCTGTGTTGCTATCCAGACCCCAAGCCTCCAAGTGCACCTGTGCCCCCTTCCTCCACCAGCAGCCTGCCCTGGCCTGTGATCATTGGCATCCCTGCAGGAGCAGTCTTCATCTTTGGGACAATCCTCTTGTGGCTTTGCCAGAGCAAGAAGAAACCTTGTTCCCCACCAGCTGCTGCCCCCGTGCATCGGCCACAGCCCCGGGACAGAATCTGTGTTTCCCAAGTCCCGGACAAAGACTGCATCTCCTCCATAAACTATGAGGAATACGTGGCCCAGCAGCAGCATTTGCTGTCTCAAGGACCTGCCCTCGCCCCTGCCATGGCTTCCAAAATGTACCCAAAGATTTACACGGACATCCACACCCACACCCACTCACACGTGGAAGGCAAAGTCCATCAGCACCAGCACATCCAGTACCAGTGCTAAGAGGGTGTCCATGTACAGCAGCTCTTTTGGGCTTTTCCTCATGGTACCTCAAGCAGAGACTGCTCCCTGTCAGTCCCCACTGCCAGCAGGAGGCAAAGCAGACAGAAAAGATTATATATAATTTTAAATATATATATATATGCATATATATATGATTGTATATGCGTGTGTGTATGTGTGTATATATATATGTGTATATATCTATATCTATCTATATAAATATATATATAATAGAGAAAGAGAGAAAAGAGATTTTTTTGTTGTTGTTTTTTAATTATTGGAATCAGGATGTAGCTGAGGAATAATGAAGGAACTCCAAGTCTCAGCAGAGAGAAGCAGCCATCCCCAGCAACAGAGCTTCCATGGGTATTTCTAATCAAGGTGGCAACAAGTGAGACAGGACACAGGGACATGAGCCATCACCTACTTCTTGTGATGCTAAAAGGAGCAAGAAGGGCAGGAGGAAACCATGGTGCTTTTACAGATGGGCACTGCTCTTCCTGTGCTTGCTGCACATCATTTTTCTTTGTGTGAAGCCTCCAAGCCTGTCCCACTTGGGAGCATTCAGGAGAACCTGAGTGACCCAAGCTCTGAAGTACCTGAGGTTTAGTGAAAAAGCATGAGGAGATGCAACCACCTCACCTCTTTCAAGGGAAAAAAATAAAATAACAAAAGAGGAGGGCCTGGAAAAAGGAATTTCATTTCCACAGTGTGAAATGCAGAATGCTTCTCAGTCACTTGGTCTGAAAGGCCAGCAGAGCTGGTGTGTTTGATTCCTGCGAGTTGAATCGTGTTTCCTTTTGGGGGGTTCTGCAGATGAAACCACAAATGCTTCACTCCCCTGTCCTAGGACTCAGTGCCACTGCCAGGAAAAAGGAAAAGAAGAGGAACATTGTACAGAACACCTTTATATTTATTTTTAAGAAATAATAATAAATAAATAATAATAATAATTGAACTGCTGATGGTGAAGAAAGCAAAACACACTGTCCTCTGATGGCTTACAGTGACAAGCTACTGGATTTTCTACATCAATGCAAAATATATGAAAACACTAGGAAAAAAAAAAGAGTAAGAAGCAAAGAAGATGAAATAATAATCATGTAGGAAAAAATGCATTTCAGAAATATTTGCCTAGGTTGTGTGTGGTTGTCCCCTCCCCTCAGATAACATTTTGGAAATGGTAGAATTTCATTGCAGTTCAAGCAACAGTAAGAAGATAATAAGGACCATATAAAATACCTATATGGACTGGAAAATTAGTCCAATTGCAAATATAAAACCTTTGTAATTCTATATAAAGTTTAAACAGAAGTCATGTATATTTAATTTATTTTGTTAAACAAGAAAAAAAAAGTGTATGATATTTTCCTCAAAACAGGCATTTCTATACATATTTTTGATCAAAGAAAATAAAGATTTTTTTTTTGGGGGTTCTATAGATGCCATGCTCAGAATATGCTCAAAGTAACATGTGACCAACTGTACTTCTGACATGGAGGTCATCCATCTCTATGCCTTTTCCCACCAGCCACATGTAATCTAATATCATCTCAGGTACTGTTGATGCCACCTTTTCCATCAGAAACTGGCCTTTTACAATTTTTATGCATTGACTGTGAGGATCTGGAACTAGACAGGTCACTTCTTTTGGGCACTTTGTCATTTTCAGTAGCCAAGAGCTCTGTTCACAGGGAAATCTGTTTAATTCAGCACATTTTTTCTGGGGAGAAAGGAGGTTGTATTTGCATTTGTGTGTGTGTGTGTGGGGGGGTGTTAAGCATGAAACTGCAGTGGGTTTTCCTTTGAAAAGAAAACTTAGTAAATCAAAACAGAACAATTGTGAGCCTGAAAAATTAATTTCAGCTCCCAGGTGCTCGAAAGGGGAAAGTTTGAAATGTGGGTGAAAAGCTTCATTTATAAATGCAGCTGCTGAATGAGCCAGTTGGTGAGTTGGATGCAGTAGGACGAGTACCTTCATTCTTCTGCTTGCCAAGGAGAGGCACCCAACCCTTCAGCAGACAAAGTTTTCATTAGAGAAGGCAAGCTCAGCAGTGGTGCAACTGTTTGCTGCTTGTTTGAGCTTCACTTAAAATTTTGCTGCTGAAAAAGACACTGAAAATTTGAACCATGCTAGTTTTGAACTTTGAGATGACTTCCTTCTCAAGCCTGCTCTGCAGCAGAGATCTTCGGCAAACCACCTTCTCTGTTTGAAAGTGAAGCACTTTGTGCAACCTGAGGCAAAACAGTGCTTAGGTTTTGCTTTTCTCAGAATGTTTCTGGAGGTATTTGCTCTGGGTTGACCTGCAGTGATTTTTCTTTTTGAGTCACCAGCAAACCAAACAGTCCCCTGTTTGCTCAGCCGTAGCTCTGTGAGATGGGGCCCTGATTCATCAAAGCATGTAAGCTCCCACTTTCCTTCACATGCTGCTCCAAAAAGTCCCTTTATTGCCTTAGCTGCTTGGGTTAGTGACTCCATCCCAGCCTTCTGTGCTGGTGGTGGCTGGACCATGCAATAACTCTGAAGAAGTAGAAGAAGGAGACCTTACTACTCATATGGAGTTTACTAACTGGCACTGTTGCAATACAGCACTGAAGAGCACACTGCTGCTCTCCTGCATGCTGTTGTAGGAAATCCATGTTATAACCTCTCACCATGATCTTCCTTTAGAGATTATAATAAAGCCAACCACTTTTAATTATTTCTCCTTTTTAGCAGGAGAGTTCAGTTACAATTTGTTAACCCTCATTTATGAAGTTCATAAAAGCTGAATTCATAGAAAGAGTCAGAAGGACCTTCAATGGTCATCTAGTCCAACCCTCCTGCAGAGAGCAGGGACATTCTGAACTAGATCAGGCTGCTCAGGGATGGAGCCTCCACTACCAAATTCATGGGTACATTTGTCTACATCCTCTTGGCTTTAGGGAGGCTTAAAACAGAGCACAGAGGGCTCTGTTAGGGTGTAAGGCATGATTTACACAGGAGTTTTTAATGCCTGTAGTTTATTGAGTCATTTCATTTAAAAAAAACCCAACAAACCAAACCCTAAGAAACCTTTACACACCTAGATGGATGTGTACACACCTAGATGGAGATACTAAGGGGCTACATCTCATGTCTCATACCTCTGGTATGTACTGAGCAGGTTTCAGCAGCTTTATGTGCAGGGCAGAGATGGGCTCTTCTCTGCTCTGTGCCAGAGCTCCAGGGAGATGACACTTCCAACACATGCTATGATAGTGGTACTGAAAGTACCTTCAAAGGTGGAGGTGAAAACACCATCCAAAGGTGTTTTTGGATGGTACAGCTCTAAGCAAGCCATGGCCTATGCAAGAGACTGACCTATGACCCTCAGAGAGGGGGCAGTGGGTTAGAAGAAACAATCCCACACTTTCCATAGAACACAATCTTCTGTGCTGACCATAATGCTCTCCACTGGTGCCTTCTACCCTTTGTGGTCCAGTTCAATAGTGCTGTGTCATGCAGTCAAAAGCTTTGCATTTTGCCAGATCTACAGAAGTGGGATCCTTCCTGCCCTTTGAAGCTCTTGCCATATCTAGTAATGCTAACAGACAAAGGCAAGCATTGCAATAAACCACCCAGCACAGATGATGCAATGGCCAAGGGCAGCTACAACTCTCATCCATAGCACTGAGAAGACAGCTCAGGGTTGGGATGTCCATGTGAGATGCTGTACAGGTGTTCTTTGCAGAAAGCTTGGGATGCTTGAGTATCAGCTCCCTCTTGAGCACCCAAATTGGTGTGAAATTACCCCTGGGAAAATATAATTTTATGCCCTATTAAAGGGAGGCTGTGTTTATTGTCTGGGCCTTGCACTGTCTCACTGTGCCTGCGTGGGTTTTGCACTTCTGAAGAGTTACTTTGCAGCCACAGGGTACCAAAAAGTGCTCTTAAGAATCAATCTGCCCCATGCCCTATTGCTTGTCATTTGTTTTTAGGGCTTGACTGTGCCTTGCATGTATTGCAGAGTCTTCCTTAGCCTAAATAAATTCAGCTAGGTCCCACTTGTGTTTGAATTTGTTTTTCTTCAGCAGGACAAGATGTTCGCTCATGAATAGAGGGTGTTTAAATTTTAAAAAAAACCCTAGTCTTTCCATTAGCTGCTGACCCTATTTTGAACACAGAAGGTTTTTTATGTTAGCCATAAGTATGCACATACTTATGGGCATGTAGATGTACATGCCAGGCTGTGATACAGACAGCAGTTGTACTTTTAAAGCCACAGGGCTTCAAAGATCAAAGGGATTTTCCCCTGGAAACTCACCATCTTTGTTTATTTTATTTGCATTACAGATCAAACATGACCTTACGTGCCAGTTTGTGTGTGGCATTTTTGAACTTTGGTTTTGTACAGTCGGCCCCTTTCAAGCTGAAAACTTTTGTCAGACATTTAAAATACAAAGTGTCATCGGATGTTCAATTGGTGACAAAGAAAATAACTGGACCTGTGAAAATGAGACAGCGTGGCACATCATGTGTGTATGTCCGTTGGCTGTGTAATAAAAGTTACAGAAGAAAAGAAAGGAATAAAACCCTGGAACTGTGTTAGCTGGCAATAGGGTTCTGTAAATTTTCTGTATGTTGAAGGGAAGGATGGCTCTGTGTGTGTGTGTGTGTGTGTGTGTGCGCGTGTGTGTGTGTGTGTGTGTGTGCGTGTGTGTGTGTGTGTGCGTGCATCAGGAACATCAGCCCCTCTACTCAGCTCCAGCGAGGCCCCACCTGGAGTTACTGTGTCCAGTTCTGGAGCCCTCAACATAAGAAGGACATTGAGCTGTTGGAGCAGGTCCAGAGGAGGCCACAAAGATGATCAAAGGCCTGGAGCAACTGCCTTATGAGGAAAGGATGAAGGAATGGGGATTGTTCAGCTTGCTGAGGAGAAGGCTCAAGGGGGACCTCATAGTAGCATCTCAATCCCTGAAGGAAAGGGGGCCTACAGAAAGAGAGGGGTAGGACATTTTAATAGGATATGTGATGGAAGAACCAAAAATAATGGATGTAAATTGGAAGAGGAGAGATTCAAGCTAGATATAAGAAAGAAATTCTTTATGGTAAGGGTAGTGAAACACTGGAAGAGGCTGCCCAGAGAGGTTGTGGATGCCCCCTCTCTGGAGGTATTTATGGCCAGGCTGGACAAGGTACTGAGCAGCCTGATTTGGTGGGAGGTGTCCCTGCCTATGGCAGGGCAGTTGGAACTTGATCTTAAAGGTCCCTTCCACCCCGAACTATTCTATGATTAACAAGTTCTGGTAAGGTAGAGCAGACACTACTACAGATTTACCTCTGCACAACAACTTGGTCTGGTGTTTTATGCTTTGAATCTGTCAAAGGCATTATTTTTTTAAATGATTTGGAAAACATTTCTGGTTTTTCATTGAATGGGGACCATTTTTGCTCTCTTTACCCCTAGAGCCAAATGCTGTGATTGCACCAGGGGCCAAACTGCAATTAGTAAGACAAAATTTTGGATCGCTGGAGTGGATGGCCAGACTCTAGTGCCTGGAGTGGAGTAGGGATTTCAAGGTCAAGCCCAGCACCTCTGGCCCTTTGAGACACTTACGTGAGTGTCTCACTTTGCACTCAAGGGTCAGAAATGTCTAAGCTGTGACAAGTTTGGAAAAGCTGTCCCTCCCCCAGACTTTATCTTGACCTGGCTCAAAGAACCCAGTGCAGAAATTGCACACTTGGGGTGGGAAAAAGGAAATATTTCTCAGTTGGCTCCATTTCTGTGTCTGTCTCAAATTCTTTAGAGGTTTGAAATATTGCAATAAAGCCCCAGGGGAGATGTAGCAGTGAGTGAAAACTGGGAGGTGGTCAAAGGTTAATGGGGAATTTATCATGGCTTTGCTGTCTGGGCATCACCTCTGCCTACACGGGGTATGTTGAGTGTTCCCAGCACTCCAATTTACCCAAAGTCAGTGATTACTTCACATACAACACCCACCCCAGCACTTGCAGATACCAGCATGAAAAAAACCTTGCATGTCCATTGGGAAGACAATTGGACACATGGAGTCATTGCAAGGCTTTTGTATCTTTGTGGGTATTCATATGTTTTCTGGCTGGGCATTGTTAGAGAAAGATGTGACAGGAGTTAAAGGCCAGAGTATGAATCCAGATAGAACACACATATTTTTGGAAGGACCTATCAAAGGAAGGGACGGACATTGCATCTCTTCAGATCTTTAAAGTAAGGCTGGATGCTTTGTGGTCAGGGTATTTAATTTGGATGCAAGGTATTTAAGGCTTTGAGCAGCCTGATCTAGTACAGGATGCCCCTGCTCACTGTAGCGAGGTTGGACTAGATGACTTTCAAAGTTCTTTTCCAACCCTATGATCCTATAATATTGGAAATGTAAGGATACATGGAGGCACCTGCTTCAGATGGGGTCATCTAGTGGTGCCTCTGGCCTTAAAGAAATGCAGTTGAGCTGCGGAGAAAAAGGAGATGCCAGCACAGGTCCCCTGCACCAGGCTGCACAGACCCTGGAGTGCTGCAGATGTGCTCCACAGACCTTACAGCAGTGCCTGGCACATGGCAGCCTCACTCAGGCTCACTCTGAGCTGCAGACCATGTGTGACCTCAGTACTTTCCAGATTATTATATCCAGAGGGACCTTGGCAGGCTTGAGAAGTGGACCCATGCCAACCTCATGAAGTTCAACAAGGCCAAGTGCAATGTCCTGCACCAAGTTGGGGCTATCCCAATCACAGATACAGACTGGTTGGAGAGTGGCTTGAGTGCAGCCCTGAAGACAAGGATTTGGGGGTGTCAGTGGATGACAAAGTCAACATGAGCTGCCAGTGTGTGCTTGCAGCCAAGAAGTCCAACCAAATCCTGGGTTGCATCAAGAGAAGTGTGACCAGCAGGTCAAGAGAGATGATTTTGCCCCTCTGTGTGGCTCTGGTGAGAAGCTGCCATAAAATGACAAAAAATAGGGAGCTGAGATTTTTTTCCAGACTTTCTTACCAGCAATGCATTTCTTGCATTCAAATTCTCAGCTTTTAGGTTTCCTACAATTGCAAAATAATAAGAACCAATAAAAACTCTACCCACTAACTCACCAAAATCACAGAGTATTGTAATTTAAAATAGGAAGAAATGGCTGGTACAACCTTATTTAAATAATAGAGTCACATTAACTGGCTAATACATATTGTCTATGTATAGAGTGAGGAGTGAAGAGGTTGCACATTTTACCTTTTGTATTTAGCCCAGGCAACTTTACCAGCTTCAGTGCTGTGAGATCTATTGTGAGGCTATGACTTTTATTTGTCCTTATTCTAGCTTTTACACTTTTTCTTTCTTTTCTCTTTTCCCTAATGCCAGTCAGCTGTAATTAGGATTTAACATATCCCACAATATATGTGGACATCAGCAAAGTAATGAATAGTCTTTCCCCCCCACACACCTCAATTTTGAGAGCAAAATGCAGTCTGAAGTCCTATTTCTATTGGAGCTAATCTATGCTATAGTGAGAGGAGCAATAAATAACACTTTAGACTAGGCTTCAAAATGCCTATTTTTTCCCTTTGATCTGAGTAATTAAGGTGTTCCTGAGTGTTTTCTGATGGAATTACACAGCTCTTCATTTGGATGTCATTAACCATTTTGTTTTAGTGCTGCTGTTCCAACAATTAGTGCCTAAATATGCCCCATACTCTCCTAAAGAGGCAGCAGCAGTGCTAATGTTGATGCCCTGGTTAACAATTCATTTCCACCACCATGCTTGAATGCCATTTAATATCAATCAGATCTTCCCTGACACCCTTCTGAAGCTGTCCTCTTCTGCTATCCCTTAATTGTGCAGTGAAGTGAGGACAGGTTGAACAATAAAGTTAAGTAAAAATGGCATTTCTCTTAAGACAGGGATTTTTTTTTAGGTTCGTTGCAAGTTTTGGTTATAAAAGGGCCGGTGCTTCGTGGTGATCAGTCATTTTGACATTTTTATGGCACTTTTATTACCCCTGGCTCATTTCCATACTGAAGGGAACATTTGTAACAATACTTGCTTGCTCTGTTATGATTAGGACTGTGCTTTGTTCAGTGGTTGCTGAGCTCAGTGATGCTCTTGGCACACTCCTTCCCGGGCCCTGTGGTGTGTTTATTCAAAAGGAAGGAAAAAGAAGTGTCTCCTAAAACAATAAACTGCTACTGCTTGTGTTAACATGGCCATAACTTCCTTATTCAGCAGAGATGATCACTTAGCAAAGCTGTTAGGTAAACTTGCTCCTTTCCCTGCTGGAAAAAAAAAATTCATGAAGCTTGCAGCAATGGTTTTTTATTATCAGGTTGGAATTGGTGGAAGGCATTCCAAGGTAATGATCTGATCAGAGATAAGTGTGGAGGAACCTGAAACCAGGGGGCTGAGATCTGAAATCTTGCTGAGGATGTGGGTAAGAGTTTAAGGGGGATTTTGTCAAGTTGTTTCAGTACTGATGCTGAAATAAAGATTTCAGTATTGATGTTAATATATAAAATTGAAAATATTCATACTTTCACTGTCAAAGACAGGAGGTGAATATGAATAGAAGGGTTGTGCATGATAAGAAGGAGCAATTAAAAAAAGAGGGGGAGGCATGATATGTCACAGGAGATTTCCACAATGAAGCCAAGTCGTTTCTTTGGCTGCTCCACATGAGGGAAAGTCTGTGAAGCAGCCAGAGACTGCCATGGGATGCTCCCCCCTGAACCTGGGACAAACCAGACCATTCAGTTCCAGCTATAACAATTTCTCTTGAGAGCAACACTGGATAACATCCTTCATTCAAATCATGCTCTTACCTCATCTGGATTTCAAAGACATATTAGGATGTCTTTGAAGGACCCTTCCAACTCCTATGATGCAATGAAAGATGGTTTTGATCTTTTGAACTTGACTTTCATCTCCTCTGGACAAACTGGGTTGTCCTGTGTCCAGTTCTGGAGCCCTCAACAGAAGAAGGAGATTGAGCTGTTGGAGCAGGGCCAGAGGAGGTCACAAAGATGATGAGAGGGATGGAGCAACTGCATTATGTGGTCAGCCTGGAGAAGAGAAGGCTCAGGGGGATCTCATAGTAGCTTCTTAATATCTGAAGGGGGCTACAGAAAGTCAGGGGTGGGACTTTTTAATAGGGCCCAGGATGGCAGGACTGCGTGTAATGGATGAAGATTGGAAGAGGGGAGATTCAAGCTGGAGATAAGAAAGAAATTCCTCCCTGTGAGGGTGGAGAGACACTGGAAGAGGCTGCCCAGAGAGGTTGTGGATGTTCCCTCTCTGGAGGTGTTTAAGGTGTCCCTGCCCATAGCAGGGGGGTTGGAACTAGATGATATTTAAGGTCCCTTCCAACCCAAACCCTTCTATGATTCTGTGTGTTTTAAGGCCATGATTCACACTTCTTAAGGAAGGTAACAAAGCTACAAAGCTACAAAGTTACAAAGCTACAAAGTTACAAAGCTACAAAGCTACAAATTTACAAACCTACAAAGTTACAAACCTACAAAGTTACAAACCTACAAAGTTCAGGACAGAGTAATCATGAGCTTCCTCAAGAAGGAAAGAGAAACTGACATTTCTGGTTTGGTTTCTGGGAGGAAAGACACACAGCGTTTACTGTTCCACTGAAGCCAGCAAGAGAAGCTGAATTTGTCACCCAGGTGCCACCCAACTAAAGGATGGACCTGGCTTTGGCACTGAAATATAGCATTGTAAAACTACAAAAAACACGCAACAAACAGGTGAAGTGTCCATTTTTGTTAGGTTTGACCAAATCAAGTAGAGAGCTCAGCAAATAATTGAGACTTTGCTTATGCTGTTGTGTCTTTGCAGCATCCCTTCAAGCCTCTTGATGGTCTTGAAGGTCCCTTCCAACCCAAACCACTCTATGATTCTAGTGGGAGGTGTCCCTGGCCATGGCAGGAGAGTTGGAACTAGATGGCCTCGAAGGTCCCTTCCAACCCAACCCATTATATGATGTCTTCCTGAACTTCCCCTGTCCATCAGAGCAGGAATCAGAGTAGAGAAGTTTGTGGGTGGGATTGCCTGCTGCTACAAGCCCCAGCTTTCATCACACAGCTCCAGCAGCAGCTTGCTGGCCTTGGCCCCACAGTGCCAGCGGAACACAAGCTGCCCTCTTGTCATGCTTGAATAAAAGCAAAAAGGTCTCCTGCTTGACATCAGAAGAGAGATGGACTTTGAAACCTCCTTCCAAGCATGCATGAAGGACAGAGGCTGCATGTAAGGACAGGCACAAACCAATATAAGAGAGAAAAGATGAAACACTTTTTTTGGTGTGTTGAGACCTAATACCCCTAAATGCCAGAAAAAGATTTTTAAGGGGCCATAAAGTCAGCACAACTCTGTTTGCACTTGCTTTTTGGTTGCAGGGGCCTCTCTGTGTGAACATGACTCTCTGCTCAGCATTTCAAGTGCAAATATCTGCAGGAGTTCATCTGATACTTTGCTAGAACTGGCACGTGCAAACCCAAAAGGCAGAAAATCAAATGGTCAGAACAAGGTCAAAAATCGACCACTTAGAATCATAGAATAGTTTGGGTTGGAAGAGACCTTACAGATTATCAAGTTCCAACCCCCTTCCATAGGCAGGGACACCTCCCACTAGATCAGGCTGCTCAGTGCTTTGTCCAGCCTGGCCTTAAACACCTCCACTTGTTCAATAATTTCAGGAGAGAACATGAAAGACATTGTGTGGGTAAATAGCTATATGCCTCTCTCCATTCCCAGAGTACCTGCACTCCAGAAACCTTTGCTCAACATGCACTCCCCTCTCCAAGGGGCCACAGATCCTTCTTCAAGGGGCCAGCTTGGGCTTCCCATAATTTCCTTCAGGAACCCATCTTCTGCATTATGGAGTCTTCCATAGGCTGCAGGTGCTAATCTGCTCCACAGTGGTCTCACCATAGAGTCATGGAATGGTTTGAGTTGGAAAGGGCCTTAAAGACCATCTGGTTCCAACCCCCATGCCACAGACAGGGACACCTCCCTCTAGATCAGGCTGCTCAGTGCCTTGTCCAGTCTGGCCTTAAACACCTCCAGGGAGGGGGCATCCACAAACTCTCTGGGCAACCTCCACCACCCTCACAGGAAAGAGCTTTCCTTCTTCCAATTTCCAACTGTTACTTCCAGTCATGCTATCCTGTACCCTATTAAAAAGTCCTACCCCTACTTCTCTGTAGGCCCCCCTCAGGTATTGGTAAGTCACTGTGAGGTCCCCCCTGAGCCTTCTCTTCTCCAAGTTGAACAACCCCAAAACTTTCTGCCTGTCCTCACACAGGAAGTGTTCACTGTGCAATTGTATATTCTGGTTTAGCATCCTCTCACCATCATGCTGTGTCCAAACTGCTAACACCAGATATTTTGCCCCAAGAAACTTGTCAGCTGAAGTGACATGTGACCTCTTCCACCTTGTGCTGCTCTGGTTGGGGAGTCCCTGCTCCAGTGGTTAAAGCATCACCTCCCTCTCCATCTGAACTGACCTAGGTGTTTGCAAAGTTGTTTCTCTCACATGTTCTCACTCCTCCCCTCTGGCCACAGTGACCCAGGGGTTTTGTCCCCTCTTCTTACATGAGCTATCACTGAGACATAATTTCTTTGCTGATGGGCTTGTCCTTGGCCAGTGGTGGGTCTGTCTTTGAGCCAGCTGACATTGGCTCTACCAGATACAGGGAAACTTCTAGTAGTTTCTCATAGAAGCCATCCCTGTGGTGCCCTCACTATCAAATCTATGCCATGCAAACCAAATACAAGAAAGAGGAATACCTCTTTTTGTTTCTTCTTTCCCCCTTTTTTTTCTTCTTTTTTGCTCTGAGTAAGTGCATGGAAGATAAATATGAGGGAAAAGTTTGCTTTGCAGCATCCTGAAGGACCTGAGCAAGATGTGTCAAGACCAAGGCTCTGTATTAGAGCTCCTACAAAAAGTCAATTTTATGAGGCTTCAGCTCATCCAGCATCCAAAAGCTTTTATTAGATACCATGTGTTGACCTTCAGAAAGCTGAGGGGAAAAGAATAATGCTAAATAATTCACATTTCAACCAGCATTAAACAAAAACTTTACCAAGCAGAATCAAATTATTTAATAAACACTGATAAGTCCCTCCAGGAGTATCAGACAGCAAATGATAGACAAAATTTTGGCAGTGAAGTGGTTGCTTTGTCATTATGAATGACCAGACTGTCTAGGAAACATGTTTGGATTGTTAATCTTGGTAGTTTTTTGTTGTTGAAATTGTAGCTGGAGGCACAAGTGCAGGGAAAATCACATCAGATGTGTGTTTATCATAAACATTAACTGTTAAATGTTTATATTTGATTATTCATAATTTAAAAATTTGAAAAATTAAAATTCTTTAATAAAAGTCTTTGACTTTCTGAATTCTTCAATGTTAGTACCATAACAAATGTTATGAAGATATATTCTTAATACGTTTTAATTTTCCAGAAACTGATGAAGCATATTCACAGAGACAAAACCTGTAATTGCTCTTTTCAATCACAAAGTTACAGTAAGCATTTTATGCTGGTTGACTCAATATATGTGTCACCATTTTTGGCTGATATAGAAATCCATTCTATTATTTCCAAGACTGTCAAATATTTGAACAGTCCCACAGTTATATTTGTAATGTTCTAAGTTAAAGTCCCAAGGTCTTTCCACAGAATCTGTAGCTTGGAAGATAGATTTTTTTAAAAAAAACCATAGTGGATTAAATATTTAGCATTGGAGACATGCTTTGGTCTTTTCCTCTGCCTGTGCCTGGGTAGTAATTCCCATTTTTATCAAGAGGAAGTATTGGACACTGGAAGAGCCCAAAGCCAAGTGTCTGTGGGATCCTCAGCCTGGAGTGCACTTCTGTTCAACCTTTCTCTAAAAATCCAGGCAGAAACACACCCAGAGGATTTGCTGCCTTTCAATGTGATGATCTCTAGTGGTTGTAACTCTCACACAGAGTGATTGACACCAATCCTTGCAAATTTTCCCCAACACACACACCTTCTATCCCCCTGGCCACCTTAACTACTCCTCTCTCTCAGCTCTTGGTGTCTTTGTGAGAGGAGCTGATGTTCCCAGGCAGGCTATCACATTGCTCAGTCCTTGCCCTGGAAGAGAAATGATGACTCTGTTGAAAGGCTGTAAGAGATGGGATGAAAATGGCTTCATCTAAAGTATCTCATGCAGGCAAGCTAGAGAGAGAGCAAGTTGCCAGGACCCATATTTGGAACTCTTTCATGGCCATCATCTGCCATCATCTCAAGCCAAGAATCATAAGCATTATAACAAGGAGATCTACTTGAGCACAGAGGATTACAATTTTCTCAAGGATTGTTGTCATAAACCCCATGGTGGGTAGAGCTTAACATAGTTTATGATAATAACTGAGTATCACATTGCCCCCAGCATCAAAAAATGACAGCAAAATTCATGAGCAGGTGGGCAGCTTTAATTATATAGGCTCCAAAGGGAATAAACACTGGGATGGTTTTTACTGTCTGTCTGCTATGACTCAGTCCACAATGAATCTACTGGTGTGATTTGGTGAGAATAAAGCATCCACCCCATATTTAACCATACAAAGTTCCTTTTTTTTTTTTTTTTTCTCCCCCTCTGAGAACAGAGAAAATAAGATTTATAGGAGGAACTGGGGGATGTAATGCTGTCAGTGACTTGCACATATCAGGGCTGGAACATCAGACGGAGGAAGTATACCCCAACAGCTGGGACTGCAGCAGATGTTCTCCAGACAGCTCTGCCTCATGAAGATGTAGTAGAGGAATAGGTCAGGTTACAGAAACAGCAAATTTAAAAAGAGTGATTTTACATGCATGAGCACTGGCTCCCCAGGCCTGGTGGTATGAGTGACACTGAGCAGGGAAAGGCAGCTGGGACCCTTCTGAAGAGATCATTGTGCCCCTTGCCACCAGGACGTGCTTTTCTAGCATAGAGATGTCTCTAGCAGGAATAAGACAACCCCCTGATACTCGAGCAGAGAAGAGCTGAGGGCAAAATTCCCTTGCCATTCCTCCAATTTAAGGGTGGATTCTCAATTACTCGGTGCTTCTGCTTCAAGGCTTTTAGCCTCTTGTGCAGTTTCTCTTCCCCCAGGTTACACTGAGCAGGGAGTTGCTTGCACTCTGACCTAGGGAGGAGAACAGCCCTAGGACTTGCAGTGGCTTTGCCTGAAATTCCCCTAGATGCTTATCTTTGGTCCTCACATGTGGTCAGAATAGCCTTCAGTTGGTGATCTCCCAGACAGAGCCCCACCACAGTCACATCTGCATCAACCCAAAGCCCCTCAAAGAAGGTCCTGGAAGGTGATCAGGACAACAGCTACCTTTGGTCTTGGTTGTGGCTGCTGTTTGCATGCTATTTCTTCAGGAAGAAAGAGGCTACCACTGAGACCTAGGGGCACCAAAGCTTCCTTTCCTTCATACAAAGTGTTCCAAAAACAGGTCATAGGGTTTCTTAAGAGCAATTGAGTTTTTTCCTTGAAGCTGAGCTGCTTTGCAGCCAGGAATGCAATAGTGATGAGACCAGATGGTGAACAGAGAGCGGAGAGCAAAGTATCTTGGTCCTATTTTTACTTTTCTTCCCAAACTGGGCACCTACTGCTTTCTCAATGAGCAGCATCTGAAAAAAATAAACCAGCTCTCTTCACTCTTGTCTTTTGTGTGCATAGGGGAGTTTGTTACTTTCTTGGCTGACTTCCCTGTTTCGATATGTCCACACAATTTTCCTCATTCATTTATTTTCATCAGAAAACAAAGGTTAATATTGTTAATATTTATTATTAACATCCTTAATATTGTCAGTGTTTTCCTTAATATTTTTCAGTGTTATCATTACTGATGTTTCCACAGGTATTTCATACAGCACTGCCAATTTGACACATGAAAAAACTCCAACAGTTAAAGGAAATTACTCTACAGGCTATTAAATATGTTTAAGTAAACACATTAATCAAGTATTAAGAAAAGTGAGTGCTCTTAACTTGAAGAAATGAGAATGCAAGCACACAAGGACCCTCATAATGGCAGTTTCATGACAAACTGGCTCCTGCACACATATTCATATGTTCCAGCCCTCTTTCCTAGTATGAGAAAAGTGTGATCTGTCATATCATTGCATGGTATCACAGCTCTGCTGATGTTCAAACAATTCCAGGACATCATGAAATGCTTGGGACCAAAAGCATCACTCTCCCAAATGGAAGGGGCCTCACTCTATTTTGTCTCTCCAAGCTCACTGAGTTCCCATAGCAACCCAGATCCCAAGAAAAATCAAATAACATGTTTGCAAACATGTGAGGCAGCTGCTGGGGATTTCTTAAAATGTTTGCATCTCCTTAACCACTCGTTTGTGATGAGAATTATGCCATTCTACCTTTAGCATACCTCATGCTGTAGCATAGTTCTTTTTAGGTTTAACTGTTCACCCTGATACTAAAGAGACCAAGGTGAGCTCTTACTGGGAACTTAGACTAAGGCATCACAGGGTCTGAAAGTTATTACTTAAAAACAAGAAAATTTACATAAAATTCAGAGAAGGATTTGTAAGGAAGGGAAATAGGAAGTGGGATTTCTAAAAATCACACTTACATCTGCTATAGATTCATTGCTTGAGCTTACAGGCTACTAGTTTATGCTTCAGAACATCAGTGACATGTAGAATACGCTGATCACAATTATCTTCTTTTAAATTTTTTTTTATTTCTGAACAGATATGCCTTGAAAAATCTGGATATTATCCTTAACCGGGAGATTAGGGTAAGACATCTTGTCCTTGCCATTGCTCATTTTCTTATATTTTTCTAGTTTCTCTTCCAATGAATAAAATAGTGTAAAACTGAAAAGGCAAGATGGATTTTAGAAGAACCTTTAGAAATACTTTTCTACTGCTCATAGGACTTCATTGAAGCTTTAATTAACCTGTTCAGGTAATTGATGATTTTTTTTGTTGTTGTTGCTGTAATTTTGTCTGGTCACAGGACTCTCGTGGGGACTCCAGTTTCTCCACTGTCCAGTATCATGGATGTAAATCATGGCAGGTATCTCTGCAAGCAGCATCTGCACCGAGTGCACAGGATGGCATTTCACATGGCATTGAGACATTCTAGGCTAAGATGGGATGACTCTAGGAGCACAACCTGGAGTTGGGAAATCATATCTGCTGTCTGGAACACTTTGCCCTGGTGACTTCCCAGAGAGTGAAGTCAGTCTGGGCTCCATTTTGCCTCAGACTGGTGAATGCTGTGTTCTCTTGGCATGACCTCCTTGGATTCTTGTTACCAACTTTCCTCCTGACTAAAACCTTATGACAGCCAAAAAAGGAAAAACATCTATTATAGGAACATAGAGCTCCAGCATTAGTTATGCAAAAGAGCTGATATATAGCATTGATTCAAGCAGCCACACATTCCAGGAGATAAAATACTTCTACAGTAAAAGATTAACAAATAAATCTGTCTCTGCCCCCTCTCTGGAGGTGTTTAAAGCCAGGCTGGAGAAGGCACTGAGCAACCTGATCTAGTGGGAGGTGTCCCTGCCTATGGCAGGGGAGTTGAAACTAAATGATCTTTAAGGTCCCTCCCAACCCAAACCATTCTATGATTCTATGAATCTGGATGCAAAAGATAGTTCATGAGGGACAAGAAATAGTGAAGTAGACTCATGCTTTCATGCTAACACCTCAAGAGAGGTTGGTATTAGATTTGTAAAAGTCTGAAGGTGGCTAGCAGTTATGTACACAATTCCAAGAGCCCAAGACCCTTTCAAAACCAAGAAGTCCAGTCCATATTGAAGCTGGAAGCTTGGATGTACATCAGCCTTTGCTGAACACATTCCAGTGTCTCAGGAGAAGAGGACCAACAAGGAACTCAGGGCTGCTCATCTTGCCCTTTTCTGCCACAGTTTCCTCCTGAATGATGTGGTGGAGCACAGCAAAGAAACTGAGAGGAACCCACATGCTGCTGAGCATATTTATGTGGAATTCCTGGCTAATTTGCTGGCTGCAAAGTTGATGCAGTCCAGACTTCAAACCAGATAAAGAGGGTGTGAAGATGAGCAGTGGGAAAACACTTGAATTTTCCCTCTGGGAAGCTTTTCTGAAAGATATCCAGTTTTGTGTGGTCTGGGATGCTTCAGCTGGAAAAATCAGTAGACAAGTGAGACACAAGAGGCTGTTTCTCTATTTGAGAGGGCTTTTTTGAGGGTGAAGTTCAGCAAATAAATAGCCAAGGCCAGGGAGAGTTAAAAGTAACTATAAGAGCATAGAAAGCAAAAGTCTGGGGGTCAATTGCCGTAATTTAATGTAACTGCAGCCTTATCTTGCAGCACTACAGAAGCTCCAGCTTGCATGCTCAATACTAAGCTGAAAATACAAAAAAGGAACAAGTTAACTTGGAGGAAGAGGATTGGGGTGGGACACAGTCGTGCTGTCCTTGCTCAGGCAAATCCCACAGAGCATTAAAGCAAAAAACAGAAACGCAAGGTCATCAACCTCTCTCCTACCCATCCCTCCCCCTGCCTAACGAGGCTGGGGGTCCTGCTTTCTCCTCCCACCATGGCCCTTCAGAAAATGCAACTCACCAGTGATGTCCTGCAGAAGGGACACGAGGAGGAGCATCCCTCAGGTCCCATGGGGGGGCAAATGGTGGCTGCTGCCCTTCCCCAATGGTGTTAAATAGGAGAGTGGGTGGAGTGGGCTGATTTGGAGGAAAATGGGCTGGAAAAGGGGTGGGATGAGGCAGATGCAGGAGGTGGGGGAAAAGAGGAGTATGTGGGACCTGCTTAGAGGCAAACTGGGGGGAAAAATGGAAGGACCTGGTGTTCACCATGATGGTGGTGAGATACTGGAATAGGTTGTTCGCCCATCCCTGGAGACGTCCAAGGCCAGGCTTGCTGAGGCTCTGAGCAACTTGATGTAGTGCAGGATGATCCTGCTCATGGCCGGGAGATTGGATCAAGATGATCTTGAAGGTCCCTTCCAAGCCAAACCATTCTATGATTCTATGAAAATGAGAGAAAGGGATGGACATCTAGGCTTAATCTGCCCCCACAATTTTCATTATACCTTACTTGGCTAGTTTATATTTAAGAGGGGAGTAATTCCTCTCCATCTGTCGAAGAAAAGAGTCCTTCAAAGGGCTGTGAGAGCAGCTCTGCATGGAGAAACCACAAGTGAGAAGGAAACTTGTTCCCCATCCTGTGAGAAGTTTCAGAGCTTTTTTTTTATCCCTTCTCTAATAAATAAGAGGAACAAGTAAAACTCTGCACACCGAGATCTCCCCTCCAGTTTCAGATTGGTTCCACAGTAATTTTTAATCATATGGAAACATTTTATCTCAATTCTGATATCTAAAGATAATGGAAAACCTTTGCAAAGTTTAGTGTGTTGCAATTTCAAAGGTGATTTAGAATCAGAAGAAAATCTTTATGTAAGAGGAAAAAGAGAGAGCATTATAACAAGATGAAAAATATATTTTAAAATATTTTAAGATGTTTAGTCTGGAGAATCTTGCCACCCTAACAAAACGTTTCTCTGAGCAGCTTGGCTTCTAAAAATCAAAATTTCTAGGAAATTTTGATTTTTCTCATTCCAGTTTCCTTCACTGATTAGGAGATCCTCATCTCTGTATCCCTCTTTCTCGGTCATTGTCCTTAGACCTGCATTGAAACAACCCACACTGAGTTTTCTTGGTTCAAAATCTGTTCACTTACATGGGCTGGAGAAACTGAACTGAGCAACAAGAGGGACATTTTGCTTTTACTGACTGATGAGACAGCACAACTGAGCTGATGGGCAGCTTTTGCAGTGAGAATTTTGAAGCAAGCTGTATATGCTCTTTCTTTTTGCTGCTTTCATATTTTCCTTTTTTTTTTTTGTTTTAAATGATGAAGGGGAATTGGAATAAACAGCCTAAATCTAAAGGGAGAAGGAAATATGTGAACCAGACACCATCTGTCACAGCCTGCAGCACCAGCAGGCAGCCCACTATATCCAAAATATAAAGCAACAGGTATGCTGGAGGCTGGAGGGGTTCCAAAACCAGGTTAACAGGGTATTCAGGTTAGAATAAAAGAGACCTTATTTGAAGGGTTATAAAATCAGAGAAGTATGTTTCACGTATAGAAGGAACAAGAGGTCACAGAAGAAGCCAGTTTGGCTTACACGAGACACCAAGGGCAACACTCTGGCAGTACACACGCTAGACAATGCCAAAGAAATCAAATGGAGCTTGCTTCAGCTTAGGAAAAAGCCAAGGGACCAATAACACAAAGAGTTTCAATTATAACTTGGTCAGTCCCCTGACGCTAGCATGTTTCTGGAGCTGGAACTGAGGCTTTTCCATCCAAAATAGGGTTCATTGTGTATGAGTCCAGTGGCTCACCACAGAAAGCTGCCTCCCCTGACTCTGAGCTGGGTTTTGTGTTTTCTTCAGGCCATGGATGGGACAAAAACATCCTGGAAACCAAGTTCATACCCCCGTGGGCTGTTGCAAAAAGCCTGTCTTCCTCTGCTTGCACCCCCACCACACCAAAGCCCCCTCCCCTCTTGATGAAAAATCACACAGAATCACAGAATGTCAGGAATTGGAAGGGACCTCAAGAGATCATCTAGTCCAATCCCTCTGCTGGAGCAGGACACCAAGACCACCTCCCCATCCTTGCTGGCAATGGGCTCAGCTGCTCGGCAGAGGAGGAGGAGACACCTTCCCTGTGTCACACAGGGTGCAGATCTCCATCCTCAGATGTGGGGGAGGTCTAGTCATAGTGTTTTGGAGCACCCCAGCTGCTGGCTCAGCCCTGGTGATGGCTGTAGCACCTTTCTGGGGACACTGCAGATGGAATCATAGAACTGTCCAGTCTTGAAGGGAATCTTTTACATCATTGAGTCCAACCATCAACTCAAAGCTGCCCAAGCCCCCACTAAATCCTCAATAAGTAGACCACAAGACATGATGATCCAACTTCTAAAATGGTTTTCAATGAAGAGTGTGGATGCTGAAGGTGGTATGTCATTTCAGAGATGGATAGGGTGATATTTGGGGCAGGAGATGTCTCTGCAAAAGATACTTCAACTCTACTGGTTTTTGAGATAAGGGAAAGGAATTATAGGCCTGATTTAGTGCTTAGACATATGAGGAAAAACTCCAGCTTTTGCTACTACATCAAAAAAAAAGATGAGAAAGAAAGAAATTTCTCTCTTTCAGCATTTTCTGGTTACTGTAGAAGGTCTGGTACTAGGCAGAACCATGCTCAGGGTGCGAGGTTTGAGAACTACCATATTTACTGATTGACTAATTAGGATTTAGGAACTGATCCTTAAATCCTTCCCCTGAATGTAGTTTCAAGAGTTCTCCCAGTCTCTGGGAGGAACCTGTTCAGCCCTACACAGTTTGGTTTTCCTCTCTCTAAAATGTGCAAGTTGAGTAACAGCAGAGGGGAAATCCTGTAAGAGTTCAGCTCCACATTTGCTTAATCCCTCAGGACTGCTCTTTCTAAATATTTATGCTACCTGAGATTTTGTTACAAACTTCATAATCAGTGCTGCCACAGCCCAGTAAGCAACAACAACAGTCTGTTGGCACGATGCTGAGAGCAGGGAACTATCCTGACTGTCTGGAAGGGGCTTTGCCCATGGCCATGCACAAACATGCCAGCATGGGGTTTTGTGTGTGTGCGTAGGAGTAAATCACTGCTTTTGTTATCAGAAACACAGCTTCCCTTGCAAAAATTAAAGGGAGGGCTATCACCCACAGTGCCCTAGCTCTGTCTCTCTTGGTTATCTGACCATAGTTTGTGGTTTAAGTTGGAGCATATATTCAGAGAACTGTCTCATTTGATACTGGTTTTCCCTCCTATCTGTCTGCCATTCTTCCCACTTCCCTGATAACAGTCACTATTAATAGATATGTCATTGAAGTCAGCACTTGGCAGCTCCAGTTTGTGGTTTTAATTGAGGGAGGAATATCTGAGACACGTGGAGAGCCTTTTTTTCAGCTTCAGGCACTGCAGCTTGAGTAAAATGTACTCCAGACACTGGAGATCCAAATCACAGACAAGAAGTTAGATGAATTAGAAAAAAGAAGTTAGATGAGTTAGAAAAATCACGGATGAATGAAAGAATCAGATTTGCTGAAAGCCAGAAAGCTCTGTAACTTGATGGGAAGGCAAGCACTGGACTAGATTGCATGGGAAGTTTTCCAGCAGCAGGTTTTTAAGAGTCTTGAGACAGATGAATGAGGCCTGAAACCAAGCTGACATTCATTTCTGGCCGGCTGTGTATCATTGTCTTTGAGAGCAATTGTCCTCCTGATTTAAACTCAGTACAGATTAAACTTTGAAAGTCTGTACTTTAATATGGTATTTAAGGATTGAAGGCAAACAAATAATAAAACATTCCTGGGCCTCTCCCCCAGGGCCTGTTGTTTGACTAAAACGGTTTGGAGATGAGGTTGAGCCCCTTGAGCTGTAACCTAATCAGATCGAGCTTTATTCTGAGAGTTGGAAGAGTAACTGGTAACAAAATCTTAATCTGAGGTCTGTGCAACACAGAGCAGACATGGTTCTTTGAAATTTATGCTACACATTAGGAGTCCTTAGTTTACCATACACAAACACAATGAGAAGAAATTCTGCTTCCTCATGAGGCATTTACATAGTAATTCTTGTCTTTATTTTTTGTTATCACAAGTAAATTAGAGCTAAATTTACCCCCTTAATTTTCTAGGCCTCACCCAGCCTTTTCCAAACTCTCTAGAAGGACCTTGTCTTCTGAAGCCATCTATTGCTGGAAAGCATCTGGTCTGAAGATCATAGAATAGTTTGGGTTGGAAAGGACCTTAAAGATCATTTAGTTTCAACTCCCCTGCCATAGGCAGGGGGATCTCCCACTACATCAGGCTGCTCAGTGCCTTGTCCAGCCTGGCCTTAAACACCTCCAGGGATTGAGGGGGCATCCACAACCCCTCTGGGCAACCTCTTCTAGTGTTTCTCACCATTAAGAATTTCTTTTTTGTATCGAGCCTCTTTTTTATATCCCCTCTTCCAATTTCCATCCATTATTTTTAGTACTTCCATCACATATCCTATTTAAAAGTCCTCCCCCTGCCTTTCTGTAGCCCCCTTCAGGTACCATGAGGTTCCCCCTCAGCCTTCTGTTCTCCAGGCTGAACAACCCCAACTCCTTCAGCCTGTCTTCATAAGGCAGTTGCTCCAGCCCTTTGATCATCTTCGTGGCCCTCCTCTGGACCCGCTCCATCAGCTCAATGTCCTTCTTATGTTGAGGGATCCAGAACTGGATGTGTCCAGGTGTTCCATGCAACTCCAGGTGGGGCCTCACCAGAGCCAAGCAGAGGGGCAAAATCACCTCTCTTGACCTGCTGGTCACACTTCCTTTCATGCAACCAAGGATTTGGTTGGCCTTCTTGGCTGCAAGCACACACTGGTGGATAAGTGGCTATGAGCAGTGATTTCTGTATCAGTGATTACCATTACTCCATATGGATCCATCCTGATTCCATGGAAAGAAGGAATCCCAACTGCTTGTTGTCCAGCCTCTTGTTTCACTGATGAGCTCTGCAATGAAATGCTCCAGGGCCACCAGCATGTGCTTCTCATCAGCAGCAAAGGAAGCTGGAGCCGATAGGGTCAAACTGGATGAGCTAATTGTTTTAATCAACAAATCCCTCAACTGAAGAGAAACACAGCTGCCTCAACAATACAGTTACCCAGCCAGCTCATGGGAGGACAACAATTAGCTTGCTGAAATGCTAATGAGTAGACCAGGAACACAAAGTGGCTGGTGCAGAGGAGTTAAAGGAGGGTGGAAGAGGAACATGATTCCTTCAGAGATATGGCCAGGTGATGAGTAGTCTGCAAATTTGGATCAGAGTGGGACAGGGAGAGGAGCAGGACTGCTCCAGAGCTTCTGTGTTTGGGTGTGAGCCTTGTTCTGGCCCATCCAGTGCTTCACCATGGGCTATTAACATAGTTCTCACATATTTGGGTGTTTTGGCATGTTACAGAGTATCAAGAGGATGTTTCTCACCACTAATTAATCTCTCCTCGATCCTCATGTCTCACTTCCCTCTCTTCTTTATTATTCCCCACGGGCCTCTGGTTCTGGAAATCTCATTACCACAAACACCACCCCTTTACCCCTTCAGAGCTCACATCATTACAGAATACAACTATTCTTATAAGAAAAGCAATAGCTCCACTTGAACCTTCTCCTGGGCCTTCCCATGTGTTTTAAGCTGTTCAGTTATTGTTCTATCAATTACATGAATTAGGTGTAGCAGCAAAATCAGGACCCACTGTCTAAGGTGCAAATGAGGCAAATAAACCTTAGCCCTCTCCCCAGAGAGCTTCCTATCCACCTGCATGTGTAGCATTGGCTCTCCAGGGCCTCTTGTTGGAAAAATATCTGTAATATGTTTTAAAAATTAGGTATTCACTGAAGAAAAGTGAACTCAAGCAGAACAGAAACACAGGGGAGGGGTTGAGCTTGGAATTCCATGAAGATTTTCTGTCACTGCAGTTTGTTTGTGGGTTTTGGTTTATTGTATTTCAGCTTGATCTAAAATCTTAGATGATGATGTGTGTTTGATAAAACATTATCCAGCAGCTGGTTGTTGCTAAGAGCAAAGAGATCATCCTGCAGTACCTCCAAAATCCCTTCCTGGGAGATATGCTGCATAGTCTTAGTGCTACAACTCAGTCAAAGAACCTCTTTGTACTGACATATATCATGTAACATATTTGGAACTTGGTCTGACTTCTCAAAACCAGAGATCTATAGCAAATTGGGTTGTCCTCCATCTGCTCCTTACATGTTTCTCGGTGATACCCATCAGAAGCTGATGGGATATTTTAGAGGACCTCTTGCTATCACTCATGTGCTGCCTGTAGCCCACCCTTTTTCCTCCACCAGATGCATGATAACTCATTTCCTGATGGTCTTACAGGTGCTGTGCTGCAGTCCCTGTCTAGCTGCTGAACTCCTATTTCTCAGGGCTTTATGAACTTAGTTTCAACTTTTACATTCAATGACTCAGTACCAATCACCTGAAAATTCCCTCTCCCCATCCTCCCCAACCATGTGTTTTGAGGTAATCATTGAAAACCAAAAAGATTGAGGCTGAGAAGACTTGGCTGGACGGAAGAACCCAAGTTCATCCTTGAAAAATAGTGAGATTCAGTGAGATTCCAGCAGAGATAAATTCTGGCCTTTATATGAAATACAAGGCAGAGCAAGCAAGGATGTCTCTGCATTCTAATTTAAATTTTACACTTGAAGGAGATAAATACATTTGAAACCCACCTCTTTAATCCTTGCAGCTGAACCATCCAGCTCTTGTGTTGCCACTGACAATTCAGGAGAAATGTTTGATAGAGAGTGATGGAGCTGCTCTGCATCATTAGGGAAAGCAGAGGAAGGGAATGAGAGTGTGGGACCTCTGGAAGAAACAACCTGCACAGAATGCATCAAACAGCATGGAGGTGCAAGAAAAGAGGAGGATTAAAATCCTTAAAACCACACTTGAAATCAGATATCACTTAGAAGTAAAGAAAATCCTTCCTAACTTGTTTTCTGCCTCTATAATCAGTCTTCAAACATGCTTTCTGGAGTGAGAGGGTTTGTCCCAATCTAAGAAGACAAATGGAATGATGTAACTGGTTTCTTTCAGTTCCCACTTCAGTGCAACTTCACAATAACCTTGGACTTCAGAGGATTAAGTTCCTGTCTTGGCTGTGGTCCAGGTACTGGTCATTGCTATTTGTCCATAATTCCAGCATTCCAGAAAACATTTTATCCTCTTCATTGACTCACAATTGACCAATCACATAAATCAGGTTAAGGAGTAGTGGACATGTCTACAAAGAAAGGAGAGATTTAAAGGGAAGACAGATTAAAGAACAGGTTGAATTTGATTATTTTTTTTTAAGATTCTTCAAATTGAAAATAATGACCCCTGCAAAAGAACCCAACATTAATTAAACCCTACTATTCTTTTGTTCACACTTTGAAAAGGTAAAAAAATAATTTTTTCCCCAGAAGAAGCTCAGACCTTCTTAAAGATACACAGCATATTTCCACCATCATGTTCAAAACCAGATTGTTTACAGGTGTAACATCTGTGAATGCACAAATATCTGGGCAAGATGTTAGAGAGTGTAGGGTAAGGGACCTGGGGATCCTGGTGACCATGAGCCACCAATCTGCCCTTGTGTCCAAGAAAGCCGATGATGACATAGAATCATAGAATAGTTTGGGTTGGAAGGGACCTTAAAGATTATCAAGTTCCAACCCCCTGCCATAGGCAGGGACACCTCCCACTACATCAGNCTCACCATAAAGAACTTCTTTTTTATATCTAGCCTGAACCTACACTCTTCCAATTTACATCTATTATTTCCAGTCCTTCCAGCACATATCCTATTAAAAAGTCCTACCTCTGCTTTTCTGTAGGCCCCCTTCAGGTATTGAGAAACTATGAGGTCCCCCCGAGCCTTCTCTTCACCTAGGTGAACCACCCCAACTCCTTCAGCCTGTCTTCACAAGGCAGTTGCTTCAGCCCTTTGATCATCTTCGTGGCCCTCCTCTAGACCTGCTCCAACAGCTCAATTCTTGGGGTGTATTAGAAGTGGCATGCTCACAAGGTGGAAAGAGGTTTCTTCCCCTTCTACTCTGTCCTGGTGAGACCACATCTGGAATTTTGTGTCCAGTTTTGGTGCCCTCAGTTCAAGAAAGGCAGGGAACTGCTTGAGAGAGTCCAGTACAAAGCCACAGAGATAATTAAGGGATCGTAGCATTTCCCTTATGAGGAAAGGTTGTGGGAGCTGGGTCTCATTAGTTCAGAGAAGAGGAGACTGTGGAGTGACCTCATTCATGTTTATAAACATGTTAAGAGTGAGTGTCAGGAGGATGGAGCCAGGCTCTTCTCAGTGACCTCCAATGATAGGACAGGGGGCAATGGGTGCAAGCTGGAACACAGGAGATTCTACAAAAATATGAGAAAAAACTTCATGGTGTGGGTGGACACTGGAACAGGTTGCCCAGAGAGGCTGTGGAGTCTCCTTCTCTGGAGACATTCAAAACCTGCCTGGATGCCTTCCTGTGTGATCTGGTCTAGGTGTTCCTGCTTTGGCAGGGGGTTTGGACTAGATGATCTCTCCAGGTCCCTTCCATCCCCTGATATTCTGTGATTCTGTGATCTGCATGAGCCTTTAATTAGTGAAGAGCCAGGAGAATTCTTGGCACAGATTTCAATGAGTGCAAGACTGTGTCTTCTACAAAAGAGGGATGTCATCCTAATGTATGGTATGCTGGTAGCTGAGGAAAGTTTTAGTGCAGGGTTATAATCCCTCTTTCCTGAAACCAAAGACCCTCAAACCCTCCTCAGAGGTAACAATCAGGGCTGCAGTTTTGCATCCTGCACATCCCATGCCTCCTTCTTTGTTTGGCCATGCTACAACCCTGGAGCCATAGGAGAGTGATGCAACTCCTTGTGCCTCTTGCTGGTATTTAGAATACATATTTTTCTCAGTTTGTCTTGGGGAAGAATGTTTCCAAGAATGCAACTGGATGGGTTTTAAATTGTACACTTTGCCATGGGCCATTCTCTAAGCTCTTGCTTATGTGTGACCAACTGTCTGTGGGCAGGGCCAGTAAATGCTGCCCAATGATGGGGGGGCTGGTGTGCCCACATCCTCTCCATCCAAGGCCTGGGTTGCTGCGGGCTCCTGGAGGAGAGACAAAATATGTGGTTACCCTCTTTTGATGTCTGAGGGGCATGATTTTCTGTAATAAACTCTATCTGTTGTTTTTGTGTACAAAAACTGCTCTGCCTAAGGGATTTGGACCCTACAAGGAGACAGACATTCTTTTTTGCAGTATTTGCTTCATCAGGGAAGACAAATTTAAGCTGCCTCCTCATTGCAGGGCTTTTTTTTTTCTTCTCCCGAGGGAGATAAGGATTGTCATGACCCAGCATGGCAACAGGGGTGGAAGCATAGTATCATAGAATATCTCAAGTGTGAAGGAACCCATAAGGATCAAGTCCAACTCCCTGACCTTCTCAGGACTACATATAACAAAATCATGACTAGAAAGTATAGAGAGCTTTTTCTCCTTTACAGGCATTTGCCTTCATGTAAAATCTTTTCAAAGGCAAAGTAACACTGTTTCTGTGAAGGTTTACTGTAACTCAGAAAGCATGGACTTCTTGACTGAGGTCTTGGAGGTAGCAGATGAGAGCTGGGAGCCATCTTCAAGTAACTGCATCTTCAAACAGGGGTGAATCTGATGCTGCTGTATATAGCATAGGTATGCACCTTTGCATTTCCATCCCAGATGCAGCTTTTATGGAACTTCCTTTTGCTTCTACTGCTGATAACTGAAGAGAGTCTACACATGCTCTTCTGGATTTGAGACATGCTCTTTTATGTTGGCATAACAAAAATGGTTTCAGGGGCTGAGGACTCCAGCTATTCTCTTCTTGCCTCAAATGGAGCTTGCTGGCCTTCAGTGCAATGTAATAAATGTAAATTAAGTTTCTGTTTGATGTGTATCTGGCATTTAGACTTGCCTGTACCAACTGATCCCACCACTGTTCTCCCAGGACTTGTGACCAGGGAAGGGGAGAAAACAGATCCTGCATGGTCACTTTGCTTATTTTACTACTCGAATTTTTGAGGGAATGAAGAGACAGTTTTTGTGATGTAGGTGCATGGTGGGATTTTCTAAGAGCATACAAACAACAAAGTGACAATATTTATACAGTTTAAGTGTTCTGAAGCATGCCAGGGAAAAATTCAGAATAATACAATGAAGATGTTAGTCAGGATCTGAGTTTACAGCAGCAGCCCTTACATCAGTAAGACCTAAGAGTAATCAGGGATTGACCTAAGTCAGTCCCTCCACTGTCAGTGGACAAAGCCTGAATCTAAGTCTTGTAATTCCTCTTCATATTTGGAAAGGACAAGATGGAAGTCATCATGAATTAAGTGAGGCGGTTCTAAGGGATGGAAGAGGTCTTTTGCTTGAAATTCATTGAACTTAGAGCATTAAGCACAGACAGTGATTCAAAATCCCAAATGCCATTTGACATCCAACTGTTGCCTAAATGGTGCCTAAATAAGAGCAGTTTTTCACTCATTACTTTTAAGCAGTCTTCCTGGCAAAAGGACAATGACACATTGTGCAGCTATTGCATTTGCACCAACTTTTCACTAAGTACAAATTTATGTTTATTTAATCACCATTACTGGTTTATATGTCATGCCTCATTTCTTCATACAGTATGATTTTTCTCCTCCCCCCCCAAAAAAAAGTCTGAGTAGAGGATTTATGATGGAAAATCCATAAAAGGTCCCTTTTGTTCCACCTAATTGAATTTAACCTCCTGTTACCATTACCTTATTCCTGTTCGCAGTGCAGAGAATGAAAAGCTTTGGCAAGTTTTTGGGGGAGTACATCCAAGAAGTTAGAAATCTTGGCCTTTCTTCTGGAAGGTATTGTGTAAGGCAGACATCTTGGACATATCCCTGTGCTTTCCCCTTTCTCTTCTGCATCACTCCTATAGTCAGCCTGGAGTTGTAGCATAGATATGAGTAGCAAGTGTTCTTTCTGTAGGATGGAATTTTTTAGACCTGCTTAATATTTAGATCTTTAATAAATCAGACAACACTGGCAGTCCTTAGCCCACAGCTCTCTTGGTCTTGATTCCAACCCTAGATATTACCTGGCAGCATCACATCACAGATTGGTATTGTGCCTTTCCTTTCTTGTGCCACCACAAGGAGTAACAATTCAGTGATCTGACTCAGAGCTGAGGCCCATGTCCATAATTTCCTGCCCAAAAAGGACTGTTTTTTATTTATTATCACACTCTAGCACTGTTCTTCACAGAGAAGTAATCGTTTGTGTGGTAATGAACTAGTCAGGCTACACATAAACTTTCTTCTGGGAAGACTGTGCTACCCAGAGAGGTCAAAGACCCTCAGTTGCCAACAGAAATATCATCTAATGACTAGGAGGCATTTTGAAAAAGAAGTCTATGTGTTTTTGACATAGCTCCACAAAATGAATAATAAATCCCTAAGTGCAGAACTGAGATCCTCACTCAGCTGCTGTCTGTGTGTGCTACTGAAGTCTCAGACTATGATTTGATGGGACTTGGACCTCCAAGTGTTCATATCTGTGAACATCCTCATTTTTTTCACTTCACGGTGGTCCAGACATACAGAGAGGTACCATTACAGGGAAGAAAAGTCTTTGACATGAAAATTTCTTTTTCTTAAGGACACTGAAGATTGAAAAGCTGGGATAGGTCTATTGTGAATCACCTGCACAAGGTGTATTTGGTGTAAACATACATGTGTATGTGTATATACACATATCTAGTGAGAGGTGGACACTATGGCAGGGGGGCTGGAACTAGATGATTTTTAAGGTCACTTCCAACCCAAACTATTCTATGTTTATGCCAAATACACCTTGTGCACGTGCTGCTAAACTTTGGACATGCTGGAAACTGATGAAATCTTGCCAGACTGTCTACAAGAGGAATTTCTCTGGCTCTTTCACCAGCAAGCTGTGCACCCAGTGGTGCATCTGTTAGGACAGGCATTTTTCCAAAGTGCAGACAGCAGGCATAAAGTTGAAAGGAGATTTTCTAGGAAAAAAGAGTTTATACTATTAGCTACTTCAGTGTGATTAGGTCACTCAGGTGGCTTCGCTGCTCCAGACAACACAATGATAAAATCCTTTTTTGCTGGATTAAAAGCATGACTTTCTAAGGTATAAATGAGGTTAGCTCCACTCTGCAGACATTTGTCTTGGAAAAAGTCTGCCTCATCTCAGGAGTAAGGCTATTCTTATGGATCCAATTAGAGAAAAAACACTATCTGGCAAGGGAAGAACAAAACCTATAATACTTTTGATTGTACAATGGCAGCTGGAATAAAAATTTCTCATGTGGGAACATGTGAGCTCAGCATGTAAGGAGAAACTAGGCTTGTCCAACTTAATTAGAGTGAGAGAAATGACCCATGTTCACAAACTGCATGTATTGTCCACTGCTGGCTTCTGGAGCTGAGCCAGACTCAGAGGTTGGTGGAAGAGCACCTTGCACCACACTCCCAGAGGCAAGAGTTCACACCAAGGGGCTTCTCACTGGTGATGGTGAAAAAACTCTGGACTTTCTCTTCTGTTAAAGCCTTGTCTACCTCATCCTGGTGACTGCATGATGCAGGTTCCACAAGAAAGTCTCCAAGAGCATTCTAAATAGCTGTCAGAGGTGGGATGTGAGCCAGAGTGTCACACACACCAGGCTGGTTTGGACAGTAAGAGGGCCATCATGGGTAATACATCAGCTCCGTCCACCTGAAGTACATAAATAGCTGTAATTACATCAGTATCTAAGTGCCTCGTGGCACTCTTCTAAGCTGGAGATTTCCTGTTATTCCCAGTTTAAATGGAGGCCTAGGGGACAAGGAGACTATAGGATTTCAGTGAGATCTAGACATTCAGTTACCCTTCCAAGACCTACCCTAGGGGACATGTGTATCATCATGCAAGAATGGCCTCTGAAGGGCTGCCAGCCGCCTGTCCAGGAGATGGTGGAGCTGGAGTGCTCTTGTGCTGGTGCACTGACCCTCTGCTCTCATTCAGGCACCAGAGCTCACATAGGGCTAGAAAACTGCTTTGCAGAAAGTGTAGGAATAGGTGGATATTTACTGAGGGAGTAGAGTTAGTCATTGCATCCTCAGTGGCACCGTGTGTTGAATCAAACATGATTTTGCTTTTCTGAGTCACAATCCTGGATCATGAGGGATCATTCCCCTAAAAAAAGCTTCCAAGGTGACTTGGAAAAAACCTGTTTTCCTTAAGCTTTTTCTGAAGCAAGCAAATCAACTTGAAGCAGAATCACATGGTGGTGTAAAAGTTATAAACTCAGCAAAAGAGGAAATGTTACCAACCTGTACCAGCGCAAAGGTGTCTGAGAAAGTTCTAACACGTGAGGACTCACATCATGTGTGTGACGGATGTATAGGGCTTTTTCTAAAATAAAACTTTCTACTGGGAGAACACAACTTATTTATTCTTGGTAGTTATCTGAAGGATATCCCTGACCATGGAAGAGGGTTGGAACTAGATGATCTTTCCAACCCAAACTATTCTATGATTCTTTTTACTTCTTCCATATTATGTGCTTGTATTTTAGGCTTCCCCCAACAGAAGCTGTCCTGAAGAATGACTAGCACTTTGATTTCAGTTGAAGTCTTCAAGTATTACTGCAAATGCAAAAGCAGAACAGTGTACGTCCTCTTCTGCACCAAGCTAAGTATTACTTGCCCTATAGACTCAAGATTTCTGGCACAGAGATCTTTGGGGTGAGGGGAAAGGGAAGGCCATGGAATTATCAGTCATCACTTTGAATGCATTCTCTGACTTTATGCAAAGACTAATGAATGTGCTTCAAAGTAATACAAGAAAATCCCTGCTTTTCACTTGAAGAGTTATTCATGTCCTCATGATCCCCAAGCGAAAGGGCATCGTGTACCCTACTAAAGACCAGGGGAAGTTATGTCCTTTGGCTCTCTTCTTGAGGCAAATGGACAAGTGGCATCTTGGGCTCAAATGCATGCAATCCTTTGAAATTTGATTTGTCCCCTGGTCCTGTTGCCTGTTATGCAGGGTGGCAGTGGGCGGAACTGTCATGTTGACGTCTCTGGTGGTGACCACATGTATTTCGGGAATGCTCTGTAATACAACCTGGCTCATTGTTGACAGCCAAAACTTTCCACAAGGTCCACAGGCTCCTTTTCTTCTCCTCAGGTTGCTTTACTTATTAGGAGGACAGTAGTGAAGCAGGTGTGCATGGAGTGCATGGATGTACCAGCATACCCAAGCACAAGGTTGAGGCAGAGCAGGAGAAGGCACTTCCTGGGGAAGAGATCTCTTGCCATTGTATGCAGGCTAGCTTTATATATCCATCATTGCCTGGTGTATTACCCAAGGGCAAAGATCTGACCAAGTTCTAAGCAGGCAGTTTGCCATTGTAACAGATGGGCATAAATGGGGCAGCCAAGAAGCCATGTATGTCCATCTAGTGTGTTTAAGGGCTGGATTCCCAGCCAGGAACGTCGGAGCAGCTGTCCACCCTCAGTTTACGTGCCTATAGTTTAGGGGGATCTGCCATCACTAATCCAGCTTCAGAGCTGGTTTAACTTTCAAAAATTAAAAATAGCTTGTGCTGCCCCATATGGAGGGTGAGTCTTGACCCATTTACATCAAGGGTTTGTGTGGGTGAATGGAGGGGGGGACTAGCATCAAAGAATGGCAGGGTGGGGAAATACATTGACCTCCACTTGTCTTTTTGTTGGGATCTCCTCTAGGTTTGTGTTAGGAATGCTTCCACACACCAGTCAGCTTTAGACAAAGTGCCTAAGGCAGGATTTAGGCTCTGTTGCCCCACATTGGAGAGGACCAGATTCTCATATCCTATACATCTCAGTCCTACACTTCTATGCTCCACCATGTCAGGAGCAGATGTATCTAGTCATTCAAAATTTACATTTCACAACTCCAAATTCCCTTTGCTTAATATTGAATCCTCCTGGCAAATGTCTATGCTCTCTAATTCAGATTCTACCTCAGTGGATGCCACACCAACATACTTAATCTCTGCAAGAAAGATGTGCCAGTGTGGCAGAGATGTGGAGGTGGGTCTTCACAAGGAGGAAATAGGATACTCCTTGAGCCTGATTATCACATTATTGGCACATTTGGAGTCTTAGAACTACAGAATAATAAAGAATTTATGTTGAAAAAGTTCTGTCACTTAAGAACCTGCCTTTGATGCTTAGTTGAGCTGGGGTGCTGAGGCTTATATATGTCATACAACATTTAAGAAAGTGTGTGAACCAGTCAACATTTAGGGAGCTACCCTAATTAACCTCAAATAATGGCCAAATATTGGTCTATGTTTGCAGTCTTGCATCTCCTGAAATTTGAAGAAGTAACAGCCTGCTGACTGAAGCATCTCGATTCCATAGTCATCCAAAATGTGGAGTGTAAAACATGACCATAGTCCTAGTCCTAATCTTTTAAAAGGCTAATTTTCCAGATGCTGTGATATCAGAGGAAATTGGCAGCACCTTTACAGGCTTGAGTGTGAATTAGGTGCCTGCAGAAAGGCTGTCACTGGAAATACAGTTGACAGTACAAGTCAAATCATTCAGAGGGAAGCTTTTTGGTTATAGCTGAAAAACTCTGTGCACCAATGTTTTATATGTATGAACACCTGGGTTCTTGGAGTTTGGATTTGCAAACTTGCTGTGATCCTTACAGCATTTCAACTTGGAAATCTTACCAGGCATTTTTAAGAGTTGAAATAAGCTGATCATTAATTATTTGGGCATTGTGATGTGAGACTTAAGGCAAAGCTACACAAACAAGTTATTCTGAGTGAGCCAAGGAATGATGCTATTTCACCATGCTGTGGATAAATGCTTGCTCTTACTCATGATAGATTGTGAAGTAGACCAAAGCAGTTGGGGTTAGTTGTCATGCCTGAACATCACCACAATTAGCCTTTGTGACATGGCTTTAGAGAGACTTTATAGCATCCTTCCAGTACCTAAAGATGAGGAGAGAATCTTTATTGGGGAGTATATCAATATAATAAGCAGTACCAGTTATAAACTGAAAGAGGAGAAATTTAGATTTGGAAGAAAATCTTTCACTCTGAGGGTGGTGAAACAGTGGAGCAAGTTGCTGATGACCCATTCCTTGAAGTGTTGAAGGCCAGGTTGGATGGGGCTTTAAGCAGCCTGACTGAGGCAAGGGGGTTGGAAATAGATGATCTTTAAGGTCCCTTGCAACCCAAACCATTATATGATTCTGTGAGTTGATGATTTTGTGATTACCTGTGATATTTTATGTATTCAGAATTCCCACTCAGATGATGCCATGGCATCCTGAAGATGGACAAGGGCAAGATTTTAGTAGACAGCTAGTAATCCAGAAATTCATGGTCTCTGAGAGCGTAGGATTTACCCATTCTCCAGCTGCTGTCTAAAGTAAAGAGTGATCTAATTCATGATATTCATTATGAAACTCATGTCATGTGAAATTCTTCTTAAAAAACACAACTCATGGAGTTAAAACAGATAAGTATGAAGTGAAAATAAGTATAGGCAAAAAATCAGCAAGGTACATCAAACAGGTTCATGATTGCTTAGAGCAAGATATGTACCTAACTTGAAGCAGTGTTGGTCCTTCTCCTTTTCCTCGTATTCAGGTTTCACCATTAGTCTTTCTTCCACTCTTGCTGGCTGAGTGGATTTCCACCTTTGGTATTGAGAGGAAGGCACCTTCACCAGAGACAGCATTGAACCTTTCCCTTTGGATGGTTAGGACTGTTTGGTGAAGAATTATGACTTCTTAATTTGGGAGCAGAATGGGAAAAGTCAGAGTTATTCTTCCCCCAGGCTGGAGCAGGGATGTCTGTAGCACCATCCTGCCCTTCATCTTCTGGTTACTGCTGGTGATGTGGCAGTGCCAGTGGTGGCATCCCCTGCCATTCCTCAGCCTTGGCAGCTGGAGCACTTGAATTAGGTGAAAAGAAGAGACCTCTGTTGCAACAAAGCAGAATAAGGATTTGCTTTCAGGAACATTCTGGACTTGCTCTATTCCCCAGTCGCTGTGATGCTCTGGCAAATACTTTGTGAGCCAGCTTTCACACTGCTTCTAGGAACACACAGAATATTCAAGTAAAATGTCAAGCATCGTCTGTTCGACCTCTTGGAATCTTGTTGACATACGTTGGCCTCGCAGCTACTATTTTCCTAATAAATTCTCTTTGGGGTTTGTTTTTCAAGCTTAAATGGAAAATCCCAAATTGTGTCATGACAAGAGTAAACACTCCTACATGTTGATCATGTTCTGTTTTCCAGTGCTCTGCTGCCAAAGTCTGGGGGGTGAAAAGAAAGGCACAAACATGCTGAGAGTCAAGGAGGCAACAGCCAGCTTGGAGTCTGGAGCTTGTGTGTTGCTGCAGCAGCTGAGTCACCATTGCCCCAAACCACCCACAAAGGATCAATAATCAATTTCTCCTCAATTGGCAAATGCAGCTGCCCTGATGAGCTGCTGGAAGGAATGTTCTTCAGTGAAAGAACTATAATTAGTCTGTACAGTGGTGGCCAGAACACAACCAATTTGAAAAGTTGTGCCTCTTCCACATCTGCATTCCGGGGACCTTGGGACTAGAGTACATAGAGAAGTAGTGGTGCAGCAGAGTTCTCTGGGATATTTTCACCATCTGAATCTGAGCTCTTTCTGTCTCCAGGTCTGAACTCACAGGAGCATTTTAGGGAAATAAAGGGATCAGATTCCAGGAAAGCCTTGTGAATGGGGCTGGACCATGAGGTGTCTGAACTGAACTCCACTAAGATGCTCCAAATTTCATCTCAGTTGCCACCTGACACAAATAACCATCAGGTCGGGGAGACAGGGAGGGATGAGCTGGAGGAGGCATACTGTTTTCCAATCTCACATTCAGTCTCCTACACATCAAGTGTAAGCTTGAGCTGTTGGAGCAGGTCCAGAGGAGGGCCACAAAGATGATCAAAGGGCTGGAGCAACTGCTTTATGAAGACAGGCTGAAGGAGCTGGGGTTGTTCAGCTTGGAGAAGAGAAGGCTCAGGGTGGGATCTCATAGTAGCTTCTCAATAACTGAAGGGGACGTACAGAAAGGCATGAGTAGGATTTTTTAATAGGATATGATGGCAGGACTAGAAATAATGGATGTAATCTGGAAGAGGGTATTTTTAGGATAGATATAACAAAGACTTTCTTTACGGTGAGGGTAGTGAAACATTGGAAGAGGTTGCCCAGAGAGGTTGCAGATGCCCCCTTTCTGGAGGTGTTTAAGGCCAGGCTGGACAAGGCACTGAGCAGCCTGCTGTAGTGGGAGGTGTCCCTGCCTATGGCAGAGGGGTTGGAATTCGATGATCTTTAAGGTCCCTTCCAACCCAAACTATTCTATGATTCTATGTTGAAGTGAGAATTGTCCAGCTTGTCTCACTGCCAAGAAATGGAGGCAGCTTTGAGAAGGATTCATTCAATGCCTTTATAGGTGGGGAGTTACTGAAGGTGGAGGGCTGAGTTATCTCCTTCCAGCTCCATGAAGAGTCCTCATTTCACACAAGGTGAGATTTCAGATGTCTCCTTCTCAAGCCAGGCACAGCACTGCTGAGTTTTCCAAAACTGCTAGTCACTTCAGAAATGTTTGGCTCTGGGGTCTGTCCTGAAAGCTTTTCTTGACGCATCCAAAGATAATCTCAAGTCTGCCAGAAGGACCTTAGAGGCAAATATTAACCTTTCATTTTTAATTTCTGTCTCTACTGAGTTTAGTTGTGCCCTTAGGTGAGAAACTTCTTGCTTCTACTGGAAGCTGCTTTGCTTAAGCCTTGAACTTCACATGCCCATGTGTTATTGCAAGGAGAGAAGAAACAGCCCCTCCCAGGAAAGCAGGAAGGTGGATGACAGCTAAAGAGCTTTTTAACACTCCAAGAGCTCTGTCTGTTCTTTCTCTTCACTGAGTGAGCTGATTGGCATCCAAGGCACAGTCAATCATGCTCTGCAGAAAGGCCATATTTTAACAACTAAGTGTCTAAGAAAAAGTCACCTAAGAACTCACATTTTCCAAGAAAACATGCCAAGCTGGGATTGAAAATCTACGTGCAAATGGATCACGGAACATGTGGGACAATTTAATTACTTTCTGTGACATTAATTGTGAGGATAGCAACAATTTATTTTTTTATTAATGCAATGACTGATCTGTTTTCCAGAAATCCTTACCTTATGATAGGTAGGGTAATTACAGATGTAAAATAGAGGGCTTACCTCATCCAAAAGCAAGTCCAGCAGTTTTTGGAGGAAAAGCTGACATAGTTTCATGATTCTTCACAACAGTTTGTAAAACTTTAAAGCTGAAATTTCATTTCTCCCAGATACTGACTGCAGGAGGTGTCATACATTACATGTCACAAGGCAAGCTGGGTGATGCTGAATTCACCTGTTAGTAGAAGGTGACCAGCCAAATGTTGCCTATAATACAATTTTGCATTAATGGCTTGACTCATCTTTATTTTCCAGTTCTTCCCAAATGACATCTTAAACAGTTGGACTTCCACCAGGCTGGATTTTCCAGAAATGTGTTAAGGAAAAGAGCTTTCCACAAAGAACCTCCTTGAAAAAGCAAAGGAAAAGTTCATCAGACTGTGTAGGTGAGACTAATGATTGAACTGGAAAAAAACCTAACATAAATATGAGGACATTCCAGACCAGTACATAATAAAAATAACACAAATAATCAAACACCAACTCTGGCACAGAGTTGGAGAAAACACGGAGTGTGAGATCAGGTGAAAAGAAAGCAACACTTGAAAAGAGCTCTGTAAATAACTTTAACTGCAAAGAAGTTACTGGTGGAAAAGTAACAGGAGGGTAATTGCACAGGTTGACATTAAAGAGGTGTGAGCAGGCAGTAGGAAGCAAAAAGGATGGTGTTAAGAAAAATGGAGGTTGAAGAAAAAGGAAGTGGAAAACTGAGAGTGTAACAGGAAAAATAATGAGATCTGGGACAAGAAATCCAATCTACAGGGAAATTACACAGAATGTAATGGCACAAAAGTTGGTTTAAAAGGGTCATTTTGGAACTAATATATCATAAGAGACCTAAAATAACAAAGGTTTAGGGTGACAATGGCACATGTGGTCCATCTACCCACTGTATCTGTCCACCATGGGACAAGTTTTCCCTCCAAACACCAGGCTGACTCATGCCTTAATGTGTTTGCAGTTGCACAGCTGCTTTTGGATTTCTGTGGAACATGCAGGCATATGTTTTAACCTCCAACCTTCTCTGCTGTTTATAAGTTTTCGATGTTGTTTTGCATATTTGAATGAGACAGAGTCAGACCCCATGACCCTGTAGTGCTGGAGGGGACCTTTTTTCTGTCCCACCCAGGGACTATTAGCTCCATCTAACAATATAAATGTCCGAGGGCCAAATTCAATGCCACTGGAAGCAGTGGGAAGGTTGTCACCAGTTCAAATGGATCTAGGGCTTAGAGCCGAAAGTTTCTTTGTACTAAGATAGGGAGACGCACTTCATCCAGCTCATGGAAGTTTGTGTGTTCCAATGTGAACATCCATAGGATGTGTACAGTTAACATGAGACTTTTTTGCACATTATATGCACTTTCCTGAAGTCTTTTAAAGCTAGAAAAGTTCCTTTTAAAATGACAGCTCCTCAGTAAAGGGACTGAGGTTCAGGACTCAACTTGCTCTTTCCTGAAAGGAGTCAGAAGCAGAAGTCAGTGAGCTCCTGAAGAACTTTTCTACTTCCAAAGAAAAAAGCAAGGCTGAAAATTGAATGACATTCCCCTCCCTGGAGGTGTTTAAGGCCAGGCTGTATGAGGCACTGAGCAACCTGGTTTAGTGGGAGGTGTCCCTGCCCATGGCAGGAGGGTTGGAACTAGATGATCCTGAAGGTCCCTTCCAACCCAAACCATTCTATGATTCTGTCCCTGCACTATGAAGGGGGGGCAGATCAGAGGAGTCCAGACCTTCACCTCTGCTGAGGCTTAGCCTGCTTAGACTGCAGCTCCCTTGGCCCAGGGGCATCCTCATCAGACAGCCTGGCACAGAAGTGGACCAGGGGAGAGCTGTCAAGGCAGTTTCTTGTGAGGGACCATGAGAAATGGCAGCTATTTGGGAAAGAGGGGGGAAGATCAAATAGTCAGGGGAGTTTGTGCCTGCAGCTGGTTTGCCTCCCTGGAAGTTAGGAAAAATAGTTCAATCAAAGAAGAAGGAAAAAAAAAGCAAGAGGAATCATCCAGAGACAAAATGAGCAAACAAGTCAAAAAGTCATTTGAAAGAAGCAGTTTTATTTTACTTCCAGGTCTAATGCTGGGTTTTGGTTTTCTTGGAGTTTGTGCCTTTTTTTTTTTTTTAATTGCATTGGCTACTCTTTTCTTTGAGCACCTTGAGCATCATTAAAAGTCCATTTATTTCACTACCTTGTGCATTAAGCTAATTATATCCTACACACAGCAGGCTTGGACTTGACAACCCAAAAGGGACACTTAGAACTAGGTGCATAAAAAGGGTTTTCATTTTATAGTGCTATAAGAAATAATGATAAAATTCAGTCCCAAACTCTCAATAACCAAATTTGTCTGGCACAAAATCCTTTCCGCCAAATCTGGATTTCCTCATTGAAACTTCAAAGATTTTTCTTTCCTGTGTTTTCTCTGTCTTTCCTCCAATCTCAGAAGACATCAGGTCACTGCCTCATCTAAAGTTGTCCAGAATGACTTAGCTAGTAAAAAATGAAACTATTTTTCTATCAACAGTAATGCTTGGGGTTTACCAAAACTGTGCAAGGAATTCAGGAACATATTGATAAAAAACCAACATTTTGTTGTAATATGGTATGGCTCTGAGGCCCTTTAAGATATTTTTAAAACATAAATGTTTTTCAGGCAGTGCTGATCTTGAAAAAATTTATGGGCTGAAGGCTCTGGTCCTACTGATACAAATCTGTGCCTAGATGGAGGAGTCTTTATCTTGCAGAGAGTTCAGTACTGCTAATGATTATTGAGCCAGAAATGACCCCATTTAAATCTTAGTTTCCTGGCTGAGCTTATGGGGCTGACAACTCCCCTGACTTGAACACAGAGCAGAGAAAGCTGCTTCTGAACCAGATATCCTCAATGGCAGTTTTACAGCCATTTTTTTCTGCTTGCAACCATGCCATAAATAAGGAGAGATAGCCCTCTTCAATAATTTGTTTAGGAACTGGAAGCATAACTATTTCCAAGTAACAGGACTTTCACTCCTAACGGGATGGAAGAATATTAAGAATTTGGGGTGTGACTGAGAAATGTCATCCCATAACTGTGTACTCTGGCCCTTTTCCAAAAGTGCTCTTCACTGGCCCAGCCATACTCCATTTATGTGCATGTACCACTCAGCATCACCATGGGAGCAGATTTTTGCCTAATGCAAGGCTTTTTCATAAATCCTGTTCCTAAATGTATATTACATATGGTTTGAAATGATTACACGAAAGCATGAGCAGCATCCACTCTTCCAGGTTGCCTTGAAGTCATCAGGCTCTTGATATATGGAAGATATACCCCATAAAAATCCCATATCTCTCTACACTTGCCCATAAATAAGCTTGAATCCTTGTGGAGCAAGGCTTCCTCTTCCAAGAGCAAACTTCCTCTGGGACCTCAGTCTTGCAGCAAGATGATGACAAAAGTGCCCTGGAGGGGACACAGACAAGCAGGATGCCCAATAGACACAAAGCTGAACTACAAGCTTGTTTCAGATAGATCAAGGAGAAATGAATCTTTCATAAACTTATTACATTGCTGTATTTAAGGACAAAATTCACACACAGAGGTTAGAAGGTGATTTATACAGGGTATGCATTAGCATGGCACCAAAAAGTCTCCTCATTTTATATTCCAGGCGTTGGAGTTTGAGTCAAAAAGTATTCCTGGCACCTTCCCTCTTTATTTTCCACCAGTTCTTTGACAGAAAGTCTTTCCCCTTCTGGGAAGGATTAGCAGCACAATTAATTTCTGTCCCATATATTTGTTGGAATGACTTCCCATTTCAAAAAAAATCAAAGAAAAAAAAATCATTAAGGATTTCCAATTAATTAATGCTAACTTTGATGTTAGCCTCCCCTACGAGTAGCACTCCTTCCTATAAAGGTTAAGCTTTCTTAGCCTGATGATAAGAAAAAATATTATTTAATAGTGATAAGAAAACAAATTATTTAATCAATATATTTTCCAGTAGACATGTTCTTTGGCAGAGAGGTGAAGTTGTCTCATTTGAGTGTGTGTGGGTCTGTGTGTGGATATGTGTGAGTGTGTAAGCATTCCTGTTCCAGAAAACAGAGTTGTTGGACATGGATAAGAATGTGTCTGGCATCTTCATAAGAAAGACTCAGAAGGAAATTGGTATTTGAGCGAGTTTTGCAAGATATCCAGCTCTGACTGTTTTGTGGTTAACTTTCCATTCCAAAATTGCTAATGGTGAGCTGGCCAGACCATGTCTCTTACCAAAGAATCTTGGAATTGTGAGAAAACAATGAGCTAGACAGAAGGAAAGATTAACCTCCCCATCTTAATCCTTCCAGCTATCACTTTACATAAAAAGGTCATTCATGTCCAAATCACTCTTGGATAAATTTCTCTCTAGCCTAATTCCACCAAAACTGTCACTGCGACATCAAATACAGGGTGATTTAATGCAAGCTGGCTACAGTTATTATTGCAATAGTGTTAGAGTTGCCATCAAATATTGGAGTCCTGTTAAAGCTATTTTATAACGCGCACAGAGAAAACTTAGAAGCTGAACAGACAAAGGATTGCAGTGGGAGGAAATATTTTATATTTTAGGCAATAAAGGCTCAGGCTTATAAGATGATTTGTCCACAAATGCATAAAGAATTTGGAAATGGATGTGAAATAAAACCAGCTCTGCTAAAGCCTACACCATCCCTCCCTATTGCTTTCCAAAGCACATTAGTGTTCAATTTATTGTGGAAAGGGCACATTGTCCCTTCTGATTTCAGCCCTACATCCACAACCAGAACAAAATGTAACAATTCAGAGCAACTGAATAAACACTTTCCCAGAATAAATCTGCTGGCAATCCCTTGTACCAATAACTTTTTAGACCCAGGAGCAAAAAGGTGCTTAGTGGCTCTCATTTACTCAGGCATTTTAATCCTTACTTCTCTCCTAACCAGGACACAGATTCCTCAATATATTTGCACTTCTCCAGCTCCAGATTTTAAAAGTCAGAAATAAAAACGTT
>VZTY01006934.1:103935-116002 GCA_013400935.1 Turnix velox
TGTTCCAGTGTCTCACCACCCTCACAGTAAAGAGTTTCTTTCTTATATCCAACCTAAATCTCCATCTTCCAATTTTACCGCTAGTCCTGTCATCCTGTGCCCTGTTAAAAAGTCCTACCCCAGCCTTTCTGTAGACCTCCTTTAGGTAAGAAATCTTTCACTGAAGACCTCTGTAACATCATCTGGAAGTGGAAATGAATGCAATTTAACAATAACCAAATCTTGACACTGGAACTCAGAGGGTATTTGTTTAAAGTCTGAAATGGCGTAGTTGGATTGTTTTGTCTCTTTGTGCAAGTATAACGTTAAAAATAATATTAAGGCATTGCAAATTTTGATTTAGTGGGTATTTATTTAAAAGCCATGTTTTTAACAAGACACTTTAATAGCTGTATTTCTATGAGAAAGAATAATGAGAAAAATACCATCATAAGTTAACATTATCATATGATTTCTCCTTTTGGTAACATCCTTAGATAATTTTTGTTGAGATCGTAGTTAATCTAAAATAATTTCACAATTCCTGACAATAAATCTTGGATGCAATTACATTCTCCAGCATTTACAATGCAATTAATAGTTTTATTTGCAGTTGGTAGTGGCTAGACTGCCTTTGAATAATGAAATGTGATGAATGAATTTGAAGTCAATTTGGATTAAGTATAACTAATTCATCTCTAAGTATGGCTTTGAGTACTCATGAGCCATCACAGCTTGAGAAGCTGAGAGCATTCCAGAAGGACACACACATGGTGGGGAATCAACTTCCACTCTGAATGAATCCAATACAGAAATAACAGGAAGGAGAGCAGCAGAAGTATAAACCAGCTGGCACTGCTCTTCTCATCTGATAACTGGTGCCACATCAGCACATCTTACTGCCTTTTCACCACATTTGGCTTTTGTTTAGGTACTCTGAGCACCTTTGTGTACTTTGACACTTGAAGGACAAAAGTATTTAAGCACTTGGACCAAAAAGGAAGCTGAAAGCTCAAGCAACTGGGCTCTTTGCATGGGGAGAATGGCATTCAAGCCACAAACAATATATTTTATCTCTTTATCTAGCTCATCCTTTCTCCATATCATGGGTACCAGGTACCTTCAGGAGTCACTGTTTCTTCAAAGATGGAGAATAAGATTCTTTTTACAGCCTGTCTGCAGAAAAGAAGGATGCTGGTTTTCCATTTTCTCTGACTTCCAACAATGGGACAGAATTCAACTTGCCAGTGAAGACCAGAAGACCTCTGGAGAAAAAGTGTTTTCACTCATAGGGTCTTTTTGATGTTATTTGCTCACCAGTCCTGAGGGAGCTGGCTTGGCTTTAGTAGGAAGAGTAAGGGCATGTGAGGACACCTCTTCTGGGCTATATCCTTTATTTTCTGCTCCTCTGGGATATAATGGACTTCAAGAGGTGTCTGAACTCACAGTTCCATTCTGAGCAGGGACTTGACCAACTGGGGCTTAAACAGAAAAAGGGCACCCTCCTGTGGCAAGTGATTTTTGAAAAAGTATATGTGACTGCATTAAGTGCAGGGTCTAATCCTTCTGTATGCACACCCACCAAAGGAAGTTTCAAAAGGGATGAAGGTGGCCCCTCTACTTAGACAAAATAACCCCCAAGACTCAGGTACAGAAGCTGCAGTTCTGAAAACAGAGCTGTGGGCAAAGACCCTCCAAGGTCAAGCAGTGAGTTTGGAGGCAACCATTCAGCTGTGTGGAGCCACTCTGGATCCCAAAGTCCATGTCCGGCCAGCTTCAAGAGCTTACATCCTTTTTTTGGACTTGGCTCTCTGTCAAAACCATAGGGTACAGTGCCTGCATGGACTTCAAAGGAGGGACACCAAATGTGATTTGGCCCAGGGAGTTATGACCATTTATTGCTAGCATCTTCCTCAGATACTGCTGCCAAGGGTTAAAATGTTTACATGCCCCCTGATTTTAAATGGACTGGGTTGCATGTCAAATGCCAACGACAGAGACAGCTGGAGTATCTAAACCAAGAGCTTTGATCTTGGTATCTGTAAAAAAGAGGTCATTTGGTCTCCCCAGGAAGCACAGACATTTAGAAGGTCCCTGTACAACTCGTGCAAGTATTTTATTAACAACAATTTCTATTCACATGTAGGTAGGTTGTATTACTTGCTTACTAAATGCATCCTCTCTGTACATGTCTATGCATATATATTTATGTAAAAAATCTGAATGTTTGTTTATATATGTATAAATACATTCCAATATATGCAAAGTTGTGTGCCTGTGTGATTATCCCTGTGCTTTCTAAAGTCCAGTATTTCTGTACAGACAGACTAATTTATCTAATTTATTTGCAAACAAATGGCAATGATGTAAGCACTGTGTTTCATCTGTAATTCAGAGTCTGCAATAATAACCTGAACAATTTGTCTGCATGTGAAGCTTTGAACAACACAATAATTGCAATAAGGGTATTGGGGCATTTTCAAGAAGATGCAGCATGAAAACACAGTCTTCATTGTACTGTAATCACGGCTGACATTGATTTAGATGAGAGGAATTCTAAAATACAATATTGCACTGGGGAAATCTCTCTCTTCTTTCAGTGGAGGATTCTGTAGTTAGTTCACAATGCAATTAAAATATCCACCAGATGTTTGTGACTTCAGGCAGCAGTTAACTTTCACGTCCCTAATCACAGTCCTTTTGCTTCTTTGTCAGAATAAATAAGTACCTTTCTGTGCTGGAGTTAGAAAAATAAAAAGTTAATTTTTAAACATACCAGGGGGGAGGGGGGTGGCATGTATTTCCATTTGGCAGTGCTCATGTTGTTCTGTGACAGGCTGAGGAGAAATTATAATTTTAAAGTTTAAAAAAATATATATCTCTGCAGGATGAAATAAACATATTTACTTAAATGTGAGAGGAAGTGTACAGTATCTTGTCATTAAACTGAAGTGATTTGTGAGAAGCAATATTATAAAAGATGATAGCCTTTCCAGGGTATCTAATAAAAAACAAAAAGATAGTCTTTTCCATTGAATAATAGGATTATTAGTTTGCAATTTATTTTTAAAGACACATTTAAAGAGAGCTTGCTGCGCTGCTACTCTGGTAATTCTCCTTGCAGTCTATTATTCTTATTTCTTTTGGGGCTATTAATTTTGAGGTCACATTATATTCAAATTATCTTTGATCACCAGGCTCAATATATGATAAGATTTTGTGTTTCATCTTCCAAAATAATGAATTTAGTTGCACACAAAGATTTTGAGAAAGAAATTATTTAAGCTCTATAAAACAGCTAAAAAACTGAGGTGCAAAATGTTATGGTGAGTTTGCCCAGAACTTTACATAAAGCAGTAGAAAACTAACCCTCTGGAGGGTTAAATATAAAATGCTGTATTTTGGCTATTTAGTCTTGCCCAAGAAGGTGTGTTGGCCAAATAATCAATAATTTAAAAGCAAGATTATGTAGTAGCTAAGAAAATGTAAGAATATGTGAGGGAAATTTGTGTGCACAGATACGCAGCCATTTTAATTAGTTAAAAGATCTTCAGAAACAAAATCCAAATCCTGGTATTTAAAAAAAAAAAAAAAATAGAGTGGGGAGGAAAGAAGAGATAGCAAGAGAATTGCTAGCATTTGGGTGTGTTGATAAAGTCTTTGGAAAATAATTTTAACACACTGAAACCGGCAGTTTCTCACCAAAGCCTGGCAGTGGCACAGTTCCACGCTAACAGGGTGTCCTCCAAGCATTTCAGAAACAAAAAAAGCAAGAAGATTTGAGTTTGCCTGGTTATGCTGAGCCCTGATTACTTGCAGATTTGATGCTCAGCCCCTCGGGGCATCCAGAGCACAGAGCCACCCAGATTACTATTTTCCTTGGAAAAATTAAAAAACAACTTGCAAACTTTTAGTCAGTTTGTTCTGGCCGTTCTGCACTAACACCTCAGTAACTCTCTGGGGTCAGAAGAGTGGTGAAGCTGTCGGGTTCCCCTCAAACTCCCCCCCAGTTCTTTCCCAAGCAGTTGTCAAAATCTGAGAGCTACTGCAAAGTGTTTCAACAGGGATAAACAGGATTTTTTTCCCACTGCTGCTTTTGATATTCCCTTTTACCTGGCTCTGAGTGGCATGAGCTCCAGCCTGGTGGGCTCTAAAATATAGCAACACCAGCAAACCTACAAGTCAGGGCACATCAAAGACTCAGGCTCCATCCAAAACAACCCTCATTAACTCCTCAGTGACTTTACTATGGAACTCATTCATGTTGGTGCGGGACATGAGGGAGACAGTGGAATTGTATTGGTTTTTTTGATTTTTTTTCCAAATTTTAATTCAGCTCAGCATGGTTTGGGGTCATGCAAGTAGCAGGAGGACTTGTTCTGGGTTTTACAGCTCATCTCTCCTGCCGCACTGGTCGGGGGAGTGAGTGGAAAGGATTGCATCAGGACAAACAGAAGACAGCTTTTTTTTTTTTTNTTTTTTTTTGTAGAATGCTGGTGAGTCATAATTTACTCAAATCAGGGCTCCCTACCAAAATTGAGACCCAGCAGGTTAAGAGCAAGTCACCCTTGTGTCCCACGGCAGGCTGTCCAAGTTAATGGAAGGGCTCTTTTAGCCTTGTCTTTAATCCTAGTAACAAAGTTTTAACCCTGAATGAGGAATTCTACTCCCAAGAATACAGGTATTCAACATTATTATTTACAAAAAATTGATTTTTCCTTTCTGTACCATGGCAGGCTGTGTCCCATGGTAGGCTGTGTCCCATTAGCTGTGCCTTTAATCCTGGGAACAAAGTTTTAACCCTGAATGAGCAATGCTACTCCCAAGCATACAGCTCTCCAACACTATTATTTACAAAAAAATCGATTTTTTCCTTTCTTTTTAACCATCTTTTTCTGGCTTACTAATACTTCTCTGCAACAGGGCTGCAGAAATATATCACAACATAAATCCCTGCCCTGAAATAGCATTTCATCCTCACATGTACCATGTTCCTTCTTTCAGCTGACACTGTTGCCTCCTCATCCAACAACCAAATTTTGTGGTTTCATTTTTGATGTGAGATACATGTTAGCCAGCACCTAAAGTCAGTGTCAATCAATTCAGCAGCATCTTCCAGCCTGAGCTGAGGAACTGTCCTGCTATTGTCACTGCATTATTTGTCTTTCATAATCATTCAGTGCATGTATCCTGCTTCCATAGCTGGGAAGTAGTACAATAGTTCCCTTGTTGCATTTTTTTATTACTTTCCAGCATGAATTACTTTTTGTGATTGAGAAAGAATCATATGGCTCAATCAAAAGTTAGTATTTCCTTCTGTTACATCTCATTTTGTTATCTCACCCGTGCAACAAGAAGTTCCTTATTGGTTTATTATGAGAAGGGAGATAGTGAGGCCTGATTTCACAGCCTGAGGTTGTTCACCACTTGGTGTGGGTTTATCATGTCCTTCCTTCCCACTGACCCCTTTTCAGCCTCACATTAGGTTTAGGATGTGGATCTTGCAGACACTTACCCACTCAGATACTCCCACTGGGTCAATGGGACTGTTCAGATGTGCAAAGTAACTCAAGTACTTAAACATTTGTAGGACCAGGACAGGAAGCAGCAGTGATCTGAATGTACATCTCAACCAAAGAGGCTCCAGAGAAGCTTTTCTGAGCCACAATGATTTCAACGTGCTAAAATCCCCAAATGCAAGGCAGATGTGTGCTGTTAGGAAACCTACAAGATAAGAAAGCTCCTATTACTTCTGGAGTTCCCTTTGATGTTCTCCATGCAAAGCTGCACTGCTAACGGGGTCACCTCATGCAAAATGATAAATAAGCAGGGAGGCAGAACACAATTAGACACCATTCAGAAGTGGTTTGAATAGAGCCCAGTTTCAGCCTGCTGGAGCTGTTTGTGTAACAGCCTCCCTGTTGCCCAGAAACAGCACATGGGACTACTGAGTGTTTGTAGGAACTCAGATCTGGTTTGTTTGACTTGGACCTGCAGTAAAACTGACTTTTAAATGTTACTCCAGCTTTGAGTCAGTGATTGCCCTCCTGCTTTTACAAGCCCTGCCTGGAAATGGGATGTTAATTATTGTTAATGAGTCTGTCCACCTGCAGGGCAGAGCTCACAAGACATATTTGCTCCACATTGCCTTGGGAGTCTGCCCTGCTGACCTTGTTGTCTCTTGTATTTAAGAGCAATGTCACAAAACCCACTCCTTCAGACCTCAAAGCTTTCTGCACAGTCTAGGACAGTGGATAATTTCTGTTCCTCTCCCAATCCCACTCCCATGTGATTTCTAGTGGTGTGATGCTAAGGTTCAATATCCTTGGCATGGGGAGAAGACACTGGTGTTTGCAGGGTTATGGAATATTGAATAAGGAAAGGAGACTTTGTACTGAATTCAAGCTCTAGATTCCTGTATAGTTTAATTGACCTGGCTGCAAGTGATGGTGTACAAAACTGCTGTACCTTGATGGCATCTTGTATGTATTGACAACTTTTATTTCATTTGCTCTGATTAAATTTTCATGAAATTAAATTAAATTTCATTAAATTTTCTGCTGTCACAGCTTATGACCAGTTCTTATGGTATTTCCTTGCAACCCATCTACCATCCTTGCTTATGTAGGGAAGATATCAAAATAGTTCCCTGTGGTGCTCACAAGTAAAGATGTAAGAGTTCTCCAGAGATGGAGAGTGGAGTGTATTTCTGACTTTCTGTGTCAGCTTCACTGTATTCCTGTCTGTTGGAGTGGGATTCACATCCGTTATCAATAGCTTTTATATATTCATCTCAGCTAGTCTTCACCCCTTGTGGGTGCCAGCAGCCAGTTGTGACATCTGGGCTGGGACAGGGACATGCTGCTTCTTTTGGCCATGTTCAAGCAGCCTGAAATTAAAAAAAAAGAAAAAGAAAAAAAAAAGAAAATTAAAACAAAGCAAAGAAAAAAGCCTCAACAAATGAACAAACATAAAAAAAAAGACCCAAAACTGAAAAAACTCAACAAGCACAAGGGAAGAAAACCCAACAAACCAAACCCTCATGATTTACAGCAAAGAAAGAGCATACTGCACATTATCAGTGCAGTATTAAAATTAGATATTAATAGTAAATTCAAATAATTACAGTTAATATTAAATTAATTTCAGTTTTATTGCTCTTTATGCAGGTAACTGTACTGCTGAGAATTTGTAAGCTCAGTGCCCAGAAATAATGACCTCAGGCACACACGGGCTCACTGTCAACTTGCCTTTTTTCAGTTTATTTGACATGGTGTTGGCAAAAATAATAGAGAATTGAAAGGCATCTCTATCTTATGTCACTGCTGCTGTAAAAGAGCACATTCTAAAAAGCACCCAGACCTTGTTTTAAAGCTTTTAAAATGTTCTTTCTTATTCTTGAGTTCAAAGCAAATTCAACTAAAGTGATATTTAAGGAGGTAATTGACAGAGTCCATTTCGTGAAGAAAAAGTTGTAGAGTAAAATATTAATGCCATATTTATAAAAGAATCCTTTTTTCATAGAGAAAGGGTAGGTACTCATTTACAAATCAGAGTGTCAGTAGTGCTTTACTAGTCACATTAAAACTAACATTTAGACATGAAATCAGTGTCATTTTAAATTGCAACTCAAATATCTGAATGCTTATTTTAAAATAAGTTGATTTTTGCTACTAACTTCTAAAGAATAAATACTTGAATCTTGAATGGCAAGGAGTGATGTCCTGCACAATTCTGATATCTGCTTATGGAAGTGTTTTACTCTAAAAGTTATGATTAATCTATTTCTCCTATTCTCCTCAGACTAAAATCTAGAAGCAACATTAGAAGTTACAATGTCTGTTACTATGAACAGAAGTCTTTGCTCTACAGAAGCTTTCTATATCAGAATTTTCAATTTACATTTATTTAAATATCTTACAATCAAGGATTAGCCTCTCAAATGTGAATTATGTATTTTGTAGATACTCAGGAATTTAAACAACAAAGGCAACACTTGAAAGAAGCACAGTGAAAAATTGTCAGTAAAGGTTCAAATGTTGAACTGCTAAATCCAGTAGTTTCTCTTGCTTTCTGACTTTATTCCTTTGGAAGATCGAAATATTGCAGGATTCTTATGCAAACTGAACCTGCTCTACAATAATAAAAGTTTGATGAAAATAATTACAAATTACAAATTCAAAGTTTGAGGAAAATTACAAATTAAGGGTTCACATGTTGAACTGCTGAATCCAGTAGCTTATTAATGCTTCACTTACTTTCTGACTTTATTCCTTTTGAGAGATCAAAATATTGCAGGATTCTTATGAAAATTGAACCTGCTCTATATTAATAAAAGTTTGATGAAATTTATAAATTCACAGGCAGAATCAATCCAGTACTTACAGATGCTTATATGTAACTGTGACTATTTTTAAGCAGGAAAAACAGTAAAAATACAGCAGTTTTGTACAGTTAATTGCCAGAAAGGGGGCACAGAAATCTGTAAACATTTTATTCCTACTTCTAAATATGTAATAGTCTTAAATTGTACCGTGTGAAGATATTTAACAATTAATGTAAAATTAAAATAATCAAGGGGAAAATATTTTATATATTTATTTCAATAGTTATTTTCCAGAACATGTTATTGAAATACTATTATTACAGTAGTATTATTACAGTATTATTGTAATAATATTATTACAATAGTAAAATATAATATGATAAATGTATGTGTATAATTTTTAGTTTTAATACAATGTAAATATATAATTACATCCATGTTAGAAATTGTTCTAAACACTTTTTAACATACATATACTATATTGATTATGTCCTCTTCAATACTAGAGAATAAGTTCATATTTTTAATGGCTCATGCATCTATGTATAGATCATAAGGCACTAATTTTTTTCATACAATTCCATCATTCTAAGAAGGAATTTTTCTTTATTTTCTGACTGAAAACAGCTTTACTTATATACAATCCACATAGACTGTTCAACTCTGTGGGGATTTCCTGCAATTTCCATGTAAGAAAAATACATACTCTACAGCACTAACTTTTTTCAGAAAAAAATTAAAAATTTATTGCAACATAATTTCATATTATGGGAGTGTACACACACTTTTTTATTCTTCCACACCACCACAGTTTAAGAAAGCTCGAACAGAAGGCAAAACAAATCAAAAAAGCTTAATTTAAATCTCAACACCATTGTGCTCTTTTTTCTTGAATACTGTTGATATAACTTTAAAAAAAAAGTCAGAAGGCATGTAAGAAATTGTGATAAATGATGTTACCTACCTCTGGATTTTTTTTTTTTAATACTGTCTACATCACTTTTAAAAAAAAGTCAGCAGGTATGTAAAAGAATTGTGATAAATGGTGTTACCTACCTCTGGATTTTTTTTTTTTAATACTGTCTACATCACTTTTAAAAAAAAGTCAGCAGGTATGTAAAAGAATTGTGATAAATGGTGTTACCTACCTCTGGACAAATGAATGCAATTTTGCACAGAGCTTTTACTTTTATTTTTTCCTCTTTGTTATTTCATTTTTAATTTTGGTGCAGAACTTCATTAGTAAATTCAGTAATATCACAGATTTTGCCTTCTGAAAAAGAAAACCATTCTTCATACTTAATATTTTATTTAAGATCCACTACCTTCTGTCTCTCTTTTCTAAGGGTTTTCATAAATACAGCTTATCCAGTTATTTTGAGGAATTACAAAATCCTTTGGCTCCTCCTCAGTGAGCTCAAAGGCCGGTCATGGACTCAAAAATTAAATCCTAGAAAGTGAAACTTTCAATAGAAACAAACTCCAAAGGTTTTGATTAGTGAATTGGTTTGGGTCTATCAATGAAAAGAAATAATTGGCTTCATCCTTCCTCTTTGAGGTCAGTGTTCATGTTTTTGGTATTATTCCCATTCCTGGTTCTCTGGACCACCCTGTTAGGATTTGGTCTGATGTGATTTTAAACTTGACAAGTATAAGGTGAAGATCAATGTAAATAAATGGGGCAGTGACATGTCCACAAAACAAAAAATAAGACTCTACAACAGCTGTGTGGTATCAGTTTTGCTCGATGCTGCAAAGACCTGGGGCATTACGCAAGCCGACAAGAAAAGATTTGATGCATTTGATAGCAGGTGTTTAGGAGGGATCAGTAATGTCAAATGGCATCACTATGTTGGGAACATCGAGTTTCAGGAGAGAACAAGAAAGGAGAAGATTATGGACTTCCTAACAAGGAAGTGACTTTGATGCTCTGACCACCTAATGAACATGGAGCAAGGCCGGATGGTAGAAGGTGGTCTAGTGAGCTGAGTTTGCTTCTCCTGACCATCCTGGGGCTCACTGGAAAGGTTAATAGAGATCTCCTCCAGGTTGGGATGAAAAAAACATAGGGCAAGGACCGTTACTCTATGTTTCTAACATGGAGAATATGATCAGTACTCACTGACTCGGTGGGGAGAGACGATGAGGGAAAGATGTGAATGGAAAATGAAAGATATCCTTTTGTAAGATACTGTTCTTCAACAGAAAGAGTCATACAAATCAAAGATTCCAAAAGTAGGCCTCCAGGGTTAGACCATGCAGTCAAAATGGGGTTTATCAGATTCTGCAGAAGCAAAACCTACACCAGTAGGCTCCATCGACTTCAACGAAGCTTGTGCAGATGTGGGAGTGTAACAGTAACAGTCTTTATGTGTGTAGCTGAAGAGCTTCTCTTGGAAAAGGGAAGGTAATTTAAAACAGATGGAAGAAAGAAATAAAAAGCCCAGGCCATATGGGTAGAGGGGACCTGTTCGAAGAAAGTGCAGCCAACTACATGATGATGTAGTAATGTGTGAAAAAGCCTGCACTCATGTATGGACTATCTGTTAGAGGAATGTTTTCATGATTGAATGATGAAAAGGAAATGTAGTCTATCCAAATGGTAATGAGAACCATATTTCAAAATGATCCATGTTGAGTCCTTGTATCAAATAGTGTCGAAACTATCTCACCATCCAAACTCGCATCTTTCATTTTTCTTATTTGTTTATTAAACTCTGATTGTTTTTTTTTTTAAATGTTTCCCTTAAACCTTCAGCTGAGACAGTCTATTTTCTTTTTTTGTCTGTTTTTATCATTTAAAATCTCTTCAGACTGCAGCAAAAGTAAGTAGTGACTCCAATCAGCCATATAAGTCAAACAATCAGACCTCTGTTAGCAACAGACATGTATCACAGCATTTGAGCTGCAATGTTTTGCTTCACTTTTCCATGAACAGCTTAGGGCAACCTTCCAAAAAACAGAAGGGGCCAAAATGTAATACTTCTAGTGGGTAAAAAAGTTATTTCCCTGCAATATTGTACAGCCTGCTTTAAAAGCCATCACAGTAACACTAATCAACAATTCCGTGAACGGAACGCATTATAGAATTAATTTTAGGACCACAATACTTACCTCAAGTTATTTTCACTTGCAATTTTGGCTCTGGCCTTGACTAGAAGAAAGTGGAAATATTTGTTTGGGCAGCTAACTGCTCTATCGCACGTCCAGGGTTCAGACAATCTCGTGACAGAGCAAACACTGACAGGGGTGTGAGGGAAAGAGGGGCTGTGTTGAAGCAGGACTGCGGCGCGCCAGGGCTCAGAGACTTGAGCACCAGCAGTGACATTTAGCAAACTACTGTAGAAAACTGATGAGGGCATGATCCTTTTTTTATGCTGAAGATCATGCATAATGCCTGCTGTGCCTCCCTACCTTTTCATAAATATAGAATGAAAGCTCATGGCAAGATGCTGACAGATGCCACAGAGCAAGTAATAACTCCCCCCCTGCCCCAGGGCAGCCACGTTCACGTAGCCTGGTTTGTACCTCACAGCCTGGTGTTGTAATTCCCTGGCTGATCATCTGTCCTGCATAGCTCAGAAGGTAACTTAGCATTTGTGTAGGACAGAAAGTTGGATGGTTTTTGAAGTGTGAGATTAACTCTTACCAAGTCATGGTTGTGTTCTGACAAAAGCAAAATGTACTCTTGTTCAGATAGTGTGTGAACCTACGTTGTGTGTGACTCTATGTGTGTATGCACACAGAAATAGAATCATAGAA
>VZTY01006936.1:8094-18290 GCA_013400935.1 Turnix velox
GACACTCACCCTTTACATTTTTATAAACAGGAAAGAAGTTACCCCTCAGTCTCCTCTTCTCCAAGCTAAAGAGACCCAGCTCCTTCAGCCTTTCCTCAGAAGGGAGATGCTCCAATCCCCTCTTCCTACAAGAAGGAAATGTCAAATATTTTGGTTTATATCTATCTCAATTCCTAGAAAAGTAAAGGATACATAGTCAGTGCAACATCAGCTTTATTACCATCTTCCGATGCAGTGCTTACTCAGTTACCAGTGGTTTGGAGTTGACAAGTTAAATAAAAAAAAAAAACACCAAAACAATTCAAACATGGGTATCTTCCCCCTTCCTTGTTTACAAAAATGATACCAAGGAACACAGATTTCAAGCTATTTGACCTGATAACAAGCAAATGCTTAAAAAAAAAAAAAAAAAACCAAAAACCACCACGAAGCATTTTATTCCAATTTTGACTTCAGGGAAGTTCTCCAGTAAAATGGGATTCTGTACACTGCTGTAGTCTCTGTTACTGAGACAAGAGGAAAAATAATCAGTGCCAACTCAAGTCAGCCAAAAAACCTTACCTGTAACTGAGTATGTGTAAGATAACAGCTCTCCAGTTAATTCTTCAGAAATGGCAAACATACACAGGCTGTCTCTGACGAGCTTGCCTTGTGTCAAGCAGTAAATAATAAAAAGCATTTAATGGCTATCCATTTTCACAGCTTTCAAAAGGCTAACACTCTGCAATAGAGACAGGTAGTATAGCAGCCACTTCATCAATAATAAATATATTCTTTATTTTACACAGACATTGTCTTCAAGTTTTTAATTTAAAAAATACATCACTAAGCCACCTCTTTTTGCTGCTGGAGCATCCAACCAGGATGGTGCTGCTATTTGGACCTATCACATAGGCAAGCACATAAGATTGTCCTGTAGGGTGTCAGCTGGAACAGCAGCAGCCTTCAAGACATGAGGAAGGGAGGACATTAATGGAGCCACAGATCCCTTGCTGACATCTCCCAGCAGCAAGCGTGGCTGATGGCTCACAGCCAAATTCATCTACACACACGCCAAGCCTGCCTTGGCAAAAATTCCAACTGGTAATAAGAATTCTTCTTTAACATAAAGGACCTGCATTGTATTGCCTGCCTAGATCACAGATTTGGTTCTCCAGCAGCAACTCCACAAACATCCAAGTTGCTACAAACTCAACTCCCATTGAAGACAGTGGGACCAGATGAAGCTGGACAGACCTACAGGACCAGGCAATAAGGAATCTACTTTCTTCGCTGCATGAACTCCATTTCAGTTTGAAGCTGCATATGAAGATGACTCCTATTTTTGGAACTGCTGTGCTCTACTTCAAGCATTCACAGTAAATAAATAGCTTCTGATGTGGCTAATTAGCATAGGAAGGCAATAAAAAAGTTCTCTGGAGACAGCTTTTTCTTGTAAGTCTTTAAAGATCCTCTGGGTGACACCTCCAAGAATCACCCATCAGCCATCAAAAGGTACCATCTTAAATTTTCAAAAAATAAGTCATGTCAAACATTGATTCTCACTGTGAAGTTCTAACTTCACGTTTCTAACCAGCATCAACCCAATCTGTCAAAAAATCCATCCTCATTTGGCTTGGAGTCATTCCTCTGAAGAAAACAGCCAATTTGACCATCCATCTCCCTCAAGTGCCAGTGCATTTAAAAGTTCATTGCCAACATGAGATAGGACACTGGAAAAACTGGATCCCTACCACAAGTTATATGAGAACGATAGAGCAGCCTGTCAGCACTGGGTTGGAAAAAACAGTCTGACAAGCAGTCAAGTCGTTGGGTGTAGGAGTCAGAGCACAAAAGTACATCTGTTGTCATAAAGCTAATGCCAAGTTCATCACCCCACAAAATGGAGCATGAGATTTCCTTGTAAAAGCTGAAGCACAACCCAAGGGATTTAAGTTTCAGTGCAAGTCTTCGACTGCGTGCTCGAGTGGCACTGGTCGCTATATGGAAGTACTCAAATATTTAAGGAGGGTTTCCTTTGATGATATGAGAGTTTCTGCAATCTAAGATATCAATTATTCAAGCCTGCCTGGAAAACTGTAATAAGATATTTAAATATTGCAAAGCAAACAAAAAAAGGTAGTTTTTAAGGAGCCCAGAACACCGTAAGCAGTCCACACTAAGAAAGCTGAGGGAAGTGAGGATGGGGAGGGGAAAAAAAAACAACCCCACCATCCAATGACTCCTTGGAGAGCATTCAGTCCAGGAAAAAAAAAAAGTGAAACACTCCCAAAAAAGAAGATGAACTAGTGTTTCAGCCACGGATGAGCTTCAATGGAAGCTTTGCTTCTGTCGCCATAGTCGTACAACAGTTCTTCACCTGCTTTAATGTCTCTGGAAGCTATGAGAATGAGATGAGGCACACCATCAATGTCATGAAGCTTTGTTTGACAGTTGCCACACTTGCTGTGATTAATCAGTCTCCCCAGACGATTAGTTTCTTTTGTAGCATCAACACTGGAAGGAGAAGAACAGAAGGCAGGGCTGCTGCACATCACGCGTTTGTGGATTAAAAAAAAAACACCCAAATTTTGTAAATCGGGTAAAGAACTAGGAATCCACACAAGGCTTGAAAAATTAAGGAACAACAGAATATTGCACAATATTCATGAATTAATAAACAGCACATGCTATGGCAATTCTGAGACATTAAGCCAGCATAAACCAGAAAATTCTGAGCTATTTCCAAGCAGCTATGGCAATTCTGAGAGATTAAGCCAGCATAAACTACAAAATTCTGAACTATGTTTCCAAACTTAACTGTTAATAAGGAATAGTCAAATCCAAATGAAGATCTTCAACAAAAAGGCTGGATACCTGAAACACCCTCAAAAAAGCTGTGTCCAAGCTACGTAGTATCCACCAAGGAAGCCAGCAAGAGTCTCTACTCACATGGAAAGTTGAGAACATCTAAATACTACATGCCTAACTTTGAGAAATATGGATATTAAAGGTCAGGTGCCCTTTGGTGTCAGGTACCAGAGAAGAGACACTCAAGCAGCTGAAGGGAATATTTCTCTCCATGCAAATTTGTCCACACTGCCTTTCAAAATCCTTGAAACTCAGGAAAAGGAGTTAATTTTGCAGGAGAATAGATTTAGGCAGATATAACTCCCCAAAAAGTTTGTTCTGAACTTCAGAGAACAGTCACCCACCTTTAACCCTAAAGGTAGAGGAAGCCACGAAGGAGTGCTCCAAAAATATTTCCTAATTCATGGTTCCCATTAATTTAAATTTTTTTTTGAAAGAAAGCAAGCCAACACCCAGCAGCATTCCAAGCCCTCATTAACTATTGCACTTAAGGGAGGAACAGCTTACCAGTACGTTTTGCTGAGGTACTGGAAATAGTACATATAGCAGCCTGTGGATGGATCTTGAGCATATACAGCTTCTCTCTTCTTGGCATCAGTGATCTCTATTAAATCCCCATGATATTCAACTACAAATTCTCCTCGATTAAAATGTTTCGTAGCAATGACTCCTCTCCCTTTGCCATCGATGTAATCAATCTGTCGAGTTGAAAAGAAAAATCAACTGTGAAATTACAAACTATTTCTATGGCAGGAAATATGCTGTTTACAATTAAATGAGTGATTTGTCATTTCAAAAAATGCTACAGTGGGGTGTTTATGTGCATTGCAGACAGCTGTAGAAGCATGATGCACAGAATTGTGGAAGAAATACAGGGTGAGCTGGGGATACACCCCCAGTTGTCTGGTATTTTGATACAAAACCTTCTAATCAAAGAACTAGAAATTGCTTTAAATAAATCATACACTGAGATTTGTTATCTATTTTTGCTGTAAAACACCCATTAGCTGAGGCAACAAGCTTTCTCATTTCAGGAAATGGGAAACCAAAGGGAACAAGTGCATTTTCAGTAGAGACTATTAAGCTTCTTGAATATTTATGACTGAGGATGCACATACATACCCTTAAGAGCCAAACATTGCCCATCTGAAGCATGCTTCAGTTACAGTGCATTTTCATCTTGCTATCAAGGCGCTGCAGCAGTTCTGAGACCAATTTTTGCTACTTTCTGCTTAAGCAAATTAACAGCAAGACACCAGATAAACAGTACTTGGGTACTCAGGTTGGCATTGCCATTACCTTCATTCCTTCCTCCTTTCCACTCGTAATTAGCTCATCTATTTTCCTCCTCTCCTCAGTCTGCAGGGAAAAAAATACAGCCAGTGTTGTTGAAAGCTTTTGTAGCTTATTTTTTAGCTAAAAGAAAATCATAGTCCAGTAGCACTCATTTTTTCCATGTTCCTAACAAAACTGAACAGTAAAGGGAAAATATATAAGCAGCTAGATTCCAGCCTAGGACTGCATCAGCATTTCCAAATTTTTATTTTAATATTTTAAGAATATTCTCAATAGATGCAGCAAACAATGCTGTTTGCATTTGGCATATACAAACTATTTACAGATAGTTATTCACATCTTCACAAGCTCAAGTAATCACTGGTATTATAGAAAACATCATTTTAACAAGAGGCACTACCTGCAGTTCAGATTTGCTCTTTCTGGAACTTCTTCTAACTGGGTAATAATCTGTTACTTTTCGATTTGGTGTCCTTCCTTGTGTTCTATGGGGTAAGAAAAAGAGAAAAAACATTTCAGACTATTTCTGAAGTTACAGATAACCTCTGTCCTAGAGATGTAAGAAATTTTTATTTTCAGCTTGGTATGTCAAGAGGTGGACAGTATGAATCGGCGTGATATCAGGACTCTTCACTTCAAAATGTCACATTCCTTTTTTCTCCCCACTAAATTTCTGCTCCTCTGGCACCAAGTCTTTAACAAGAATGAGATGCCATTGGAAGCCAACTGAAGGTCACATTGCACATCTGAAGCCCCCTCTGTGCCTCGCCAGAAGGCACTCTGAAATTTAGGTCAAGAAAACTGCTTGGCAAGGAATTAATTATTGTTAGGTCACATTACTCTGATATTATGAGAAATACTATGAGCTCAGCCAGGAAGCCTCCAACTGTAATTAATCCAATATTCCTTTTCTGACAAGATACATTCCTGTTTGTTCACAGAGAAGTAAGACTTAATGGCTCATTAATTTCTTTTTCTGTTGGTGATTAGCAAGTATTTCACTTGAGATAAAATACACCAGCGTTGCTTTCAAGAAAAACAACACTCCACTAAGAGGCAGATAAATACTTTGTGTGCTATTCTGTATTTTCAAACATTATTATTGGGAAAACAAAGAATCCTCCCTTGAAGATTTGCTCCCCCACCATAACTACTTGCTTTAAAAAAAGGCAACAGAACAAGAATAACAATTAATTACAGTTCTGACTGTAGTGCCTGAAGGAAAAATGCATTTCAAAGCCTCATGGTGCAAAATGACACACAGACTACAAGCTTCCACAACTCCAGAAGTCACTTACTTTTTCCTTGGTCCAGATTTTGCTTTAACCATCTTTTTCTGAGCTGGCTTTGCACCGGCCTCATCGGCACAGTCTGAGGGGAGGGGCGTCTTTTGGGTTTCTACAGTTGCTTGCTTTTGATCAGAGGAGGGCACCGAAGCATTGCACTCACTCTCTTTATCTCTCTGCTCTTCTGGTTTCATAGCACCTTCAATTATATTGCCACCATTTTTATTTTCTGGTGACAGAAAATAAAGAAAGGCTCTGAATTTAGGTCCATCTATACCAGAGGGCTTTAAATGAATTCAGTGGTTTCTAGTCTAAGTTTCTAGTTCTGTCAAACAGGAGAAAGAGGAAGGGGATAACACAATCCCTTTCTGCTAGAGCCCATAGAAAGGTTGTTAGTTGTCTTTTGACTAGTCGTTGCTACAGTACAGTGTACAGAGAGAGGGGTGAGCCAGGAAAGGGTAAAACAGAGCCCAAGTACTTTGTCACATTAAATTTGCATCTCCTTACCCAAACCCACTGTTGTGGTTTAACCCCAGACAGGGACAAGGATCATGCAGCTGCTCACTCACGACCCACTTTCCCAGGGTAGGGAAAAGAGGGAGAGAAAAGGAGGGGAAAGGAAAAAGACTTATGGGCTGAGATAAAGATAGTTGAATAGAATAATAATTAAAAAGGAAAATAATAGTGGTAAAAGAACATACAAATAAAGTGATAAAACATAAGTCATTTTAAGCCATCTGGTGACTGGTCTCCCAGTCTGTCCTGTGCAGGGATTACGGATTCCTGCCCCCAGCCAACAACCATTTATACACCAAGGATAATTTTACAATATAAAATATTCTATTCTGTCTATGCTCCCTGTTGGCTTCTATGGGAAGCTGGAAAAGCTGCCAACTAATGTAAAACATCACCCATCAACAACTAAAACAATGCACATTTTTATCAACATCATTCTCACACCAAATGAAAAGCACAACAGCCTCTAGAAAGAAAATTGATTTTATTCCAGATGAAACCAGGACACCTGAACAAGCAGCAGTGTCTGAAACAACCCTGCAGTGTGCACTTGGCATAACCAATTGCCATAAGCAATGTAGAGGGAGAAGAAGCCTCCAAATCCTGTACTGCTGTGTTTAGTAGCTGTAGACATTGGTACTAAGTGGCCAGTATCACATAGAACATCCACAGGTGCTAAAGGGCTGGGACTTACCAGAAGCCTACCTACCACACAACCAACATCTCCTTTATTGCAAGCAATCCTACTTTAGTGCAACCACATCCTCTTTCTCAGCCAACTGATTCAGAGATTGGTGAACACAGTTTAAAGCTGAATAAAGCTTTTACTTAAAGGAAACCACCAGGTTTAACAGTCCCATCTGCTAAGACAGATGCTTCAGTATTACTGGAGAAATGAAGCACAGCTGCAAGGCCACAGCACTGGCACAATCTTCACTTTGTCAAAATTGGAGACTCAAATGAAGAGCTAAAGGCTCGAAGTTTTCCAGAAAACCTGGCATTACCTGGTTGAATGTGACTTAAAACATCCACTTGCTAGAAGTGTTTGTAGCAAAATGTTCTGACAAATGCCAAAGTTATTAAATGCACCTTTACACTTTTTCCCCTCCACAATCATTTCTACTCACTGCAATGAATCCTGGCACTCAGCATCCACAAACTGTGCTCCTATTTTTCACTGCCTTTATTCTGTCCTGACATTTTAAGAACTATTTCTTCTTTTACCAGTACCTCTACTTCATACTTGATTTTACTTTGAATTGCTATTATGTGCCATTATATAGTATAAACATTACATACAGTATAAAGCAGTTAAAAAAAAAAATTAGTTTTAGATATGAAAGCCAACCATAAGAAATAAGATAAAATGTCAGATGCTGACCTATAGGATGGTAATAATAGAATTGCAAAGAGATTAGGGCACACTGACAACACAAGCATTATCTTTTTATATCCAGAGAGACAACACAAACATAGCCAGATAAAAATCAGAGGTAAAACAGCCTGTGACCCAAGTTTTGAAAACAATAAGGACACTATCTTTGTAGGTGCTCAGTATGGTGACAGAGTTGTTGGAATGGGAAAGTAGCTGTGCTAGAGGAGCTGCCTGGCCCTCTTGGGAGTTGGGGAAGTACATTTAACGATACAAGCAATCCAAAGGTCAATCTTACCATCTCCTTTCCTGTAGGTTTCATTTAGTGTTTTGCCCTGACATTTCACCTCGTGATACATGACAGAGTTCTCTTCTTGAAGCGGGGGGCGAGCACCAGGAGTTTTGTTAGGATTCAGGTAGCTGTAGATTTTGGATTGGCCAATAAACACATTCTCCTAAAACAGACCCACACAAAAAATCAGTATATCACAGAGCTGCCAGGTACATCAGGTTGGTATCCACAACACACTGACAATTGGCAGGGCTAATGCAAATTACACTGCTTTAATGCATCACCCTTCCTGCTGTTACTACTCCTACTAAGTGAAAACATAACAGTGGTGAGCACTCAGAGCTTTACTAATATAAACTCTCAGTCCAAAATGTCTTTCAAATAAAGTGTGAAAGGATGGGGCAGTCATAACTTACTCCAGCTTCTGCCCTGTGCTTCACAGTATGAACTCTGGTGCTAAAAAAAAAAATTTAAAAAAAAAAACAAAGAACCACCCTAGGAGGAAAGCAGCCTCAAAAGGGTGCAAGCCAAAAAAAATATGTATAATGTAGCAAAAACTACTCTAGCCTACAACATACCTTTCATAACCAGAGAGGTATGAGCTTACCCAAACACTCTCATGAGGTGTCAAATGTTCTTGCAGTTAATTATGCACTTCACTGAGCAACACAGAAGACAGGAATCAGCTTTGCAAGTCTACCTTGAATGACACTCCTCAATGAAGTCTGAGAGAAATTGTTTCATAAAATGGAGTGTAAAAGTTATTTGTGGTAGAAAAAACACTAAAGAGCCTACACTAAGCACTCACACCCAGCCAGGAGAATGGTAAAACCCTCTGGCACAGTCAAACACAACAGAGACCACGGTTTATACTTTGGTTTGGGTCAACAGTGAGCAGTATCAAATATAGCAAAGNTACACTACACTAAGCACTCACACCCAACCAGGAGAATGGTAAAACCCTCTGGCACAGTCGAACACAACAGAGATCATGGTTTATACTTTGGTTTGGGTCAACAGTGAGCAGTATCAAATATAGCAAAGCTTAGAGTATCTGTGCCACCTTTGCTTTTACCCTCCCTTGCCACCTCATCAAGTCTGACTCATATGTAGGACACACACATCTCGGCAGTAAAATCTCCGTGTCCGGATAAGCAGATGCAACTTGGCCACAATGAGTTTGTCTTGGCCACGGTTTGACTCAACTAAAACCAATTTTCAGACATTGCAAACCAGTTAAAGCAACAAAAATATGCATCCTTTTTTTTTCTTATAAGAAAAGGACAAAGGTTCCCATTAGTTAAAAAAGTCTCAAGTCTAGCTGTCTAAACAAACACTCCAGTGTAGGTAGGAATGAACACTAAAAAAGTAAACAAAACACATGACTGAATACATGAGGCAATTTTAATAATTAATATAATCATGAGTAACAAATTTCATATATACACAATTCACACAAAAAATAAGACCAGATAAAGGCTCAAACCTTTATCTGCAAATAAGCTTTCCTAATGGTTAACAGTATGGTAAACCAGCATGAGAAAAAGCAAGTTGATTAAATTGTCCCCGATCCCAAGTAATTCTGAAAGGCCTGCAAAAGACAAGCACTATTCAGTAAAAAAAATTGAGGGTTTTAATGATGAAACACTGAAAATACTCTGTTTTAACAACGGCAAGCAGCGAGCCCTTCACTGCAAACTCGAGATTTCGTGAAGTTTAAATAAGGGCATCTCCAGAGAAAGCAGTGTACTGTCCTCTTGCCAGCACAACCTTCTGAATTTCAATACACCATTCAGAGGAAACCAGTGACTATTTTTCCTCCCCTCGCTCCCAGCTCCCCGCCGGCTGCGCTGCTGGCGCTGCCGAGATGCGGCTGCCACGTCTTTGTCTGTGCCAGCCTTGAGACCCCCGCCGGGGGGTAAGCAGAGCACAGCACTGTCGAGGAGTTCTAGGATTTGATGCGGTAGCCACAATTATTTCCATGGAAAGGATTAAACGCAAAGTGAGGCTCAATCTCCTGCCTGTCACTACAGGACAGGAAAGATGGCAGGGAGGGATAATCGAGTCCTGGGCCTGACAGCCCAGCCAGCGCCCCGCTCGTGCGAGGCAGCTGCAAAAGGGCAAGGGGAAACACAGAAGAGTACGACTCTTGTTAAAGTTCGCCCCATTTCTGAACGATCCGAGGAGCCGCAGAGGTCAGGCGCCCGGGGCCGCGAGGGCTCCCGGGACAGCCCGCACTCGGCCCGTTCGCACCGCGGGGGACACGGCGGACCCCCAGGAACCACCCATTCACTCTTCTTCGCCCTCCCAGGCCCAAGCAGCGCTTACCCCGCCGTCCCGGGGGCGGCCGGAGCCTTTCCTCTCGACACTCTCGGGACTCGCCTCCTCCGCGCCGCCCGCCCTGGCCTTGGGCATGTTCTTCCCTAGGAGCAAAGGGGGAAGATGGGCGCCTGAGCCATGTCCGGCGCGGCCGCCCGCGGTCATCGCCCGGACGCCGAGGCCTGCGCCATGTTTAAAGGGCTGGATGCGGCAGGGCGAGCGGCGGCGGCCCAGCCCCTTCCCGGCGAGTTGCGTACACCGCGCG
>VZTY01006938.1:4632-15353 GCA_013400935.1 Turnix velox
CTGACACCCCCAAGTCTTTCTCTTCAGAGCTGCACTCAAGCCACTCTCCACCCAGCCTGTATCTGTGCTTGGGGTTGCTTCGACCCAGGTGCAGGACCTTGCACTTGGCCTTGTTAAACTTCATGAGGTTGGCTTGGGCCCACCTCTCAAGCCTGTCAAGGTCCCTCTGGATGGCATCCCTTCCTTCAGGTGTATCAACTGCACCACACAGCTTGGTGTCATCTGCAAACTTGCTGAGGGTGCACTCGATCCCACTGTCCATATCTCCTACGAAGATGTTAAATAGCACTGGTCCCAGTACTGATCCTTGAGGAACACCACTCGTCACTGGTTTCCACTTGGACAATGAGCCATTGACTGCAACTCTTTGAGTGCGACCATTCAACCAGCTCCTTATCCAGCGAGTGGTCCATCCATCAAACCCATTCTTTTCCAGTTTGGTGACCAACTTCTGTAATCAAAATTTATATAATCATCAAATGATATATTAATCCCTGACAGACCTAAGTATGTTTTAAATCAAGTCTAGAGTGCCTTCGTCGTGTCAACCTTGTTGAGCAGGCCAGAATTATCAGGAGCCAGTGTCATTAATTAATTATTCAAACTTATCAGCCTTCTAAGACTTACTTTTAAAACCACTGAAAATTCCACTTTGAAATGATATTTTCAACCAAGAAAATTAAAAAAATAGTATGCAAAGGAATCAAAATGAGAAAACAGTGCAGAAAGTTCACTCAGTCTAAGAAATGAAATCCAGTAGCATATAATCATCTTCATATACTTTAGTGTCTTGCTCCCAAAGACTCTTGCTTTGCTATTTGTGGTTTACCATGTCATCCTATCTTTCCAAGCATAAATACGTACTTTCATAAATGCTCTGAACAACTTTGTCAAGAACAACTGTTAGAGTTTCTCTCAGATAGGAATCTGTCTTTTCTACATCATTACAAATCTTTCCCAATCCCATATGGTTTTTTCCACCTCGCCCCCCCAAAACCCTCTTTATTATGTCAGTGTTACTAAAAGCAATCATACTATGAATGGGTTAAAAAAAATGAATGTACTTGTACATTTCTTTGTTTTTGAGCTAATGTAATTTATAACACATACCTTACTAAAGAAAAACAATGTGTTCCTTGAGTTGCATTGATGAAAATGCCTGTTTATTCCTCTCTATCTTAAGGACTGAGCAAATGCAAAGATTGTCATGAATTATGGTTTCAGCTGTGCTTACTAATCTTTATGAAAGATTTCCAATCAAATCTTATAGAATCACCAGCTGAAGAGAACAAGCTGTAAATTGGTATCTGCAGGAGTCCAGCTGCACAATGTTGATACATAGGTGCTACTGAGCATATAATCAGAACTATTCAGGATGCTTAAAATTAATACCATAGCCTTAAACAGATGTTAGAGTATTCACATGAACTGGTCTACTTCTTAATCATTCATAGAACAGGTTCTCTTGTATTGATTATCTTCTGTTGACTGGGATCATGTTGTGTTAGATATTATCAAAAATTTAAAATAATTCATGCCCTCTACAAAATACAGCAAGCAGAACTGAATGAAGAATGTAAAAAATGTAACAGTTTGTTTGTCATATGTACCAATCTGTCATTCCAATTCCTTAGATGCTGTCATTATTTTCCTTCGTAATGGAATTTATTTTCTGTAAAGTGAGATTCTATACAGTTTTTTGTGAAACTTAAGTGGAAAGGTGTTAGTAAAAGTATACCTTTGCACCTGACTATAGCATCAAAGGGAAAACACTTTGCCTCTTCTTCTCCCATCACTTTGAAAGTGACCACTGTTACTTTTTCCATATTTTTGAAATGCCAAAGCCTGTTTTTAGAGCCTGAGTGATCTTCCTGCTTGAAAATCACATTTTCCTGTTGGAAAATCACACTGCACACTTAGGATGTTTCTGCTGCTTGCTATAGGAAGCACTGGTATGCAAAGTAAAACACTATTCTTTTTCCAAGCACACTATTACTACACAAACCAATATAATGTGTCAAAAACATCGGATTTGTTTCTTATCTCTAGTTCACTATCTGAAGTCAGCAGATGAATAAATTCTATTCGCCCAGTAAAGAAGAACAGTCAGTGCTTCTTCAAAATACACTGGTTTGATAAATGTTTGAAGAAGGATTTTATGTATTTAATTGAAAATGTATTCCTCTTACAACACTAGTTTGCTGCACAGTGTTATGAGAACTTTTCTGTGCAAAACTTTGGCAACCCATTTTTGTTACAGAAATAGGATAATTAGTACTAGACTTTTTCTGCATGTACCACTCTCTTCATTGTCCAGCTGCTAAGACTGGCTGATAAAGTTGCTACTGTTCAGAAATGAGGTAAGCCACTTTGGGGATCTATGCTCTCAGATCCTCTATGGGAGAAGGGTAAGTGGAACATCACAAAGCTGCTTTTTTCATTCCCAGGGGTTTGATTAAGGGTAGCAAATGGTTTCCCTTGAAGCAGAGGAAATGGCTGTCCAGGAAATACATGCTGAAAACCAAAATACCATGATAGAGGATATGAGTGATGACCACAATACACACAGGAACATAATAATCCTCTGGACATAAACAGGACCCTCACAGGCTGACCAAGGAGACTGAAAGATGCGAGTGACAAGCAGTAAGGGAAGAAGATGGGTTAGAGGATTGTGAGAGAGAATGCACACACTTGACAGCATGTAAAATTGTCTTACAGTCTGTAGTACTGGATGTATTAGTGGTTTTCTGCAAGCTGTATCAGGATAGGAGTAGTGATGTTCATGCCCCAGAGCAGGCACAAGAGTAGTGAGTCAGGCATTAATACCCTTAGTTCTCCTCCTTTTCTCAAGGGAACATCAATTTGCTTTTTCTGTGACTATCTTCTCTATTCTGTACAGCTGACCAGTAGCTTGCCTGGGAACATAACCCAGATTTTGAACAGTGTAACTGTCATGTACTGTCTTTGCATGCAAAGACCAAAAAAGGGGTCCCAGAGGGAGCACAGCCAGGAATGCTCCAGGGTTCTCAACAATGAAGTTCAAAATGGCTACTGGCAGCAAACACTAAAAGCCTGTTCACCACCACTGATGTCCCTCTGGGCATCAGCATGCCTCCATGGAGGATTTCAAGAAAAGCCAGTATGGCAGAGTTAGTGCTGATTAGGGAGTAAAAATCCTTTGAAGAACTAGACAAATGACAGGCCTTATCCTCAATACAGTATCTCTCATAATACATCGAGTTAAGCCCTGGAGATGTTTGTATGAGCCTGGAAAAAGGCCCTTTATCACCTCCAGCTGAGTAGGAGTCATCCCTTCTCCCCAGATAAGCAGTGGTCACAATGACCCAGGCATGATCACTTCTGATCTGGATTACTGAAATTCACCCTATGCAGGCTGTGCCAAATTTTTCTTCAAGCTGTGACAAGTAAATTAAGGCCCTGCTCAGTTTTATCCACCGAACCCCAGTCATTTTCAGAAGACAGCTGACAGCTTTTCTTCTTGTACACCATACAGCCAGTGTGTGGACCAAACAATTTGGATACAGTCACTATGGCTACAGAAACAGTTCTCAGCCCTGTTCTCAGTCTCTCCTGCCTAGAGACTTCCCATGCAAAGTTCTCCATGTAAGTAAGTTACAAACAGACCAGGAGAGGCTCAAATGACAGGTCAAGCACATGGTACTACGAAAGTACAGTTAAATGAAGAGTCTTAATGATCTAGGTAGTATTTAGAAAAAAACTTCTTTGCTCTGGTGTTGCTGAATACATTTCATATAAATGAACAGCACTTTGTCCTCAGAGATTTCATAGCCTTTTCCAAAGTTTGTGTGGGTTTGCCCACATAGTAGAAGATATATCTGATCTGGGAAAAGGAATCGTTTTTCACTGTAGACACAAGAAGGATTTTTTTAAGGGTGAAAACCTTGTTTTTTCAAATTCCAGGGCAGATTTCCACTGGTCGGAATGTAGCAGTCTGAAATGGGGCCAGAGCTCTCCTCCCTCCTAACACAGTACCAATCAATGAGTGCTGATCTACAAGACAAGGGCACTCAGCCTTTGGCAGCACCTGCTCATGACTAGTCCTGAGCTGTTGACCCCATGAATAAATTTGATTGTTTCTTTGGAATGATCTCTACCACTTCCATTAGCTGTGAAGTTTATAAAGGAGCCAGGAGTTTATGTATAAAAGCCATCTCCCTTGGCTGCTGTGCCTGGAGGACATCTTCTTGTTTGCAGGTATCCAACCCTGTGTTATGAGGGCATAAAGCAAAGTGATACATGGGCTGTGAATATAATCTTTGAAGGTGATGTGCATGGTTTCCAAACAGAAAATTAATCTCTCTCCAAGTCCAGAAGATCAGCTTTGTTCCAAATCTCATATTTTGTTTGAGGTGAAATTAAGTAGCAAAAGTATCTCTTACTGTGTCAAGTCGTTGTTTATGTTAGGGGCATCATATACACAGCAAGGACTTAGGACAGAATATCCAACATTATAGTGCTTGCTACCTGAATATATTACCTACTTTTTTTTTTTTTTTTAATTTATCTGAGTACTTTTTCCTGTTGCCTTTGAAATTCCCATCCATATAAGTAACTAGTGGTGTTGTCAGATTTTCCTCCTCTTTCTCTTTCCCCATTTAATTAGGCTTTGCTATCTTTCCTGTGTATATTTATCGCATATTTTAGAAGCAAAGTAAAACACCTTGCAGCAAGACAATAGCAGATCCTACTAAACAGAGATAGTTGTTACACACATAATGAGCAAAGCTTTTTTACTTCTACCCAGGGTCTTAATTTGCCTTGTGTGGACCTCAGAGGAGGAGCTTGAAATAAGGTGTGCAGTGCCCTGTAATTTTGAAGAATAGAGCTGTGCTGATTTGGGGGAAAGAAGTATCAGAGAAGATGGTGGTTGAGATTGTGGTTAAGATCTTAGAGAGAATTATGAGAAAGTAATTGTTCTGCTATGCTGCAAAAAGAAAGCAACATGCAAAATGCACTGGCAATAGTACTTCTCCCAACACAAACTTTTGATTTTGTATCAATAATTAATATAAATAATCTTAATCCTTAGGCTTAATTAAAGAAGTACAAGACTTTCAAGTACATCTTGTCCTGTACAGTCAAGAATACACAACAAACACAAATTGTCTGCCTAACAATTTTAGCTAAATGAGAAGCAAAGCAGACTCTGCTAGCTGTAGCTGAGTTGTAGTACTTTCAGAAGGACACTCAAATCTCAGAATATTTGCAGGTAACTAATGTTATTGCTTAAACAATTATCAAGCAATTTAATGGGCGATAGCTGGAAGAGAATGGAGAGCCCAGTTCCCTTAGCAGCTTATGTTGCTGGCACACAGGAAAGTGCATGCCACTGGGTGTGCCTTGCTTTTTTTTATCTGCCCTCTCTTAAACTGGCACACAAAATGCAGCATAAAATTGTAACAGCACCTTAATTCAGTTGTGGGGAGACACACTTCAGTGAGAAAGTAGTAAGCACCACCCCTCTTCCTTTACAGAACTAAAAATCTTAATAAGAGGCCATCCCCAGATTTCTGGTTATTTCGGTAGATACAGATTTTTCTGGTCCATATTCCTTTCTTTGTGAAATCACAAAGGACCTTTTGTATGGAGAATGAAAACTCTCTGCACAGGCAACCATTTTTCTTAGCAAAGTCATTACTGCTGTTGTCATTAGTGTTAAGTGAAAACGCCTCACCAGTCAGCCACACTTGAAAAACTTGGGCTGAAGAGTCTCAAGTGGCTGCTGAAATTAGTGGTGTGAGGATTCTTGCTGCCTAAAATGCAGGGAAAACCACTTGCCTTTGCATTACTAAAGAAAGACCAATGTATTCACTTTGCAGTACCTTCTCTCCATAGGGCCTTGAAACCTAACTCAGACAAAGATAAACTACTGTCTCCAAAACTCCTTGGATCCTTAAAGCTTATAGCTAGAGATCCAGACACAAAGCCCTTCAAATAAGTAAGTCAGTAATAAGTTAATAATGTTTGACAATTATCCTTGACAGCATACTCAGCTACTTTTTGAGTATCCAATGAAGATTCTTAGAGGGAATGCTCTATGGTGTAGGCCCTGAGCTGTGCTCTGGTTGACTAGAAGTGCCAACACAAGGCAAGTGCAGACATTGCGATTTGATCTACACTGATTTGAACAGCGTATTTTGGGAACACCCACAGGTCCATCTGTACCAGAGAGGCACTTAATTACTGAATGAAATTCTCCTCTCAGTTAGAATTATATTGCAAGTGACCAATGTAATATTAATTGAATTGAATTGAATAATTGACAGTGGATGAAAATGGAATAGCTAAATTTTGGCTCTCACTAGCAATAATTATTGTCTGTGACAGGCAGACCATCACGCAAATTATTGTGTACCATAGTAAAAAATCCCCAGGTAGTGATCTGAAGATACGGTGTATCTTTTCAAAGTATCTGGACCAACTTACTTGCTGTTTGATTGTCCTCTCAAATGCACTAATACGGTCTTTCCTAGCTCAGGTGTTAGAACAAATAAGCAGAGACCACTCAGGTGCAGCTGTGCTTTCCTTGGCATAGCAGCTGAGAAGCAGGATAAATTCTACATCCAGACTGTTGATGGAACTGTCTTTAGCTCTTTGCAAAGTTGATAGGAGCCTTTGGTTTTAGCAGTATTGACTGGCAGCTCTGTACATCCAGGAACACTTCTGTTCAAGGCTCTCTTGTCTCAGGCTCCTGTGTCTTTCCAATTTGTTGGATCACAAAAGAAAGCACAAAACAGAAGCCAGGTCTGACAAATTGACACAAAATGGTCTGTTTGATAAACAGTAAGATAAAAGACACCTAAGAAACAGAGCTCTGTATAGGTCTTCTATACTCTGACTACTGGCCAGTTTAAGCTCTACCTCATTATTGTAATTTTCTACCATGCACTTTAAATAGTTTTCCCAGAATTTAATGATTTGTAGCTCCTAATGGTGAACACTTGCAGTGCATCTTCTGAGAAGCTGAAAATGTTATAGGCAAATGAGGAGGATAAAGATATTTTCATAATCAATTCCTGATCAACTCTGTCAACTCTGGCAAATAATACAGAGGAATCTGTGTCGGGTTAAAATAATTGAGCACATTATGCTGAATCACCCTGTAATCTATACAATAAAATTTGGTGAAGGTTGTAATAGAATGTGAGTTGTTAGTTTGACACTGTTTTTAGACTCTGTTGTTAGTCCTCTCTTTTTGAGGACTATTTGGATAGAGGATCATCACAGTTCAGTAGCAGCTGTCAAGTGCAATAGCAGTGGTTGCTCTCAAATTGTGGAGTCTCCTCTTGCCTTACGTCACAAAAGTTTGGGATCTGCTCTGAGAAAGCAGGAGTGAAGTGTGGAGTTTCATGATAACACTGTTACTTTATAGCTTACCATACTCAGAAACATGGAGGCTGCATCTTTTATCGCATAATGAGTAAGTAACATTTTGCTAAGGTTCTAAAAGTAATGTGTGCCATTATCATAAGTACCTTGCTACTTATGTTTGAATACTTTTTGCCATAGATCCCAGCTACCTCTCCAATAAAAAAGGAAGGAATAAATTACCCTTAAATACAAGATGAACAGGACATGGAGAAGGAGCACCTGAAGATTTCTAGCAGGTGTGAATCACAAATATCACTGGCAAATCAATCAAGTGAGAAGGTGATGGAAATGGAGAGGGACCAGAGAGGAACAGCATGCCCTCATAACCTAGGCAATTCATGTGCCTTTCTGGCTGATTTACTTTTGGCTGGTCATCTTTTCCCATGCAGAACAGAGGGTGAGGACACTGCAAATAGGGGCTTACTGTACTTACAAACCCTTCTTTTTCTTACCCTCCCTGCTAGTGGTGGGCTTCACAATCAGCTTAAGCAAAAGCAATGTGAAAGGCCCACTAAAGTTGTAGAACATTTATCGCACAAAAAACAAATAAAACCTTCATTTTCACAACACAGCCATGTAGCTGGTAACGTCAGCACAAATGAGGTGGGAGGACTGCATGGTCTGTGGTTTAAGATTATTGTGAACTTGCACACTGCCTATGTACTGGGCCATTCTACTCTCACACCAGGAATACTGTGTAAACCAAAATGCATGACTGGCTTTTGAGAAGCCATGATTTAACATTTGCCAAATGCCATGTTGTTCTGAAGTAAGCTTCCTCCTCACTCCCTTGTGAATCATTAGAAAAAGAGATGGGATTCATTTCTGTATAAATCAATATTAGTTATGTAAGTCTTCTCACCACTAGGACAGCATGTAGAAGAAATGTGTAATTCAGCTTTTGACTCTTTTGTGAGGAAAGCACTTGGTTCTGTTATTCTCACCTGAATGAGTAAGAAGGTGCAAGTGTTTGAACAACACTTAGGTCAAAATTCCAAAGCTGTGTCCATGAAAATATTTTACCTAGTGAATAATCTACAAAAAGGTGATTTTGATTCTCCTGCTGTATCAGTCTTAGAAGTTACTAAATGGATCATATTATCAGTAAGGAAGCATGCAAAAAACTATGCTTATGACTGTTTAAATGCTGTGTCAAAGATGACGAGTTTGGTCAGATGCAAAAATGGATTATTTCAGGTGCTGTTTAACCTATTTTTACTTAGATATTCCTTAGTATCAGAAACATTTAACACATAAGTTTTAGGTTGGAGAAGTTGCAATCCTGACTTCATTCAGCTTGTTGAATAGTCACACTCAAATAGTCGCAGTCTATGACTCATTGTACAAGTGGAAACCAGTGACAAGTGGTGTTCCTCAGTGAACAGCACTGGGACCACTGCTGTTTAACATCTTTATTGGAGACATGGACGGTAGGATTGAGTGCACCCTCAGCAAGTTTGTAGATAACACCAAGATGTGTGGTGCAGTTGATATGCCAGAAGGAAGGGATGCCATGCAGGGGGACCTTGACAGGCTTGAGAGGTGGGCCCAAGCCCAACCTCATGAAGTTCAAGAAGGCCAAGAGCAAGGTTCCAAGCACAGATACAGGCTGGGTGGAGAGTGGCTTGAGAAGTATTTGGGGGTGGCCCCCAACATAAGAAGGACATTGAGCTGTTGGATCAGGTCCAGAGAAGGCCACAAAGATGGTCAGAGGGCTAGAGCACGTTCCTTCTGAGGACAGGCTGAAGGAGTTGGGGTTGTTCAGCCTGGAGAGGAAAAGGCTTAGGAGGGACATCACAGTAGCTTATCAATACGTGAAGGGGGCCTACAGAAAGGCAGGGGTAGAACTTTTTAATAGGATATGTCATGGAAGGACTAGGCGTAATGGATGTAAATTGGAAGAGGTCAGATTCAGGCTAGATTATAGGAAAGAAATTCTTTATGTTGAGGGCATTGAGACACTGGAACAGGTTGCCCAGAAAGGTTGTGGATGCCCCCTTTGTTGAGGTGTTTAAGGCCAGGCTGGACAAGGCAGTTAGCAACCTGATCTAGTAGGAGGTGTCTCTGCCTATGGCTGGGGGTTTGAACTGGAAGATCTTTAAGGTCCCTTGCAACCCAAACTATTCTATGGTTCTATGATTTACAGCAAAAGCTGCAATGAAAGCTGACTTCTAACTTAGCTAAAACACATAGAAGGTTGTATCTACATACCTTTATGTGTGAGAAAGACAGAGAGAAAGAGAGAAATTTTTCTAGTGCCCAAAACTGTGGTAATTACTGTAAAGTTATTCTATTAGGCACAGACCAGAAATGAGAGAGGAAAACTAAGGATTTGGTTAACTTGTGCTGCCAAGGTTTGATGAAGATGAAAGCAACTGGTGAAGGCATTATGTGCCCTCTGTTTCTTACCATGTAATACAGTTGATACATAAGACAGTGCATTTCCCTAAGTTTTGTAACCTCTACCAGACAAAATGCACACAGATCACCATCCCTGAAGAAACACCGCAAGTAAGTAACTTTGGAGATCTGTCTCAGCATCCTAGCAGAGGATAAGAAAAAGAAAAAGCACAGCTTCTTGGGCAACAGCGTTGTAAAACTGTGTAGAAAGATACCTCCATTCATAAAACCACAAAATCACAGAATCACAAAATGACCCAGGTTGGAAGGGACCTCAAGGATCATGTAGCTCCAACCCCCCTGCCTAGCAGGGCCACCAAACAAACACATTTACTGGATTAGGTTGCCCAGGGCCCCGTCCAACCTGGCCTTGAACATCTCCAAGGACGGGACATCTACAACCTCCCTCGGCAGCCTGTTCCAGGATCTAACCACTCTTCTAGTAAAGAACTTCCCCCTAACATCCAACCTAAATCTTCCCTCCTTCAACTTGGATCCATTTCCCCTAGTCCTGCTATTGTCGGCCCTTTCAAAGAGTTTACTCCCTTCCTGGGTGTAGGTTCCCTTCAGGTATTGAAAGGCTGCAATGAGGAGCCTGCACACAGGAAGGACATCGAGCTGTTGGAGAGGGTCCAGAGGAGGGCCACGAAGATGGTCAAAGGGTTGTCCCTATGAGGACAGGCTGAAGGAGTTGGGGTTGTTCAGCCTGGAGAAGAGAAGGCTCAGAGGGGACCTCATAGTAACTTATCAGTACCTGAGGGGGTCCTACAGAAAGGCAGGGGAAGGAATTTTTAACATAATATCGGATGGGAGAACTAGAAACAACGGATGGAAATTGGAGGGGGGTAGGTTTAGACTTGACATAAGAAAGAAATTCTTTACAGAGAGGGTGGTGAAACACTGGA
>VZTY01006938.1:15391-37527 GCA_013400935.1 Turnix velox
CCCGCAGCCTTCTCTTCTCCAGGCTGAACAAGCCTAACTCCCTCAGCCTGTCCTCATAGGGGAGGTGCTCCAGCCCCATGATCATCTTCGTGGCCCTCCTCTGGACCCTTTCCAAAATCTCTATGTCTATGTCTATCACAGAAAAATCACAGAAAATTATCATAGAGTTGGAAGGGACCTGTAAAGGTCACGTAGTCCAGGCGCCGAGAAGGCTCGGAGGGGATTTTGCTCCTCAGATTGATCAGGGCTTTATCAACCCTGGCCTTGAATGCCTCCAGAGATGGGCTTCCACCACCTATCTGGGCAACCTGTTCAGTGTCTCACCACCCTCATCTATAACCTGCCCTGCTCTAGTTTAAAATCATTGCCCCTTGTCCTGTTGCTACATGCCCTTACAAATAATCCTTTTCCAGCTTTCCTGTAGGTGCCTTTCAGGTAGTGGTAGGTCATCAGGAGGTCTCCCTGAAGCCTTCTCCAGGCTGAACAGCCCCAGCTCTCTCAGCCTGTCCTCAGCAGAGGAGTTCCAGCCCTCCTCTGGACCCTCTCTAACAAGTTCATGTGTCTCTTGTGCTCAGGACTCCAGAGCTGGATGAAGGTAGGGTCTCACCAAAACAGAGTAGAGGGGCAGAACCACCTCTCTTGATCTTATGGCCATGGGTCTTATGATGCAGCCCAAGACACAGTTGGCCATCTGTGCTAAAAGTGAATATTCCTGATTCATGTTCAGCTTTTCAACCACCAGTACACTCAAGTCCTTTTCATGCTGGACCACTCTCCATTCATGAGCTGTACTTACGTACTGTGTAACCTACACGTGGTCAAATATATCTCCATTTGCAGATAAACTATTAAAACAGAGGCCTTTGCTTGATGTATAGGCTTTGAAGGGTTGGTTTAAGGTGCAGGTTGTGTGTCACACTACACAATTTGGAAAAATTGTCTCCTTGAACCTTAGCATATCCAGTCATCTCAATTGGGAGATGGTTATAGGCTGTGTTAGAAAGCATCTGTTAAGCCATGCTTTTAGGCAGAAGTTTCTGTCCTATCGCATTTACAGCCTCAAGGGAAACAACTGCTAGCAACTGTTCTCTCTGCTTCATGAACTTCCGGTGCAAATACAAACTGGGGAAAAACTTCTGAAACAGCACTTGAGAATTCTGTTCTCCATTAAAGAACAAAACAAAACAAAACATAAAAAAACCCAAACCCAAAACCAAACAGTTATGACCTGAAAAATAGTTTGACCGTATCTAGAAACTTGCCATTTTTATTCAGGTTTTTTTTACTTTTTAAAAAAAGTTGTGGCACTGATTGCAGCCCTCCTACTAAGCCATTGTGAAACATAGCTCACAAGAACAAGAAACTCTCCCTAGATAGAAACAAACCAGCTGTTTCCATATTTTTCTCTATTAAGGCTTTAAAAAAATATTTTTCACAATAGAAAAAATGCTAAAGCTGAAGGGAAAATTAGTCTTGTAATAAAAACAGTTCCTTACTCATTCCACCTATAAAATTCTTCATTCTTACAATGAATTTTTCTCATGGAGCTAATTATAAATAGAAGACGCTTTAATTGGTGAGCACCTGACCATTATGGCATTTTCTGTTTCTCACAGCATCCCAGATGACACTGCTATAGAAAGGCATAACTGAAGAAAGACTAATTGGAACAATTAATTGAAACAACATACAGTTAATTTCAATTACAAGAATCCTGACTGATTCCTCATGCCTTGTTTTGTGGCCTGGTGCACCAGGGTGATTTTCCTACAGACTACACAGGAAAAGCTGTGTGAAGATCCCATCTGCTGATGATTAGTCCTGTGTTTACTATTTGTACTGTGATGACACACATCAATCAGCTCTATTCCCTCATATGGTTCCCAGCATAAGGTTTCCTATTAAAGTCATTAATCTTGTTCTGCTTTAATAGGAGACAAATTTACACCTGTTTATCATAAAGCAGGAGAGTGCTTGTTATCATTTTTACAAAAAGCAACTGCGTGTCACTGTGGCACCCTGAAAAAGTTGGTGAGGTGTGTACTCACATTCTGCTGTCTGATCTCAAAGTGACTGCACCCCTGCTCCACCATATTCTGCTAGCTATAGCATTCAATAAATGTGTTAACCTCTAAAATGCTCAGCAATTGTTTATTTTGTGAGGCTGCATCTTTTGGTCAATGTTTTTGTTCAGGGTGCACTGATTTCATGCATACCTGCAGAAATTAGCTGAGTTCTAGACTGCAAAAGCATATAAATCTTGCATGTACATACAGCTGGTTTTGGCCTCAAGACTTCAGCTGTGCTACAGATTCTTAAGGGAGTAACTGTTTGATTTTTTATACAAGCATTAATTTCCAATGCTATGACTCCTCAGTCTGCTACAGGGATCTTACATAAACAACCTATTCAGCAAGACTATGCTGAGTTTGGGACATGACTAATTATATTTTTATATGGTTGAGTGAATCAGGACTGCACTGTTCAAAAAAGGGCTGTCTGGAGAGTTGCATTTATTCATAATATCCACCACTATTATACCTTGCTTTCTCACACATTGTCCTCCCTTTAAAAACTACAGAAACAGTTCTTACATAAAATTTATTTTTTCTTCCGTGTGGTTCCTCATACCTTTCTCATGCATACTTTCACAGTTCCTGACTTCTAATCCTCTGCAGGAGGCAGAGACTTAGAAGTCTGAAGCTAATTTTCATATTTACATAACCTCATCTGCTGGTAGCAGAGTCAGAAACACTCCCAATTATCGACTGTGTGAACAGCTTCTGGGCCTTTGAGCCACTGTGAAGACATGATCTATGGAAGAGAAAAATGGAAAGTCTGAATAATAATACTGCCTGAAATGTGCACCAAATCCTTAATATTTTCTTATACTGAACACAAGCCACCATCTATTGAAAAAGAAAGATTTCTTTGTCAATGCATTTCATGCAGACAGGTTGCGCATTGAGACAATCCTAGTTCTGTACAAATAATCTGAGTGAAAAATACCCTAATGCCCAAATACCTACATCAGGAGGATGATGTGAACTTCGCACAACTATGTGTACTAAATACATTCATTGAGATTGACAAAGTTGGTCCCATCATAAGGTACAGGATTGAATAATAAAATGCTGGTAGGTTGATCTTGTCTGGTTGCCAGATTCCTGTCCTGTAGTTCTCTCACTTCTCTTCCCCAACAGAGAGAGAGTAAAATTAAGATACAAAAGTGCCTATGCTGAGATAAGGGCAGTCGAATACGGAAAACAAAAGCTGTGGGTGTAAGCAAAGCAAGAAGAGGCATTTATTCAAAGCTTCCCTTGAGCAGGCAGACGTCCAGTGACTTCCTGGAAAGCAGAGCCTCAGAATCTGTAATGATAGCTTGGGAAGACAAGTGACATAATGATGAAGCTCCCTGATCATCCTCTTTTCTCTCAGTTTTCATTGCTAAGCATGATGCAATATGGTCTAGCTGCCCCTTCTGGGTCCCAACTCATGCCCAGTCTACTGGCCTTGGAGGTGATTTTGGGGACAAAGTCTTGGCATTGTGCAAGCACCTCACAGCAATAGCCAAAACACTGGGGTATTATAACTGGTGTGTTATCAACCCTGCCTAGACCCAAATGCAAAGAACATCACTGCATGGGCTTCCAGGGGCTCCATCCCAGCCAGGTTCAGTACTACAGTGGACCTGGTTATCAACTATGGAAGTGACAATACACATGGATAAAGCTGATCAACAGAAGTTACATCTACCATGAGAATGTTAAATTTACATTGGCAAGTTTGGGATTTAGAGTCCCTATGCTGATTGGTTTTATGCTCTGGGTTTGTTGTTCTGATGGCTTTTTTGGCTTCAAAAACCTGGGACTGGAACCTGAGGGAGCTGAGACACTGAAAGAGGTTGCTCAGAGAGGTTGTGGAAGCCCCCTCGATACCTGGAGGTGTTTAAGGCAAGGCTGGATGAGGCACTGAGCAACCTGACCTAGTGGGAGGTGTCCCTGCCCATGGCAGGTGCGTTGGAACTAGATGGTCCTTAAGGTCCCTTCCAACCCAAACGATTCCAACCACAGAGCTGGAAGGGACCTTAAAAGGACATCTGGTCCAACCACCATGCAGTAAGCAGGAATATCCTGCATTAGGACAGGTTGCTCAGACCCCATGAGAGCTGGCAGAAGAATTATCACTAACAATACACAGAAAGAAAAGAACAATAAACTGCAGGCAAAGACACAATCTACATTGCAGTGAACTTTGCAAGATTCCACTTGTCATAAACTGGCAACATAACAAAACAAAGAGATTTGAAATATGGGGTACAGAAGATGGAAGCATTTCAGAGTTCAGTTAAGCTAACACATCAAGTAACACAATATACAATGCCAAGTATATAACACATTGCATCTTCAAATCCAAAGGAGTTTCTATTTCTTGTTTTTTGTACTTCTTTTTCCCTAGTTAACTCCATTTCTATGGTTAGAGGAACCAACAGGACTATCCAGTACAACTGGTCCATGGATGAACTTTACTAAAATATCAGCAGCTTCCGAGACATTAAAAACCACTAGGAAATCGACTGTAGTGAAGGAAACACAAGGGAATTATGCATTTAAAAATATAAATGAGAAAATATGTAATATTCTTATGGTCTTGAGTGCTTACAAGGGTTGGGGAAGGTGTCAGTGTTCTCTTAAATCCTTGTCTCTTCAGTTCAGTAAAATGTAATGCTCAGGAGCTGGGTGGGAGATTTCACACATTAATGAAAGCATTAAGAGGCATTAGACAGGAACAAAACAGGCCCCACACATTTGCCATGCGGTGTTTCTACTCATATCTAGATGTTAAATAAGAGAACTCAGAATAGGTTGAGTTACACTTATTTTGCTCCTAAAAATGTCTTTCAGACAGCACATCTCTGGCATTCATAAGAGATAAAAGAACACTGAAAACTTCAAATTGTTCCTTCAAGAAGGAAGATAAGGTTAATAAAATCTCACTTATTGGCATAAATGGACCAATTGCTCATGGACAGAATTTGTTCTGTGATGTACTCCTATTGTATAATTAGTTAGATGCAGATAACAGCAGCTGTCTTTTAAAACCAAAATGTTAATTATAACTGCTAATGATGACTGGAATCAATAATCTGATCTGAGCCATATAGTCTCATATTTGCAAGGCAACACTAAATTTCAATGATGCTCACACCTTTATGTTTCAATACTAGATCCTAGGTACTAATTCACAAATAATGACATTTCCAAGAGAACTTTAGGTAATCTAAAATTTTAGATATATATTACTTAAATTATAAATAGCTCTTTACTAACAAGGTACCACAGCAATTGCATTTGTGTCTGGTCAATGTGTAAATGAAAAAATTATTTTCTGATTTCTTAATAAGCTTTTTAACTCTTCCAATAGTTTTAACCAAAACTGAATATAGCTAGTGAAGAAAATATCATTGTTGCAGCCCTTAATCCATTTTTATTGGTTTGTAGGGTCCTGTGTACAAGAAGTAATTGTGCTTCTGTTTCTCATCATTTACTCATCCAGACACAACGATAAAAATTCACCAAAGTGAGCAGCAAAAACAGACTTTGTGCAGAACTTGGCATTGAATTTTCTTTCATAAAAGATGCTACTGCAAGAATGTAGCACATAAAAAATCCTGGAAACTTGGCACCCTCTTGTCTCTCTTGGAGAGACATTGCCTGGATTTGATGCATGTAAGCCTAATGTCTGGCTCTTGTTTAGTCAATGGTTACAGTGGTACAGTGGTCTGTTACTCCTCAGAGATGCAGGTGTAGATTCCTCCATCTCTCCATGGCCCTTATACACTGAACTGACAACGTAAGTACCTTCATAATGCAAATTCTGTAACTGCATTTTGACAGAACTTAAATGCATTTTTTCCCATCTTTACTATGCCACAACTGTATAAGGTAACCTTGTCAGTGAGAATTGGTTACTATGCAACTTCTATACTTGTGCATAAAACAAATAATAAGAGCTGAATAAAGTTACCCACAGAGACAAGTCAACATTCAGAACACAAGGCTAATCATGCCTTTTTGCTTAAACATGTTACAAATACGAACACCATTAGATCAAGAGTCACTGCAGGAACTCAAATCTATGCGGAAAAAGAACAGTACAAAACTTGGTGGAGAATCTGGGGCATTGTGCTGGCACTGTCATGCATAAAATTTCTTTTTTTTTTTGAGCTTCTATGCAGACCTATGACCCACTTATGTTCCCACTGAAATCCATGGCAGATTTAATAGGTGCTCTATTTTTTCATTTTAATAGGCACTCTATTTATAGAAAAATGTGTAATTTAAAATTATGTGAATTCTAGTCTTTCTTCACCTTCTACTCCTCAAGGGATACTTCTTACTGAAGAACTAAATGCTACTCCATGCTAGTAACTGCAAAACTAACTATATATTGTCCCTAAAATGTCTGTCATAGTATGTTTAGCAGATTATCCTGTGTTGAGAACAGACTTTTTACCTAGCTATCAATACATCATAGTTGCAGTTCATCATAAAGGCTGTGCCTAGTTTGACAGGCCATTCTTCAAAACAAAATCAAATTATTTTATGCTTCCTCATCTTCAACTTTTGCCAGTCAGTTTTTGTTAAAAATTGAGGCTATTCAAAAAGCACTGATGATGAGGCATGAAACCTAGAAAATGTGGAGATGCCCCCCACTAGTCAATCTTCCATCCTCTTCTGCAATGTCGCATACTAAAAGGCAATTCTTTGATACACTTAATTTCTTTATGTTTCTAAAATTATCAGAAAGAAAATATTTCCTGCTAATATCAAGGTCACTTCCATTCAAAAGATTGTTGTACTACATAAGCTTAGTTGCAGATCAGCGCTTGGATCCAGTGTGAGCCAGACTGGGACTCAGAAGCAATGCCCACAACACCTGAGCCGTGATGTGCCTCTGGAGAATCTACATAATTAGATGCTGAACCTCATAGGCATATCAAAATCAGTGCTGTACTGAAAGAGATGGTCTGGTTCCCTTCTCCCTGCCTGTGAACACCTGCACCCTTGTGCACTCACTGTCACTCATGTGGCCACACAGTGGGCTGGACTGGGAAAGGTGCTCTGCTGAAAGCCAGCTGCCATGAAATGACTGCTTCATTTTAAGTAAAGGTAATCCAACTGGCATCATTCTCCTTGTAGCTGAGGAAAATAATATCTGTAATGGGAATCCATGGGGATGAGTGGCCAAGCAAAGTGGTGAGCACAGTGCCATCACTTTCAGAGTAGCAAGGACTGAAGATGATTCAGCAGCCTGAGAGCTGCAAGTGGGTAAAACCGTCCTTCAGGTCAGGTGTGCCTGAAACCTTATATTGACCTAGGCTGGAAATGGTCATCATAGCAGCGTCTTCAGTATGTGTTTTCCTGTCTTAAGTAAAAGCCCCTAACCATCTTTTCATGGCTTATTAAAATATGCTTATAACCTAGCCCTTAAATAATCTAGAAGCTTGCTTAATTAATTTTTTGAAAGAACTTCAGAGTGTGTTACTCTATTTCTTTAACACAGATGTTTATCCAGGCCTAGGACCCTAGTAAGGTCTTATTAGATGCACATAAATGAGCTACAACAAGGAGATATGAGCTCCTTTTGCCTGCACTCCAATCTAATGGGCCTCCAGCCAACTCCAAACTGAAAAACCTTGTGACCTTGTTAGGGTGACACTCTGCCCAAGCTAATAAGCTGTACTCAGAGGCAGAGTGATCTGGGCTGGGCTTCACAAACATGCTTTTGAATTGGACTGGCTTTTGTCCAGGCAGCTGAATGCACACACAGAGGGAATTTGTGCATGAGTGCAACCAAACACGTAGATGTCATTACTGTCATCAGTCTGAAGGCTATAGCTTTTCTCCAGGAGATCTGACCATCTGCAGAGCCTCTATTCTAGATTTTAACATATATACACTCTATTTCAATTAGCCTTCCCTTCTGGGCCAACATAAACTTTTTGTTTTATGCAAGCTACTCGCTTATCTTCTGTCACTCTTTATTTCTTAGAAATCCTAGGATCAATTTGGTTGGCCCTTATTGAAGTAACCACTCACTTCCATATAGTTTGAGGAATGTTCCTGTAAGGCATAAGAGATTCTCCCTATGCATCCTCTAGTTTTGTAATTGCCATGTCTCATAAAACTAAAGTTTTGCGATATTTCTATGCACAATGGAAATCCTATTCAGATTTGATTTTTTAAGTCACCAATAAAACTGTAAATATTCTTGTCTGCATAGCAGAGTTAACAAGTGTTTTAGTTGACATTGCTTAAATTGCAGTTCATTTAAAAAAAAAGCTAATATATTTTCTAGTTTTCACCTTTTATCTAGTTCTTACTGGGAACTTCAGCTGAGCAGATGCAGTTATTTAGCACACCATTGGCATGAAGGCAAATATCCTTTGTGTTTGCATGGCTTTAGGCATGCAATCGGAAATTAATTCTGCTCCTTCATTTTCTCTCCCTCTCTTTTTCTCTTCACTCTAAGACTGATGTCAAAGCTGAGTTCCTTAATGCTCCATATCTCTAAGGAAACAGAAAGCTACTTAAGTGTAGAAAAAGAGAAGACCTATTTCCCAGAGAGATTTTATAGCACCCTACCTGTACCTGAAGGATGCCTACAAGAAAACTGTAGGAGCTACTGTTTAGCACAGCATAGAGCAACAGGACAAAGGGGCAGTGGTTTAAACTAGAGCAGGGTAGGTTTAGATTAGACTTTAGGAAGGAGTTCTTCACCATGAGAGTGGTGAGACACTGGAAGAGGTTACCCATAGGTCAGGCTCGATGCAGCTCTGAGCAATTTGATTTAGTTACAGATGTCCTTGCTTATTTTAGGGAAGTTGGCCAAGACATCTTTAAAATTCCAATTCAACACATTATATAATCCTATGATTGTATGAAAAACAAATGAAGCATAAGACCATCTTCTATCTATACATAAGAATAATAGATTATATGAATTCCAGAACATAAAATAACAGCTGTATGTAGGTGTTAGAGAGTACTTATAGCAGGAAAGAGAAATCTAAGTATCAGCACAGAGAGGAAGAGAGAATTGTGTAAATCAGGTAGGTACTTCAAGTGAGGTATAGGTACACAATGTACATCAGCAGATATTCTGGCAATTATCTATATGCTGAGTGAATGCTGAAATTTCATTGAAGAAGGGAGTGTACAAATAACATAGATAATATCTCAAAAAGAAATTCAGATACTTATCTTACTGAAAATAATTCTATGCCTTTACTAGTGTTAGTTGAAGGCAGATTTAATGTACAATGCTAGGATGCATTTAATTTCATACATAGCTGGTCACAAGTAGTTGCTTCCTGTTTTTTTGAAACTGCGTGTATTATTTCACACACAGATCCACTGAATTATAGGTGTTGAAAGGAGATGGTCTAATACCCTCCTGCCAGAGCACACTCACCTAGAGCAGGTTGCACAGGAATGCATCTAGGTGGGCTGTGAACATCTTGAGAGACAAAGACTCCACCATCTCTCTGCTCCAGTGCTGTACCATCTTCAAAGTAAAGAATCTTGCAGCCTTCTCAGAATTCGTAATAGCTTATTTTAAATTGAAATAGGAAATGTGATTAATAAGCTGGACACTGTAAAAGCAAAACTCTATTAAAAAGTACCAGTATTGACATGTCTTTTAAATACCTGGAAAAACTTTACTGGCACAAAAAATGTACTTGAGCATATCAGCTGGCACAATGAAATTAGAAACTTTGAAATTATTTAATTAGGTGTCTGTAGTTAATGACCAAATAAAGTTTGCCACCAGTTAAAGAAACATCTCAGTTACCCAAAATCTTATAGCAAAAAAGAAACAATCACTATTTTCCCTTTCTGGGAATGGAAGAAATTACCAGCTGTCACAAAGAATATGTAACTGAGATATGTCTCAAATTCAGTACCATTTTTCCATTGGAATGAGTGGTTTAAACTGCTTACTTCATTCACAAACAGAAGTACTTGTAGTTAGAGCCAAATAAGCAACCTAAATTTGATCTTTTAAACTTCCCCTGGCAACCTTTACCCTAACTCACTTAAATATGTCCATAGGAGATGTTTTCAAAAGGAATTGAGAATAGTGAAGAGGGATTCCCACCACCTCCAGGGAAGACAAAAGCAGAACGTAAACGTTCACAAAATCCATATTTATTATTCTTGTGATATTTGTACAGTTTTGCAGCATTTGGTATGAGAAATTCATGCTAATATGACTTTGGTTGTATCAGTGAGGCATACTGCTTTAGGAAAAAACAGCTTGTGGCCATGTTTTTAATATGCAGTACTGCTAATTTGGCCCATATGAAAATGTGTGCTAGCTGTATCACTCAGAGAGAAAGGAGCTTTGGCACTTCTGCCCAAATTCTTTGTTGCACAGTTTTCACCATAACATTGGGAAGGTCACTAAATCTCTAGTGTCTTGAGATGCCTCAGCCTCTAAAGCTGAAGTAACAGACTATCCCACCTTCCATTGCTCCCCTGATGAGAAACACCCATGAAAAATCAAAATAAAATACATTGTACTTAAGCACTGCAGGTATGAGGTACTGTATCAGTTAGAAATGGCAATCTAAATAACACTGAAATACAGATTCCTTCAAAAGCTGTCACAGACTGCTGTTTCTGCAGTATGACACCACTATTTTATTGTGCTTGATGTTACTAAGCGTGTCTTTTTTAAGCTTGAATTAGATTACAATGTTAGTAGGTTAATATCAAGCTATTGTTGACCTACCATGTATATTTCTGTGCAAGTATGTTATAGCTTTGTGTCAAGCCATCTAACAAAAAAAAGTGGATGTAAAGAAACTGTATACTTTAAAAGAACAAGCATTTGAGTATTTCCTTCTCATGCTTACACAGAAGACAGCAATCTCAAGCATCTTTCTGTCGAGGTAAACCTTACAAAAACTGATCCTTTCAAATCAGAGGTGTGACTCACCACTGGAAAACAAAATGGGAGCTTTTTTTCACGGAAGTGAATTCAGCTGTAAATGCAGTATTACCACACCAGCCCTGCACAACATTTGGGAAGCTCATTTTCACTGAAAGAGATCTTGCCTTCCCACATGAACTTGCTGGAGGTCCTGCCTGGAAAAGGTGGAACCAAGAAGAAATTAAGATGTTCATATACTGTGCTATCTCTCTGCCTTGTGGACCACATGGATCAACAACTTGAAAATAACAGTCTAGAGATCACAAAGGTCCCTAGTACTGGGGTAAATACCATTTGATTTTGTTACAGCTCTGTGATGTTCAACTGTGAAAGTATCATTTCACAGAAAACTCTGCCTTGGAAATGAACATGGGGCACAGCCAGGAGCTTGGAAGGGTCCAGTTTGGTCCCCAACAGCAGGTTCAGAGGCTGGAGTGAGGCAGGTGTTGAAGGCCTCATCACCTCAGCACATGAGAAAAGAAGTGGCTGCCAGCCCACTCTCTGTCTCCTGTCCTCTGGCTAGCATAGGGTGGATTTCATCACCCACCTGCACTTCTGTGACTTTCACATGTAGGGAGCACAGTCAGAAGTGGTTACACTGTGCATTTTGCTCACTCAGAACCTCTGACTCAATCAGACACACAAAGGACTCATATCCTTTGATATCTGGTGTGAAGGTTTTGCCTGGTCATGTTCAAATCAATTCATAAGGTGAGTTTGTGTATAATCCTAAGGAAGGCTTTTTCTTCACAGAACAGCTATAAATGGAGTTTTCACCTCTGATATATGTCCTTAATTATTTCTTTACACATCAGATAAGCATCTGGCTCATTTAGCAAAAAAAAATACTTTGTAATTTAAATTTGCTTCTCTTTATTGTCTGAATTATGAAACAAATCTGATACCCTTAGTATACTATTATCCTCCCCCCATTAGACCTTAATGCATCTTATATATTAGGAGGAAAACAGTTGATAACAAACTGAGGAGTCAATAATTTCTTGCTGTTTCAGGAGAAGGGCTGGAGGCTCCATTGTTGGAGGGCTTTAAAAACATATCAGACAAACACATATCAAGAGCAACATGGAAATACTTGAGCTAGAGCTGGATTCTGGAGAGGCCCTTCTAGTGCAGTAGTGTGCTGTAATTAAAAAAATTTAAATCCTTCCCTTTCAGAGTGAGCGCCAAGATGTTTCTACTTAAGGTCCAAATATAGAATCTGTACCTGACAATAAAAACAGATATATAAAAATATTTACTTTATTGAAGAATTTGGATTCCAGTTGAACAAATGGGAAACAGCATACTAAAAACTCACTGATGCTAATGATTTAGAATATTTCCTTAAAAAGTTGGACCTGAGATTGGGTAAAGCTTAGATAGGAGCTCAGTTAGAAAGTGTCAGTCCAGTAGGAACAGAAGAAATTCACTGCTATTCCCTTCACTGCGGAGGGCTAGGGTTTGGTCCAAGAAACACATAGATGCTGCAGTCTGAGAAGCCTCAGGGTATCTGATTGGGGTGTTAGCACTAAAGCTCTTTTCTTTTTTCAGCACCATGGCTTTCTCCTTCAGATGAATGGCTCATAGGGATCATTGGTCCAGAACCACCTTCTGAGACAATAAGTACATTCAGAAATGCAAACAAATAAAACAAAGCTAGGGACTCCATGGCTCAGTGAGGCAGCAAGAAGTGGATAAACAGCAAGGACAGCTTAACGTGGCAATTGCCTTCCTGCTGAACCTGTCCCATGATTGTCTCTCAAGCTCATCTGCACTATTTCTTTCACAGAACTGTCACTAAGCTAAAATTACTGGTATCTGTGAATGTCTGTAGGTACCAAATATCTCTCTGCAAAATAAATAAGAAAAAGAACTGATCCCACAATCCCTAAGAGCCTGCTTGAAAAGGGACTGAATCTTGTTCTGACTATTCTCCCTGCAAACAGGCCTTCCGGTACCAACTGTAGGAGCAGCATGTGACCAAAGCTGTTCACATCCCCTTTTTGTAGTTAAACAGCCACATTCCCAGCAACTGCACATCACAGTTGCTCACTGATGCTAATGATTTAGAGACTTACACCATCTGTGACTTAATGCTCAGGTTAGAGATAGGAACTCATTGCTCCTTCAGAGGACTGCAACAACCATGGAGAAAAAGGGCAAACAAGTACCAGTCTCTTGGTGATGTCCAGGTACAGCACAGAGACCAGTGCATGACATGCTAGACCTCAGGAACTCATACACTTTGAAGCACACTTTTCCTGGTTTTACCTGTCACTGGAACAACTACCAAAGAGAAAATAGAGTTGGTTGTTCTTGGTTATTTTCACTAATGAGGATCTAGAACAGCTGTTATACTTACCTAATTCCTAACAAGAGATGACAAAGGATACAGCAATTTTCCAGAGTTTTTTTGTTAGTTTGTTTGTGTGTGGTTTTCCCTGGATTATTTTAAACTCACAAGGTCCTCTGCCATATCCAAGCCAATGCAAGTAAACCATGACTGTCATGATTTTTTCCCCTCCAAATAACCCACGTAAAGCCTATATAAACCCCACAGCTGTATACACCTGCTGGAATTAGAAAACAATGTTGTGACTCATGTAGCAACAAATGGAGTAAACCAGGGAAACAGGATAGGGTCATACTGACATTTTATTGCATGCTGGCTTCAATCACTGCATATAGTTGAAAAAACAGAACAAGAAATACCTTTAACTTCATCTCCTCACTCAGTCCTTCAAGCAACTTGCCACCAGTGCCAGTGACTCACATACACAAGCAGTGCACTTGAAAACAACAATAAAGATGACAATAAGAACCCAACTTGCAAAGGCACGTATAAACAACAGTTAGAGAGTCCAAGGAAACTAGAACAGAATGTACATTCAATTTCAATATAAAATGCAATGAGATTGATTTTCATTTCACTGAAGGCACTGACACTCATGATCCTGGCTGAAAAGACAAATTAGAGTATGATATCCCATTGGAAAAAAGTGATGGGCAGCTGTAGAACAATGTGGGATTCTATAAAGAGAATGTAGAGAAATAAATGGACTTTTGAAAGTTCTTGAAATGCCTTGTAGCTGGAAAAGCTCATCTGTAACTGCAAATCCCATGAGTTTTCTATTTAATCCTTTCCTGTCTTTTTCTGCAGTATGTCTTACTTTTCTGTCATCATCCATTACTGCCTTATATTGCCTATTTTTAAAATATTTTTTACATTATGGGAATTCAATTGCATTCACCATTCCAAAAGTACCAAAATCATAGCTCCGTGAACCAGAATCTCATTATTTTAATGCTATCATTTGGAAAAGACAGATGTATTTTATGATCTCAGTGAAATCTCAGTGAAATCTCAGTGAAATCTCAGTGAAATCTCAGTGAAAGAGATTTAAAAGGCACAGGCAACTTCATTTTCGAATGGCAAAATCGCATATCCTAAACCTGGAACTGTGGGAGCAAAATGTCAGCATGACCAAAATTGTGCAGTTTTCTTCAAAGATGCACCAAGAAACACAAGAACAAGCAATCCTTATTAAATTAATAACAATACGAGCATCAGCCTGAAAGTAGGATCTTGTAATACAAGTGATTAACAAAACCTCTATTCTAGGTGACAGAATATTTTACATAAATCAGTATAAATTTAAAATACAAGTAATTTAGCATATTCCCTGCAAAAGGATCAAAAGCTGCAAAATTAAGAAGCATTAGGAAAGGTATGAATAGAGTATACTGTACAAATTATTGTATGCAGAATATTTTTAAACTTTCCCAAATCTTCACTATTTCATAAGTCTGACAGGCTGCTATCTGTCTGCTGACCTGAAGATTTAACTGTTTAGTCAGTTGAAGATGTATTGCACTTGATCCCTTGTCAAATATTAACAAGTATACCCCCTGGAGATGCCTTCTGACAGGGAAATCTCCATTGTATCAGGCAAGCAGACAAAAAAATGGAGCTGCACAAGAACATCTGAAAAATTTTCAAGGCAGGCCACAAACTGAATCTAGATCTACTGAGCAATATCTTCACAGCAATATTCTTAAGAAAAAACAGACAAGGCAGCTGCATTTGAAAAACCTAAGGAATCCCTCATATACAAGTAAGATTTATCTTCTCATATCAGGATATGCTATGCTGTATTGAAATGACTGATGCTAAATACAGAAATCTTGACAAAATCAATCCCCAAGGAATAAAAGAGATATGATAGAATGGTAATCATGATGAAAACACAGCTTTGAAAGGACATTTGCCTGTGTTTTAAAGCATTCTGGTAAAATGAAATCAGATTTATGAGATTGCATATTAATGATATTATAAACTTCAGGGAAAAAATAGGTGAAAATCAGTTTGGAAAAGAAGGGTTCTAATGGGATAGAGGTGGACCCTGCTATGGGCCACCAGATACACCACCAGGTCTACAACATTACAAGGGAGAAAGATGCACCAAGACATTGCAGAAGATGAGAACTTCCCATACACAGAAAAGAAATACTAGCCACAGAAATAGGGAAGGGCTTAAAAAAATTCAGGACTGTACACTTAGAAAGGCAACTGAATATTGAGCTACTAGAAATTGCCTGAATTTCTATGAACAGCCATGCAGAAATGTCCATCTTTCCCTTTTGATTACACAGGTAATCTGGCAGATCAGGTTAAACACTTAGAGTAGGTGGTTGCTTAGAACAGAGACCACCACCTGATGTACCTGAGCACAGAGGCAGTCAGTCAAAGTATTTGTAGCAAGGAAAGTATTAATGTCAGCTGAATTTCAGCATAGGAAGCTGGGATGAGGTCTCCCTCGGAGTTCTCTGCACCATGGAGGACTTTTCTACTCAGTCAAACCCAGGAAAGGTGGATCCAAACCGTGAGAGGGGCTGATGATCCCATGAATATTAGAGGAATGGTCTATCACCAGTGAAACGCCACTAAGAGTCTGGCTGGTTGAGCTTGGAAAAGTGGGTCTGAGAGAGGACAGTGAAGAATACCAAGCACAGCCACTGAAAGTAAACATGGGTCTCAGACAAAACAGAAATGAACAGAAATAAGTTGTGTGTGGAAATTACAAAAAATGAGGTATCCTAGGAGCAAGACATCTGTGTACAGTTGGTAAGGCTTACAGTACATGTCTTTGCAAAAAGAAAAAGAAAAAGAAATAAATTGAGAAATTTTCCACAACCCTCTGAGGGGTTGGAACATGATGCATAATCAATTTATAGTTTACTTACAACTTAGCTTTTTATGGCACGAGCCTAGAAAAGACTTACCTTTCCCTCTCAATCTTTCATTCATTATTATAAAAGGACACTTTTCCTTTTGAAAAAGGCTGTAACAAGGAAATAATTGATCTTGCAAGAATAAAACATATTTGTATCTATCCTATGGAAGCATGTTCAAAGATAGGCCAGGCTGGAGAAAGCTGATCTTCAGTCAGTAGGAAGTCAGAGTCTATGTATTATTGTAGACAGGCACATTTTTATTAAATTCTTGAACTAGTCATAGATACTGCGTCTCATGGCATCATTCCATTTCACAGAAGCAATTTCCTTGTAAGCAAAATCTAACAATATTTTAGCATTATCTTCCACATAAATACAAAACATCAGTACTGATCAATTTCAATGTAATATAAAATTTAAGGGAAGTTCTGTTACACTGAATTTCCTCAGTTTGTAAATCTGTCTACCACTTTTCACGGAACACTACCTGCTCGGAGATGAGCTTGATCACTTGCTTGCCACAGAAAGAATGTGGAAAGTCAACATATGCGGAAAAGGAAGGGCAAGTTAATGACAAGAGTTTACAACACCCTTAAAGAGGAAAAATGAAATTTGCATTTAAAATATAAGTAGACAATGTAGAGTCTGAGAAGAGTTCAGTTTTTTAGCAACAAGACATGGGAAATACAGGCTATTGTTACTCCAAATGAGGCAATGAGCCCAGATGAGCCCTCTCATCATATCCTTGGTTCATTCTTTTTTTGAGCAACAGGTACCACAGACTCTGCCCAGAGCAGAGATAACTATCCCAGAAAGGTCTTCTGATGCTTACCCTTCTACAAAGACTGTTTTCTGCCATGCTTGTTACTTTTTTATTTTACAAATCAAGAATACATTCAGAAATCCATAAATTCAGGCTAATGCGCTGTATTCTGTTTTCTTATTAACCTCCAAATCTGAACATTCTCAAAATGCTCCAGATCATCTGCTTACATGTTCATGTGAAGGGAAAGTAGTATTTCTTTTTACACACCTCCAGTGGTGCTCGTGTCATTTCAGCATCTGATTAAAAACTTCTCTGTCCACACATGACAAATGGAAGCATTTTTTCTACCTCAGCTGAAATTTTATCATGTACTACTGAAAAAACAGCAAAGTGGAAGTTTTGGTTCTAGTCCATGACTTTCAGCTCTCTTGTTTGCAAGCTTATATACTGCCTGCACCGCACAGTATCACCAATGAAACATGGATTTGGGTTTTGAAATCAAAGAGAGTATTTCCATGTTATGATTGTAGCATCACTTTACCTATTTTCTGGTACTGTAACACTAAATGTATTCATGCTTGTATCACTCATGCTAGATCTTCACAAATAGGAATTCCATTAGTAAGTGATAATGCACAAAATGAGAAAATTAACTTACTTGTAGCACAGAATAGGAAATCCTGTCCTCACAGAAACAGGCAGCAAATTCTAATTGATCCTGGCAGGTCAAGAATTGTATCCAATGTTTTTTCCATTTTCCAGGACAGACTTGTATTCTCTAACCTCCTTCAAGGATGAACTGTTCATTTCTTGTTAAGAAAAAAAGAATCATAAAAACTTGTATTAAAATCACCTTAAAGACATCAGTTCTCTCTACCCCTTTTTTGCAATCCAGATAAGGATGATCAGAAGGGTAAGGAGGACATTTCTGTGAGCCTTAATTTGCTGTTTGTTAGGTAACATGAGAACAAGACAGGAAAGGTGCTTTATTGGCACAAACTTGTTTGTTCAGCTAGACTTTCTCCTTTTTCCCCTAAAACTGCAGAGAAAACACAGAACATAAATGCGAGTAGCTTTTCTAACAGCATGGACCTTCACAGTTTGCAGAGGAGCCCTGTCAAAAAAAAAAAAAAGACATGTTTTACATTAGATACAGCCATATAATTGCAAGGAGCAGAAGGATTCATGTGCATAGATATTTTAATTATTGCCAAAGGATGCATTCTGTCTCTGTCATAATCTGAAGCTCTTATGAAGTCAGTCATACAGATTTTGACTCTGCACTTCCAAAATGGATTCACAAATACACCTCCTTCAATTACTATCAGTTCAGGGAAGCAAAGATCTTATAAGCAGCTAATGTCTTTGAGGGCAGCAGACAATGACAGAAATATTTTTGGAAGTGATCCTAAGGTGGCTTCTGTTTTTTCCTACTCACAAAGCTTTCCTTTTCTTTATTAGATTAGGTTGCATGCCATAGACATCCTCAATTCATGTCCTTCACCAGAGGAGCTGGAAGCAAAATTCCCATTGATTTAAGACCTGAGGATGAATTAGTAATCCCAATGCTTCAGGAACTTGTTTAAAAATAGAAGCTGTATGGTCTCTAAGGCAAAAAGGGAAAAGAATACAAAATACACAGAATTCATATTACATGTACTTCAAAAGGTCCTTGCTGTGCTTTATTTTCTCTTGTCAGTTGACTTTACACTCTATAATCAACAGAGGAAATTAATTATCAAAAAGAATCAAAAACTATTAGGAATCCAAGTGCGTTATCAGATGAATTGATGCTGGCAAGTCTCTGGGGCTCCAAATCCACAGTTCCCAAAAGGAAAGGTAATATAATGGCAATCCTTGCTACCTTGTAATGCTTAACTAATCCACTATGCTTTTGGCAATTTTTTCTATCTCTTTTTAAGAGACAATCACTAGATCCTCAAGAATATTTATCAGCTGCCAGAAAACAAGACGGGGAATGGGTGACGTCTGTAAAAACAGTAGTAAATTAGCAGTAATAAAATATAACACATAATATCTAGTATCATACACGACTTCACGTTTTGCAGTTCTTTGAGCATATATAGATGCTTCTGAATATACCCAAGAAGATGGCATATCCAGTTATCACAAATCAGAAATCCAAAACAAACCTTCATATACTATGGAACCTTACTCAATCTGGGTGTCTGCTCAGTACAAGCAGAAGAAACCACTGTGAAAAACTCGGTTGGGGTAATCCTCTGTCTGGTGTCTCAGCCAGTCTAGGTCATTAGAAACCACTTAAACATAATGCTTAAGTGGGTTTGGAGATACTAGCCCTGCTAGTAGATGCTAGCCCATGCTCCATGTCATGAGCATTTATATTTACAGTGCATATTTAATAACAATGCCAAAAATGTAAATAAATGTAAATAATAAAGGATGCACCTAAACCAGCTCTGAGAGAAGTACAGTACCAGAACAATCTTTGAGAACTGTTCTTAACTACAGAAACTGAGGAGGAAATGCAGCTTTCCCTTCAGTCACCCTCTCCACTCCCTGAGGCTGCCCACTTTCTCACACACCTCCACTCTGCAGCCTTCTGACTTCCCTACAGATGGAGAAGTTCAACTTAAACAGACCAGAGGAGACAGAGGTCTGAAATAATGCAAATTTTAATTCATTTCACAGAATGTTAGCAAAAGAATTTACAGTTACAAAAGCCATCTCATGTTTCCTACAGAATCCAGCACCTTTCTTAAACCTTAGACTTCCTGGAAGCCTTACTCCAGTGTCATCCCTAGCATCATAGGGCTGCTAATCTCCCAAGCACTCATATTTGCAGCAAAAAAATCACATTTTTATTCCAGTTTTCTTATACAGATGTATTCTGGCTTGTCTTCTTGCATGTATGAACAAAGTGACAATGAAATTCATTACATTGCAGATACCCCCCAGATACCCTCCTGTTCCCACTCACAGCAAGCCTCTGCAAGACTATGGCTGCAGCTAAGGCACGAAACTTCAGCACAGGTGGTTCCCAGTTCCCTTGATCATCTCCTTAGGGCCAGTAGGCTCTTCTTGAACAGTTTCTGTAAGGATGGTGCATAGGAAGAAAAAGTCCACTTTTCCCCCAAGACCTTTTTCTGGAGATTCCACCAGTGAGCCTGTGGATGGTCAGACTCACACACTTACTCATGCATTTTAACTTAGCTGGAAATGCCAAAAATTATTTTGCACTTTCAGATGTGCAGAGTCAGGTATATCCAAGATAGAAAGCTGCTTCCTCATCACAAAGATAGGTGCAGGTGGTCATGGAGCAGCAATACTGTAGGGGATAGAGACTATTTTTTCTCCCTCTGGCAAGCCTACATCTTCCATATACAAACAAGGAAGACTGTCAACAACTAGCACACTAAGTTATGTCCAGCTCTGTATTTTGGTATGACTAGAGTCTTCTGATGTATTCACTCCATTCAGTGTTCAGCTTACAAAATATCTGTGTAGTGACAATTGGACATTTGTGAAAACATTGCTCAGCGCAAAGCACAGTAGACCATGGTGAGTACCCAGCTGAAGGCAACATGCCCTGGTGAAGATCTGGGAGAACTGTGTTTTCATAGTGCCTACAACTAAGCGATCTTCCCAAGGACTCCAGTCAAATCCCTTGGAAACAACAGATTTTTCTTGCTTGAAGCAACATACATTTGCAAGAGCAATGCTGTAGCATCTAATACCACATACCAAGCAGGTTGGGAAAAGAGTCTTTCTCCCACTTGGCCTCAAGGCCACAAGGTAAAGAAACTCTAATGAGGCAAACATTAGGAACCAGTCTCTTCACATGTACATGTATATCAGAACTATAATTCCCAGACGTATTCCAGTTACACGAAATCAAATCTTGACTTCTTCAACAAGTCTTTGATACATCAAGTCTTTGCCCATTAAGGTGACCTGGACACTCATTCACTACATGAACGGCAAGAGATAATCCATTATGAAGTCATCCATGTGGTGATATGACTTGTCTCTAACAGAGCCATGACAAAACTGGATCTGATTCACAAAGGGCTTCACTCTGCAAATAATACATAAACAAATATAATTTAGGAAATAGCAAGTCTCAAAGATACTAGTTTCATTGAAGGAACCTCCTGCATTACAGTAAGACTCTTAACAATTCAAGACTTCACTTCCAAGGAAAGAAAGAGTAACCAGTTTTTAAACCATTTTTCGATGGAACAGCTTACTGAGGCTTTCATCTTCACAACAATACCAACAGCACACAATACTAGCATGAAATAGCAAGCCTATGAAAACAAGTGAAATAAAGCAGAGGATAACCCAACCTCAAATGCAAATTCTGTGAGTGCAATGAACAAAATCAAATTTGCACTTCACCCAGCCTTCTTTTCTTTATTTCACCAAGCCATTATTGGGATGCTGAAAACGCTACAAATGAGGGTTAAAACTATTCATTCTCCTCCTTAAAATAAAAGATTAAGCTTACAATGATACAACTTTGGTATATAATTTCGTGCAATTACTAATTAACTGCAACCCCCTCCAGAATGCAGAACCAGTGATTTTCTTCCTCTTAGAGCTGCGCCTGCTTGAAGTCAAGATCTGCCACGGGAGAAAGGAAAAAATCCCCACAGTGCAGGCGGGTGTGCCAGTGGGGCGGCGGGGAGGAGAGACACGGACACGCCGAATGGAAGAAATGCTTTTTTGGAGACAACCATCCCGCAACGCGGACGCCAGCACGCGGCCAGGACCAGGATGGTCCTGCAATGTCCCCTCCTTGCGGCGGCATCACTGCGTCGGGGAACGAGAAGAAACAAAGCCGCTGCCGCCGTTCCCCCGTAACCCCCCCGCGTACTCCCTCACCCCCGCCGCCGCCCCTCCTGCCTGAGCTGCCCCCACCGCCGGGGGTCGCGCCGCCGCCCCCTCACGAATGGAAGCATCGGTAGGGGGACAGCGCGGGGAACTCTGCCCACGGCCCCGCACCGCGACGGCGCTACTCACCGAGCCGAACCGAGCCCCGCCGAAGCAAGCCGCGACAGTGTGCGGGCCCACAGCGACGGCCGCAGGTGCCGCGGAGGAAGAAGCGGGGGCGGGCGGCGCTGGCGAGCCAACCGGGGCCCGGCGCGGC